>VZTG01001359.1:819487-965317 GCA_013397845.1 Melanocharis versteri | reverse complement strand
CTCTCCTCTCCCCTCCCGTGCTGCCCGGTGCAGCGGGGGCGGGGGGAGCCTTACCCACCGCCCCGCGCCGCTGCGCTGTGCCTGGTCGGTGTTTCAGCCCGCGGGCGGTGTTACACCGTGCGCCAGGCGGTGCGAACACAGGGGGGCGGCGCTGGGGCAGCGGTGAGGCAGTGGTAAACCCACCTAGCAGTGGTCCTGGCCAGGAGTGATCGTTCACTGTGTGAAAATCATGAAATGGCAGGGTGACACGCATTTGGGCGAGGCCACGGCGCTGCCCTTGCTCCACGCAGCTTGCATTGCTCACACGAGTGCGGCGGGCGCGTTTGCTGTCGAGGGGAGAGTCACTGCAGCCGTCGGGGTGCGGAGGCAGCGCCGGGGGGTTGTCACGGAGGGGTGGCTGAAGGCGGCCGTGAGCTGTGAGCAGGTGCGGTCAGCGGCTGCACGGAGTGCCGGTGAGGTGAGGAGGCGCCTAGGCAGGCGGCCAAATGAACACCGTCGGCCCTGACTGTCCTAATCATGGCTTTGTAGGGGAAGAAGTGAAGGAAAGGTACCAGCATATCCTCTCTGAACAGTCGTGCGCTCCAACTCTAACTCCAGTAATCAGTCAGTGCTTCAAACCTTCAAAAACATAAGCCAGGCCTACAACAGAATTGTTTAAAATATATTTAAATATATTTTTAATTTTTTTTTAGAGACCACATGTTGTTGCATCTTTCTTCTGTTTTCGGATATACGGTGGCATCATCTTCCATTTTTCTCCACTATTTGGAAGTGAAATTTAATTACTAGGTAGCAGTGTGACTTCGGGGGTAGAGAGATGAAAAATGTTCTGAGTGGTATGAAAACTGGCAGCATTTTAATTTTGCTTCAGATGGTGTGAGCCTCATATTTCAAAAGATGCATATATGGAATACACAAAGCACCACTGTTGTGAGCATAGAGCTTTGTATAGGTAAGCCCCATACAGCTTCCAGCTATCGTATTTCCCTGGGAATAGTGTCTATCCAGCATTAAATTTTGGGGGAAAAATCAACCCTTTTTTTTTATAAAAGTGGAAAATGTTTTTTATGATAAAGAAATAAAATAGAATTAAAGGACTTTTATGTATTAGGCCTGAAGCAAAGCACTATAATTCTTGCTACATTTTGGTGCATCATTTCCTTTCAAAAGATCTGAACTTTTTTTTAAACGTTTCCTTTAGAATACCTTGATCTGCCACTTGATTGTGTCAGTCTCTGTCCCCCTATCAGATGAAGCATTGGAAAGGGCTTTTGCAACAGAGCAGGTTTGCAGTCAAAAACAATCGTTAACATCTTAGAAAACAGTAGATTAAAAAGAAAAGGTTTTCTTTATTGTAATGGATAATTTTACTTAATTTTTGCAGTGCTCTTCTTTCATTTTCATCACCCTTTTTTTCCCTCCAAGGATACAGAAAGATGTCTTTATCAGTGAACAGCAAGTAGGAGAATTTGGTGCTTATCCTCTCTGTGCGCATTGATGTGGGTGTGAGCTGCACAGTGCACTAATTAAATCCAGAGCTTGTCACTGTTCATGTTTTAACATTTGCTTCTGTATTACCTTGCTGTGATTTTACATGAATCTGTTCAAATTTCCGTTTTTCTCACGTGGATTCTTAAACAACCCACAACCCACTCCTTATGTAGGAGTGCATTCCATACCAGTCCTGTTCAAGAAAAAAAGTGTTACTTGTTATGTGATAAAGTAAAGGTTATAAAAAGGTTTGTTGGTCTTTTTTTTTTTTTTTATGACCAGTGTATGCAAGATAGTTATGGCAGCACCACTATAATGACATTTATGTGGGTACACTAAGAAATAAAATAGGGATGGGGGTTTAGGTGCAAGAACAGTTTCCCAGAAATAATGCTTTAATGGCTGATGAAAATAAAGAGTTTATTTACTTGCTGAAATATTTTCAGAAGTTCCTCAGGATTTTTCTTTAAACACCAAGTAAAATGCAAATGTTGCTGCCAGGGCTCTTGTAAAAATAAAATCATTCTGTTTTGTCTAAAAACCCCAAATACATAAAAATTTGGTTATATACTGTGCTGACTAATTTGTAAAGGTCCAGGTTTAACTACTTGAAGCTCTACTGGAGGTGAAATAATAAGTTCTGAAGTGAGTAGTGGGATGTCTTAGCCTTTGTTTTACTTTATTTTTTCTGTTTCATTTAGCCAACCATTTTTGTGGTATTTTTAGAACCATATTTGACTTTAAAAGATAGAGTTGCTTGAGTAATGAAGTTATTGAAAAGGAGAGATGAAAAGTAGAAGATAATTTGACTAGGTGGCTAAATAGACAGTAAATAGAATTTTCTACTACTTGTTAGTACAAGTTACTAATACCTATTTCAGTCTTATTTAGTCTGTATTGTATCAAAAAAATTACTGAACACCTGATTAGTCAATGAGACACCTCGTTCCTGTTGTAGTGTGTTCATCTTTCTCCATATTCTTAATTTCTTAACTGTTTGCTTCAGAATGCTTCCGTAATGCTTCCTACAAGGCATACAGTTCAGCTTCATTTTCTTAGCATTACCCCAATGTATATGGTTTTTATTAATAGATTAACTTAATATTAAAGGTCTGATTTATTTTTACTAAATAAGAGCTATAGTCACATGAGAATTTGTTGAAGACGTGGCTTTATATCAGAACTGTAAAATGTGCTAGCTGAGAAAGGAGGTGGCTGTAGGTACTGTGGTATTGGGAGATTCCTGCAGCGATCAAGGTCGTTACTGGTGGTGACTCACAGGATTTGACTGGAGTTTGTAATGTACTTTGTGGTCTGTTTTTTGAAATGCTCAGGCTGAGCAGCGGGGAAGGTGTTTATCTGCTGCTGGTGTCCTCTGGTTTAGCAGGAGCCTTCTTGCTGGAGAAGAGATGGCCTGAGAGTAACTGACATTGGTCTTATTCTACAGACTTAATGTTACATTTTCATGTAGGCTAGAATGGAATTTTGATGTGCTAGGAATATGCTAAGGACACAGCAGGGAAGAGCTGGATGGCTAAAGAAGTGAAAAAGACTGGGATGGAATTCAAGGATACAGAATGATTAGGTGCTTTGAGGCCAATAACCCAAACTAGAAACTTTGACTTTGTTGTTAGAAGAGGTTGAAGAACAACTTTGGAATGCTCACAAATCATAAGATGACTATGAGCTGCCAATATAGCGGTTAAAAAACCACCAAGTTAGGTCCTCAGATAGAGTAGATCAAATATTTCCACCAAAATGTTGATGCCATTGCAAAAAAACTGTATCTGCTCAGTTTTGGTTAGTTATGTTCAAGAAATTGAATTCCAGCAGAGACAAGTTAGGTCTTGCACCACTGGAATGATTGGGAAAAGGGAGGTGAAATGTAAAATGACTTGGGTTTGTTTGATATCTAGTGTTAAGATCTGAAGGATGTGCAGGCGGTGTGGGAAGAAGAGGAATTAGCTGCTTAAAATAAAGGAAGATGTTGCTACCCACAAACACACACTTATACTCACTCTATATAATAAATATGAAGTAGAAATTAAAAAGCAAATTATCCATTGGTGGCATTCTTTAGGAGCTATGTAATCACAGCAATGAGGATGAAAACCCTTTATGATTTAGATTTACTAAAAGAATTATGTGATGTGGTTTCCATAGTAGTGAAAATTATTTGATTCTTAAGAGCTTTTAAAGATTATATAAGGAATAGAGGACTAAATGTTTAAATGTTTTAAAATAGAGACAATTCCATGTCCAGTTTTTTAGTTACATTTCATGGCTTACAATACTTTGTTAAGGTCAGAGTGTCAACTTTAGTGTGAATATTCATCTGCCGTTTAAACTGGGGAATCCTACTCTTCAAGAGGGTAGTGGGTAAACATAGCTAAATTAGAAGCATCTTTTTCTTAGACCCTCGCATTTACTACTACTTGCTAGGTGTACCAAGGGGTACAGTAAAATAAGAATATATTAGGAGTCATGTGGTTTGGTGAGGGCTGCCTACACCTACAACAAATAAAGCAAAAATAAGACTCTAGTCTCTTATTCTGCTGGACGTAGCCGTGACTCTAGGAAGTGTAATCTGTCTTAATAATGCTCATGTGTGTTATGTTATGTTGTATGATTTCTATCACAGACTTAGGTTGTTATATGGAATGCAATATCCAGAATCATTAACAGTTGTTCAGGATATTATCATTCGAAAGTTTTACAACTGGAGACGAGCAGAAATGCTAGGTGCTAAATATGTAAAATAATGAGCAAAAGCTTGGATCCTCTAATTTAGACAGCTAACTTCTGTTTCAGAGCCTTGATTGCAATGATTTATATGATACATGCCTAAATATCCAGGATGAAAATGCACAGACTAAGGTTCCCTCATCTCCTTATGGCATGACACTCTTGGATCAAGAGATGCACACAAGTGTCTTACTTCTGCAGTTTTAATTTTCTAGTTTAGATTTTGTAACAGATTGTCATGTTGTAAACATATGCTAGAAACCTATCAATTTTATTTTTGAGGTAACTCAAGAATAACAACAAAACCCTCAGTCCATGTGACAATTATATATGTCTTACTCACTTATGTTTGAATCTTGATTCAAATTACAGTATAAAAAATGAGGCATATGATATTATGCAACCTGGGAGGAGACAGCAGATCTGTTTTATTTGAGTCTTTTAGCTACACCTCAGAGCAACTCATTTGAGACATACTGTATTTCATGTTCTTTTTATCTCCATGTAATTATATATTCCAGGAATAAATTACCATTTGCAGGCTCTCTTCAAATAATTATTTAGGCTATTTTCATTTTTAATTTAATTTATCTAGTTAAGAAGTACTATAAAAAATTGCTGTCAACAATATTGCAAATTTATTAATTTACTATGACAATTTCCATATGAAAGAAATACATCATTTACACCCCCCATTTTTTTTTAAATCTGATGAAAATTGCATATAAGTAGAGAAGAAAGGAGTTAGTTTTCCTGGACTTTATGTTACAGAGTTTTTGTTTCTTAACTCTTTCAAAGGATTGCATTATTTAAAGATAATTGATGAAGTCATTATTGAGAAAGTATGTTAATTTCATTGTGCGAAGATCATTTTTCCCTCTTTCCTTTGCCCACCATTCTTGGCTTATTCTGTGTTTTCATCCTGACCTTCCAAGATGTTTAGATGTTGTGTTGTCTTTCATATAACCTAAGACCAAATAGTTGATCACTAAGAGACTATGAAATTCCTGATTTCCAGCCCTTCTACATTCTTCCAGCCCTTCTATATTCTTCTACATACAGAGGCCTTGTCAATACAGAAGTCAGTAGATGGATCTTTTTCTCAGTGAATACATTACAAGAATGTCCCAAGAATGGGACATTTTTTTTGCTCTGTTTCAGATTCCAAGGAACATTTATTTTCTTAATGTTCATAAGATGTAAAGCATGCAAAGTTACTATAAAAATAAAATAAAGAGAAGAATAAAGTAGAAGAGATTATAATTTAATTCTAAATTATAGCAATATATTAAGTTTGTATCAGTATGCTATGTTGTTTCTTGTTGAATTTGGAAATGATGAATGACATATGATACATGCTGACACTGAAGGTAGTAAATAAAACACACTCCCACTGAATTTAACTGGAGAAGGGAGAGTGCAATGCTGAGCTCTTTCTAAAATGTTCTTTGAAGTCAAGAGGAGTTTCCCCTTCAGAAGATCCAGTCACTAGACTCATGCCAGCTTTTTCAGTCAGGTATTTTATATGCTGCAGAAAAAGATCTCAAGAACATTGGAGAGAGAAAGTCCGAAAAGGCTGAGTACTTGGTTTGTTAGGAGTGGTAAACAGGATGTTAGAAGTTAAGAGGCTGATAATAAAGTGTAGGTTTGACCTAAGTGGAGTCACTAACTCTCAGTTCTTTTACCATTGGCCTGTAAATACAGGATGGATAACAGGAGCTTTTTAGTTGATAGAGATCTGTGCTATACTGGGCTTATTAAGTGAGTTTAAAACTTTATAATAAAGATGGAAATATTGTAAAGGATTTGCTTTGCAAATTTGGGAACTAAAAGAATGCATAGGAAGTTTTTACTCAGAACCCGTATCTGCTATTTGGTGAGATCCCATTTTTGACTTTTCCCACCTCCATCTCCTTCGAAGCCTAAATATGGGCAGAGTGATGTTCATTTCCTCACATGCCAGCTCGAGGAGGAGGATTGATTTAAGACACCCTATGTGTCAAATCATCATTTTAGAATTCATGTATCTTGAGATCGTTCTTTTCTCATGGCTTTGGCTGGGAGTGAAGATAAATGAATTGCTGAAGATCAATCAGATCCAAATTTAATTCCTACTGAAATAATGAGAATATATTTTAATAAGGGTCTTATTTACAATTTCTGGATCTTCTGTCTTTTCCTTTTAGTAAGGGAATCTCACCTTAGAGGATTACTGTGCCAGCTGGTCAGACATAGAAGTTTTCATAAAGCAAAATATTTACTGCTCCTAGTTAATCAAATTTTCTGGTTTTTAACTTTCTGATGTGGTGACTAATAAATACTAGTAACTGTTGTCTCTGTAGTGGCTTTTAGGGTTTTTTTTCACTTAGAAGGAATCCTGAGTACCTAGAATGCTTAAAGGTAGAATGTTAGGTACCTAGGATGAAGTTACACTTATTTTCTCTACATAGGACTATTTTTTTTGGTGCTTCTGGAAAAAGGTAGCTTCCACACTTGCAGCACCTGGGTTGAAAGGTTCACATATTTATGGAAGTGTGTGTTTGGACTTCAGTTTATATGTGAATAGCATGCAGTAAGAAAATGGTGCAGTGTAGGTACAGTCCAGAGATAAAGCTGAGTTCTTGTCACCCTTACTTCTTTCACTACATAATATTTGAGGTGTTTAAACAAGGTGATGATTCTCTGAAATTTTAGGAACTGAAGGCTATTTAGAATCTTTAATGTGTCAAGTATGAAAGAAGCTATGTTTAAATAATCTGCGGAGGACTTCAGAAAAAAAGTTATTTAATACTTCAGGCTGTGTTGAATTCTCTTCTATTGTTTAGCTCTCTCATTCATTTAAGAAAGGTATAATATTTTCTGTAGCATTCTTCTTTTCCCCCAAATGTATATTTAGAAAGATAGATGAAATATGAAAGAGAAATGTGTATTAAAGATGGTGTGTGGTATTGTGACCTTGCTGGGGAAAGTGTGCCACCTTAAAAGTTTGCCAGTGCACATGATAATGCAGATGTGGACCTTGGCATGCAGTGTGATGAAGTACTACGCACTCAGTAAGGCTCATCAGTGAATTGAACCTCAGAAAATGCTAGAACAGAAAAATAATAATTTTAAGAATGGGAATAAAAATCAGGCAGAAATTTGTAGGAAAAGGTTCTTTCTGTCTATCTAATCCATATATCTTCTGTCACTTAGGAAAGCTCATCAAGATATTGAAATTCTGAGAGAAGTTGCTTTATTGGTTGATCTGAAATTTTTGAGATAAGAGCATGATCAAAATCAGACTTTCAAACTGTGCTAAATACCTGTAAAAAAATTCAATTTTTGGTTTTCAGCAAAAGGGAAATATTTTATTACTGCTGTGTTAATGTACACTTATGTAGCCCTTTTTTGGGGTAGAAATGACAAAATAATGCATGCGCTTTAAAATTAAGCAGTGCAGTAGAGATGAAGGATTTTTTCTATTTTGTAATATTTGATAGGGACATAACATGCAATGAATAATAAAAATTTTATTACATTGGAGAATATGAATCAGATACGTATTTTATTATCTGGTCTTTTAATCAATCACTTCAGCGGAACCGGAAAACTGCTAAACACATGATTTACATTTCATCAAAATACTTCCAGGGACAGTTTTAAGGATTGCCTTTCAAACTTAAGTTATTACATTTAGAAGTAATCAGCTCATAGCTTTTCTTTTCTAACTTTCACTGGGTTAGGCATCATATCAGTGGTGAAGATTTTGGTTACGATTTGGGACAAAAATGTAATGTTGCAAGAGATGGAAAAGATGCTGCAGGTGATAAGAAGGAAATTATACTTGCTGTTGGAATGTTGTTGTAGCCGATTTTTATTTTAGATAATTCCCTTGTTAAATGGAGATTTATTTTACAGTTTGGTGTAAATGAATGAAAGTTACTCCAATTGTGGCATTACATATGAATTTATTTGGATTAAATATTCTTATGAGAGTCATTCTCAGCAGCTCTTGTGACAAAAACACAGATTTATTACATGCAAAAACTGCCAAAAGGTGCACTGGTGAAAAAACTGTGCTGGGTAGACATTTCTTCTTTGTTTGAGTGGTTTTTTTTGTCCACAGATGTTAGCTGTTTTGTATGGGAATAAAGGTGTTAGTTTATGAGTTTCTTGGAAAAAGAAGTTTAAAGGCTTTGAATGGATGAGATGTGTGGACTGAAGCGCCAGAGGACATTGCCGGAATGTTAGGTGAAACCCATAGGGAAATAATTCAACAGCAGCATCTGGAAAGGAACTGTATGTGGCTTTAGGGCTTACTTTTAATGCAAGTAGTTAAGATGAGATTAAATATAGGTGTTAGTATGTGAGAAGTGGAGGAACAAGGTAAGTGATGAAGGTATGTCATGTGGAACACTGGGATTAGGGAAAAGATTTAACACAATCCACAGCTGATCACAGCTGAATTTTTAAAACCCTGGGAACACAATTTGAATTGAACTATATACTGGCTTCGTATGAAGTGAAGCAGTGTACATGAATATTTTATTGAGGAAAGAGAAGACAGTGTATAGGCCAGTTCATTGGCCTTGCCATGTCACTTTTGCCTGAATGGGATGAATGAAGATGATGGAAAGTTAAGCTACTAAGCCAGTTGGCCGTTGGCTATGCAGAGAGGAATCAACTGGTGATTGAGAACTTTCTCTTGTCTCCCTGCCATTTTTTGATATTTATGACTTGATTCAATTTCCTAAGCGCTCTTGTCTGGTGCCATGTGAGATGCCCTAAGGTAGCTGAGATGGCTTGTAGGGTTGGCAGGTATCAAATAGGATTTACAGGAGACTCATGCCCTCTGGCACAATGGCTAGAGGTCAAGTCAGATGCATCCCAAATGCACAAGGTGCCTGTAATTAGCCATCTGACCTGTGCCCCTACTGTTTGCTGAGTTGTTGGATGTGCTTTTGGCCATTGCTGACAGTGCTGAGAAGTGGCTTCATTCAGTTGGCCATACTTCATTGGTGATGCCATTTAAGATGCCCTATAATATCCTCCTTTATCTCCAGCTTCCAAAAAGCCACAGGTCCTGTGTCCTGCGTGCTGTGTTTAGGGAACCTTAAGACATTTAATGTGAATATCTACCTTGACTGTACAGGGATACCTAGGACACCTGTAGACATAACTGTGTAGCTACTTAAGTTCAGGTGTTTTAAAGTCCCGTTGAGTCCTATCATTAAGAACATTTCAGGACATTTTGGGCCTAATGAGTGGTATGGCTGCACTGCCATTTAGTCCATAACTATCTATTGTCAGTTTGGACAATCTATTGTTTGGAAGAAATCCTTCAGTTAAGATTATGTGTCACAGTAAAATTACAGTACAACTAATGGTAGTACTATTAGATATTTTTTCTTTTTTTTTGTCCTTAGCTAGAACTAGTCTTATTAACAGTTTTACAACAATGTACGTCTTTCTCATCAGTTGAGCACTTTATTATCCAGAATATGGAGGCTTAAAAAAAATTCCAAAAGTGAAAGCAATAAAAAATTAGGAAATATAATTATTTATTTTGCCATGACAACCCTTAACCTTCTCAAACAGTTGGAAGTGATATGTTCCCAATTTGGTTTTGTCTTTGTCATAGTTCCTCCAGTATCAGTATATTTTCTTCTACTTGTTCCACTTCACTGTTTTCAGGTTTGCATGATTAGAATGTGCTGAAATTGCTATTATGTTACTATTTATATTGGAAATTTAACCAGTTCAGAAGATGCTGTGACATATCATTATTACATGAGTATTTTTTAGTGAGCTCATAGAAAATGATAATTTATTTTACTTTTTTATTTAAAAACTAGCACCTTGTATCTATGTATTTTAAAAATTTCATATAAGGAAAATTTTAATGCCTTTAATTATTTTCAGCTAAATAGGAAGAAAATTGTATTCTTTAAATATGCTCAGATTTGACTAATTTCATTATGAAAATGGAAGATTTTTATAACATCAAGAATGGCATAGTGTTCAAGTTACAATTTTCTTACCATTATTGGGAAATTATTATGGTAACACTTTACAGATGTTATTTTCTAAAGAGCTTTATAAATTTTAAATTCTCCTGAAGGATGAGTTGTCAACAGTGATGAAATAAATAGCCGTTAAAATACTGTCATTTTAATCAGTGTCTTTTGGAAAGAGATCTATGGAAAATGTAGAGGTGAGCCACCTGTACTTGAATTCATTATTTACTTGATCTTTTAGGCCCAGCATTTGGACACAGAAGATGGTTTTGATTTCAGTAGTAATTGAGAATAGATTATTTACTTTCAGCTTTTTATTTTAATTCTTAAAGATCTATGCATAACTCACTTTTGTTGACAATGAGTTGTTTAGAGAGACTTATCTGATGGGTGGATGGGCTGAATTGTCAGTGTATTAATTTTCTCCCCCACTGATATTCCAAAGTCTTTTAAAGAGCAAATTACTTGCACATGTTGGATTTGTAATGATGATCATGCCTCTGCTTTTTCAATGTGTGTGGAAAAACACCACTCTTTCTCCCTTCTAGAATTCTGTCTTTAGTCTTGCCTATAAAACACCGTACACACCATAATACTATTACCATAAATAATAGTAGAGGAAAATGTGGGAGGTTTTGGCTCCAGTGTCATCAGTATGCTGTTGATCTCCGTTCTCTGTATCCTTTTCATCCAGCCCAGATGGCAGAGTATAATTGCTTTTCCAGGCTTTGACCAAGATAGGGATATGGATGAAAGTGAGTTGGCTGTAAATCAGCTTGGTTAATGGAGAAATGCTTCTTGTTAGCCAAGGGAAGCATTTAGGGAAATAGAAAAAGGTAATGTATACACCATGTCCTGGAAATACATTTTTAATTTTTGCTGAAGTGTTTTTTTGAATTTTTGCTGGCTGTGTTGGCCTCCTGTTACTAACAGAGGTCTCTAGTACCATTTATTATTGATTTCATTGTAACATAAGTCTAAACGTGCTTGCCTATGCCTCTGCTACCACCTGACTCAACTAATAGATTCCTTGATCATTATTTTTCAAGTTATCAAGAATTGTCTGTGACTACAGCACATCTGTGTGCTTTTTTTAGGTTGCATGAGCTGTTAGCTGTAATTTGGGTATTCAGATCTCTGCGATTCCATGTACTTGTTGAAAACAGCAGCAAATGTTTTTTAGAAGGTGTCAAGTCAAGTTGTAAGTGATAATTCAGAAAGTTCAGTCTCATCCAGGAGACTGTTATTTGACAAATATGGCCTATTGTTTTTGTTCTGTCAGGTTATGAATGATTTTTTGTAAAATACAGACATGAATATTAAAGAAAGGTTTTTTTTGTTTTCAAAGGTAGTGGAGAATCTTTGGGCTTGATTTTATCGTTCTGTTTGTCCTAAAATGTTACTTCTTTTTTTTTAAGAGCATTGACAGAGAATTGGATATGATATCCAGTTACTCTTAGAACTAGCTGCTGCTTCTGTTTGACACTCAGTCTCCAGTTCCTGAGATTTCCTTCTCTGAAGAGCTGTCAGAACAGTAGTTTTGTTAGCCTGCCATATGCCTGTGGAATTTTCTGACCCAGTGGAGCTTGCATTTGGTAAATTTTAAGCCATAACCACTGGAGATGTTTGTGTGACTCTGTACTGACATGTAGTTAGTTGTCCTCGGCCACATAGTTAGAATGTAGCATGGACTCTCATGATTTTGATGATCACAATTTAAAATGTGTAATGTATATCATTCAAGTGTTCACATTTCTTCCCTTTGCTTACTAAAGGGAAAAGTTTCTGGGGGTCTGTAGCTATCTTCACATCAAAATCGCTTTTATGCATGTTTTCCGGTGTACTTTCACTGGCTTTGTTTCTATTGAGTTAGGAAAATAACAATAAAATGTCTAAATTAATAATAAATCTTAAATGTTGACAGTTATATGCTTATATTTTCCCATATTTATTTATATTATTTGAAATGCTACTAGTAATTGTATTTTATGTAAAACTTATATATGTTTCTTCATGAATGTTTATATTAATCCTAATAGATTTTGCTCATGACTGTTATGTAAGGTGGGAAATACTGTTTCATTGATTTTCTATCCAACATAGCCCTTACTGTGTCCCTGAGATAACACCACCAGTTAAGTTGTGTGCTGTCATTTCACCATGTCTATTCTTTGCACAGTTTTGGGGTTTGAAAGCTATATATGAAAGTTACAAAGCAAGGATTTAATCAGGAATAAAGCTGAAGAATATGGGCTAACAATTCATGGTTTTATATCCTGCTCCTCTGAAAAACACTTCCCCGGGTAGTGACTCAGCGTAGCTCCTCAGTTTTGGAAGAAACACTGTTAAATTTTGTGTTCTCTTCAAATAATGGAGAAATCAAGAAGCAAATCTAGTTCGTGAAGAAACTGAGAATGTCTTAAAGAAATATAGAATAATATTGTTGCAAGATCAGTATGGTAACCTATGTAATTTGTTTGACTAAGAGTAATAGTTTCAGAATGCATTCTAAACTCATGACATGGTAAAAAAAACAGTGAAAAATCTTTAAGCTTGTTTACTACTTCTGAACTCTGCACTTCCTCATGAAAGGGGAAAATGAGTAATAACTTAAGAAGAAACATGAGTTTAGTCTTTGATGTGATATAAAAAGTACAGCAGAAAACAACTTTCATCCTCTCGTGCATTTAAAAATGTATTATTACCATTTTATTCTTATGCTTTTAAAATAAAAGTGAAAGTAGACACCTCCAAACAGTATTCAAATGTATGACTACCCTTTCAATTAAACAAAACAGATAGTTCCAGGCTTTCAGTTTATGTGTGTTCGTAGTTCAAGCTGAGTTCACTTCAGTTGGTTGTATGAGGCAAATTGTGTATTGGAGGCAGCTGCAGGTTCTGGTTTCCCATCCATTAAGTACATCCACTGTAAGCAAAAGAGTAAACTACAAATCATAGAAAATAATCAGCAGGTGTTTCACCCAAAGTATGTGAGAGTTGATCTCTTCTGATCTCATATAAAGGAGAATAGTCTGGGAAGTAAGGAATTCCTCCTGTTCCCTCTCTTAGACTCCTGCAGATGGAGATTATATTGATTTATTAACTCTGTAGCTCTTTAGAAAATGTGCTATTTTGTGTTTGTCTGAAATAAATGTTCTTTCTTCTATAAAAGAGTTCCTTATTTGTTTTGCTACATCTCATTGCATTTTGCTAAGACCAGGGAGGTACTGTGCTGTGAAATTGGTTTGCAGACTTAGTACCTCTGTGGCAATTGTCTCTCAATAGGTGATTTAGCACAGTTGCATATTATGCTTAATTTTTCTCTCTTATAAACATACTGTTTGTGTATCAGACAGAGCTCTTTTACTATTAGTTGGATTTTGGTGTATTTTTTCATGTCAAACCCTTGTTTGTTGCTTGAATAAAACATTATTCTTTGGGATTACTGTCATAGCATCTAATAGCTGTAGCCTCCAGTGAGTAAGGAGATAAATCAGAGAGAGTTAATACACAAAACACTAGCGTTCAGCTGTATTTTAGGAGTGCTGCTACGGTAATCTGAAAAGTTTAGCTTAATCAACAAAGCTTATCCTTAGGGTGCTAGGCCTTAACAACTACTACACTTCCGTTTTAGGTGCAGCTGATAGAAAGGGACAAAGAAAGGGAGAAATAGGCTGCATTGTCATCCAAGCCTGTTTGACTTGGGGTAAAGAAATACTCAAGGAGTATATATCTGAACTGGATGTTAAGGAACAAGGTTCAGATATTACAATGAACTCTAGAATAAGAAATTTCTCCGTTTGTAGGGGAGCAGTGAGGGCCAGCAGCTCTCTAAGGGGAGGGACCTGAGGGTGGTAACAGGCAGGTCACCAGGCAGTCCCACAGTAGCTAAATGGGGTGAGAAGGGTAGGCCTAGAGGTGGTATCCTAGAGGGTAGACCTAGAGGGGGTTCGAGCACGAGTCCAGGTCATCGGGCGAGTTTGTGGTGTCAAGGGAGGTCCAAGGTTACAGCCGGGAGTGCAGGTCAGTGAGTCATGGCCAGGATTCGGTCCATTTGGTCCAGGATTAGGTAAACAGAGTTGGGCATGCAGCCCTGCCCATCAGGCAGGTCCCTGGTGTGAGAGAGATCCAAGGTCAAACTGCAAAGTCAGTCCATGGGTCTAGGTCTGGATCAATGTGAATTCTCTGTTTACAGAGGAGTTACGGGAAAACAAGGAGGCAAGAATTAAGTTGTTCTGATTTGCTTCTAAGGTGTAGTTTGGGCAGAAGACTAGAGATCATGCCAGTTGCTCCAAAGAGATGCTCTGAAATGACTTAGTATCCTCGTCATTGGACTGATGCTACCTAAGTAGTCACGTGCTGTATGATGCCTTTCATATACCTGGAAAATTGTTGATATGTAAGATAACAGTTGCAGAGAGTGTATTTTGGATTGCAATTGTCTGCTACAAACTGTGAAGTTACTTCCTTTCTTCTATATATTTATTTGTATTCCAGTTTCTCAGTGGGAAAGAATTTAATGGCAAAAGTGAAGTCAGCAGCAGGATGGATTGGGAATCACGTCAGCAAGGGAGGCTGAAAACTTGATTTAGAATGACAGAAAGAATATATTGCCTACTGAGTTCTCAGAACTCAAAGAAGTTCCTCTGATTTCTCTTGATAACTCCTTAGATGATACATAGTTCTTTATCTCCATTAGCCATATTGGAGCTTCTTCAGCTGAAATGGCAATTCAAACATCTGTTATGCCTTCATAAATGTGCATGGGGGGAACCATTCAGAAGCTCAGTTAGTTGCTTCATATATGTGTCTAGTGCCATTTCAGATGCCCACCAGTGTAAAGGCATCTTGATAGATTTGAAATGAGATCTGCAGTAAATGGACAAAGGGACCCTGCCCCTTCTGAGCAGCACTTGGTGGCCAGAACTGTGAAGTCATCCAGAATGACTCCAAGTACACCTGTTTAGACAGCAGCAATGAGCTGAGGTTTCTTAACCTTGATCTGAATACCTTGTCTGCTGTAGCTTTGGAAGACCTATTCCAGAGGATTTTCAAAAAGAATAGTGATATATAGATGGTATTTTGCTTTTTAAAATTTGTAACTATGTCCATGAGTAGTGTAGTTGAGTGTGGCTTGAATGTTCTAGTTTTGAGCAAGAATAGTATTAACACGGCAATGTTTTTTTCAGTCTCTTGGGCATTCCTTATTAATGTAATTTCTTACCTTTTGATTTGCCAGCTCATCAGAATACTTGACAGAATTCTGTTTTTCCAAACCTTAATTTCTATTTTCTAAATAAAAGTAATAAAAGTTTTCTTTATTTATTAGTTAATATTATTTGTACTTTATCACCTTTGCTTTTACCATTAAAGTCCTCTTTGTAAACAGGATTAGATCAAACAACTGGCTTGGCTACTCCAGCAGCATAAGCATAATTCTTGTAGTTCAGTTAATTCCTTTTTGTTTAAAATAATATTTCTTATGTTTTCATATGAATGACTTTTATTGTAAACAACCCTGCAATAATAAGAAGTAGTATGCTAGCAGATTATATTGGAATTTAATAGTTAATGTAAATGACAGTAGAAATGTTAGGGCTATTATTTTACCATAGAAATCCCTACAATGAATTCTCTCTCAGTTCAGACAATCTCCTGATGTATGTAAATCACTACTCTTTCATAAGCTCAAACAAGCCTTCTGACCTCAACAATTATCTGTTTTTTTCCAGATACGTTAACTCTGCACTTAACTCATTTTATTCTGTAACGATTTACTTGCATTTTATATTTTGCCCTCCCATGGACAATCTCCAGTTGATTGAATTATTTTTCGAAGTAGGAAGTCACAATATTTCTACTCATTAAGTTCCAGGCTACTGTTTTATCTATGACATCCTAGTTTATAGCCCAGGATCATGCCATTTCATTTTCTTACTTAGTCAGTCAGCATCAGAAGCAATATGGAGAGTCCTAAGTGTTATCTAATGTATTGCTTTTATTGAAATGCAGCTGGTATTTCAATGGAACTTTGTACTCTGTTGTAACTGCTTTGTTTGTGGTATGTCTGTGTTAACAGTCAGGTCATGCATAAGAAGTGGTATCATAAGAAAACTCCATTTGATGAAAGATTCTCAGGGGTTGGGGGTTTTTGCTAGTCATGGTCCATTCATGGCTGTTCTCCTCCCAGTGGTCGTAGTTCAGTTAGACAGCAGAAGCAGACAGCATTATTCTATAATGAATACTCAGTTTATCTTTACTGAGTGATATTCCTCAGGTGCATCCCACTGTTTTTTGAATCTTCTCAATTTTTTCTCTAGTTAAGCTGGGAATTAATGTGTTTTATATCTGCCTTCTAGTAGTGTGAACTATGTGAACAAGGATTTTTATTTCTTCCTGTTTATTTCCTCTATGTCTTGTAAAATTTAGAGACATCTATGTGTTCAGAAGATTGACCAGTTTCCTTTGTTCTCCTTCCAGCAATCGTATTATTTATCTTAGAGCCTTCTCCCGATTTTTGGGCATTTTTCCATGTCACTGCAGATATACATTATGGAGTTATGATGCCACCTCCCTGCTGATTCTTGTTGAAAACTGCTTTCCTGAGTAATTCTTCTTTGTAAAAGATGGCCCTACCTTTGTTCAGTTGTCCTCTGTGCCAGAACACCACCTTGTGGAAAAGGAAAGCAGAGCATTATCATGCTTAGTTAGAAGGACTGAAAAGACCTGAACCTCCAGAGCCTTCTCCCTTACTTTTGTGTTCTTTCAGTTACCTTTGAGAAGCTCTAGGTAATATTTGCCGTTGCTGTTTCTGCCCATATGAATGACCTTCATGGAATAAAAATCAGAAGGCTGAAAGAATCTCAGTACCTCGAGTGAAAGTAGTGAAGCAGTGACAGAGCTTTAAAAAGTGTGTTTATTTAATTAGTTTACATTTATTGTTACATTAAGGAGATTATACTGCTTTAATTAAGAGTTTCTAGGGTTTTCTATAATGAACCTAAATTTGCAGCTATTTATAGTTGAGAGAAAATGTTTCCATACAGAAATTTGGCATTCAATGTCTCAAGCTAAATGGTTTGGTTTTCCTTTTTCTATTTCTTTTAAAAATACTCTTTGGCTGCATTCTGTTTTGAGGGAGGCTTTTTCTTTTTTTTTTTTTTTTTTTGTGGTTTTATATGCTTTTTGTGCTCCCTTGGCAAGGCTTGATACATGGAAAAACAAATTTTCCAGGCTCTTAGTCTTTTATGTCAGCTATTTCCTTTTTGATATTTAAAACATGATACTTTGGTGGTCATTACTTTTTAACAGACACCCTGTATTATTCAATAAACAGTTGCCCCTAAGTATTTGCCATAACTACTTTTCATATATTGTTACATAAAAATAGTTCGTATAGTTCAATTTAGTAAATATTTTTTCTGAAACAAAATTGTATACCTGATATGTTTAGTGGTACTAAAATTGGTACTTGTGTATTTCTGCAAAGTTCACCATTTCTCATTAATTTAAAATATAGAAACTGTTTTTCATTTTTCTATTTATTTCTATTTTCTAATTATTATCTGTAGGCCATTTAATGTCGTATTGAAAGGTGTTGACATTCTCTAAGTTGGTCTCGTTGGTTCAGAAAATCCTTCCTTTTACCCAAGGGTGTGGTGTACATTTGAAGTGCTCCAGTTAGAGTTTGTGGAAACGAGTCCTTCAATTCATGAAGCCCAAGTCCTGGTTAAGGTCTGATGCCATCCAGGTAGTAAACAGAGAAGTGTTTAAACTCTGCCTAAGTTCTTACAGACTTCAGTGTGTTCTGTGCACTTGAAGCTTGACTAGTAAGTGCAGATGGCATTGAGCCTGGCACAGAATGTGACTCATGGCTCAGGCAATTTCTTCAGATGTTACTTAAATAACGCTCCAGATATTCTGCATGTGTGGCACTGTGATCAGAAAACTTCCTAGAAAGCAGAGTCTCCTTTTTCTTCCCAACAGAATTGTCAAGTACATATTTCTTTCTCTCTCGGAAGAATGTCCCATCAGCTAGTTACTGACCATTCATTCACGGGACAGGTGAGATTCCTTTACTCCTTGGATTCAGCTTGGGCCGCATCACAGAAAAATGCTAGAGTCACTTTAGCAGAAGATGGTACACATACTCTTATAGTCTCCAGTTTGTTTCTGAGTTCTATCCAGCAGCTATGGACTGTAAGATGTATAAATAGTATGCAGGGGCCTGAACCTAAGTATTCTGCCTGTCTTTGACTTGCTTGTTATCTGAGCTTGAGCAATGCAGCACAAGAGAAATTGTTAGTTATGCTGGGGAGAAGGATGATCGGAACAGAATTTGTGAGATGAATAAGAAACTGGCTGAGAAGGAAATAAGAGATAATGTTGAAAGCAGATTTATTAGACTGGAAAGACATTGCTGGTGGAGTTCCTCCATGCTTTTTTAAAACAACTTTCTTCTATAGTACTAATCTAATTTTTTAAGATAATATATGTTTGTACTAAAATAAGGTAAGGATGTTAGTCCAAAAGTCTTCGCAAGAAAGTATCAAGGTGGTAATATCTGCTGATAACTGGAAGACAGGAGACATTTTCAGTACAACACTGGATGCCACACAGGAGAGACTGAGTGACATTGAAGATAGGAGCAATCAATGTACCATAAATAAAATTCGATGAAATACAATGCAAACAAGACTTTTCTGGACTCAGAGACAAAAAGTTTGCTCTAAGCTGTTAGTTCATCAGCTTGGAGAGTGTCAGGATTTGGCTGTAGTACTGCCTTGAGTTTCCAGTATGTGGGAGTCATTCCCTATGTGGTTCTCAGTGTTGTTCTCGCTCCTAGAACAGTGAATTCAAGTTGGGACTGACTAGTGAACAGGAAGGCTATAGAGAAAATCGGGCTGAGAGGCCTGGACTATGGTTCAAAGAGATTGTGTATCTGTAATATCACAGGCAGAAAATAAAAACCAATATTTGAATGCCTTTCTGCAATATCCCCTTCAAACTTTTGAGCCCTATGAACTTCAAGGGCTGTGGACATCACCTGACGTGGCTGTGTGAACTGTTCTGAAAAGACAGGTACAGCTGTTGATTTCCACAAAATTTTGCCACTGTAGGCACTAAATAGGATTTACAAGATTTGGCCTAGAAAATGAACATTTTTGCTCTCTAAGTTTTATGGACATTTTTCATGCTCTAAATTAAGCTTTGGTTCACATAATCTATTTTAGCTCTCTTTTTATTTTCCAGTCACAGCTTCACTCATAGCACAGCTGTGGCATTTGTCTTGCAACAAGAAGGATCTGATAATCATGAAATAACCCAGATTTATGCCTGTAGTGCTGAAGCAGTGCCATATTTGTGAAAATAACTTAAGAGGAACAATATGTAGCAGATGTGAAGGTTTTACCTTCACATTTAAGTAGGTTTATACTGTCAGTGAGTGTGGGCTTAGCAGGGCCTGACAGAGTTTCAACTTACCAGATGTTCCATGTGATCAAATAGATGCTATACAGCTGTTTCCCATTCTTTTTACCGGGCTCAGATAAATACGCAGTAAATGGTCTGAAATATATTTATTGTATCTTGGCAAGTCCTGCAGAGAACTGCCCACAGGCACCAAGAATGCAGGGGGAAACCAAGGGTGCTCATAGGCATGCTCATTTTCCATTAGTGAGGAGAAATTAGCAGCCGTTTGGTTGAAACAACCCTGATGATACTAGTCAGGGAGGAATAAAATATGGGGTTTTCCTTTGGTTGTGGATGTTGTGAGATTAGTGGCTGTATTTACGGAGTGTCTCCGGTCTGGGGGAGCTGTTACTCCCACGGGCAGGAGCTGTCCCCCTGTGCTGACAGTGTTGCCCTTCCAGGGGTGTTAAACTCGTGGGAGAGGTGGTGGGTTCAGTGGAACAGCTGTCCTGCAGGTAGCTCGTGCTAATCCCAGCTCAGACTTCCAACACTGGAATGGAGAACTGCTTTGGCTTCTGTCTGCAGTGTAATACAGAAAACAGGGTATTTCCAGAGCTCCTGGCAAGGCTGCCTGTGTCCCTCCCATCCACTCTGGGCATGGACAGCCAGCAAATTAGCTATGGGGTGTGTTTTTAAGGGCACACAGCTTTTGGGGTTCAATCCAGCCAACTGCTCTGGACTGTTTCAGGACACAAAGGCCCAGTTTACATTAACTGCCACACCTGTCAACTTGATTCAATAACAGAGCAGCTAAATAATAAAAGAGGAAGTTTCATTTCCCTTCACCTGCTTTTCTGTTCTCATTTCTCCTTCCTCCGCCTCCAGTTCCCCATGCTCTCCTTAGCCCTTTGACCTTACTGCTGCCTTCCTTCCCTCCTGTCCCCATCAGCTTCCTGCCTTTCCATAGGTGCTCTTACACCTGAAAAATCCTTCTTCTTATCTGCTAGAGGCTTTCCTTGTTCTCCTTTAAGTCCTTTTTTAAAACCTTCATCTTTAGTCAGAGAAATAACTTCCATTTTTCATTAATAATCTCTTTAACATTTCTTGACTGCTATGTTTTTGTCAGATTTATAGCCAAGTCTTGCAAACGTTTACAGAGAAGTACCTGTTAAGTTAAATTGAGAACATTCAGTTATAAGTTTGAAGGACTGGATTTTTCATTGGAAAGATTTTTGAAATGGAAATATTTCTCACTGTAAAACTCAGTGTTCATTTATGGTTCTATATGCATTTTTAGTAAACTTTTGTGACCTCAAAGGAGCAGTGGAACATTCACTAGCTTCTGTTATTAACTTTTATTCCTTAGGTCAAGGTGTGGAACATGTTCTCACAGGTTTTTAAGTGTGCTAAGCAAACTTAATGTTGACAATATGACTTTATACCTAGATTCATATGAAAGGACTAGTACAAGCTGTACCTTTTGATCTTGGTGACCTTAATTGTTTTGTTTTTCAGTATTGATTTTTATTTCAGGAGCCTCAAGCATCTGGACTGCCTGAGTACATCAAGATTGTAGAAGTTGGGCCAAGGGATGGATTACAAAATGAAAAGGTAACTTTTTTTGGTGTGTGCGTGCTTTGACAATGATGTTAGTGTTATTTTCATTGTGTAGAACATGTACATCCTGCTAATTATGTTTCTTCCATTTTGTACTATTAAATATATCTATTTCTTTTCATATTGCTAACTTTTCTTTATGTTAGAATAAAAGTGAATTCCTATTTACCCAGCTTTTAAATCACGTAATTTCTTTCTATACTTGGCTAACTGGACTTTCTGTTACTTAACGTTTCTTTTTGCTGGAATTTGTCTTCAAATTGTCAGTCAATAATACTCTGTTGTGACATAATTGGTAAACACTATGAAACACTATCTATCTTTGAAACTTGTGTTTCTACTTCAAGTGTTAATATAGAAGGAATAGGTTTTATCATGCTTCCTACTAAAGAGACATGGGAGAAAAATATTACTCTTTTGATAGCATTATTTGCCTGAAGGGTGGTAGGGAAACATGGAAGAAGATTGAAAGAGGTTACAGGGTACGTGTATCAAAACAGTCATCTATTTCCACAAACAGGAGGGTAAGCTCACATATGTCATTGTTACTGACGTCAGAGATGTTAGTGGTATTAGCGGAATAGAGTTACTCTGCTTCAGCTGTGGAGCTTTTTTCTTCCCATTTTTTTCTGGTCGCACTGTTAGTATTTCCTTTGTCACTTCTTGCTAGTTTGGTGTTTGGTCAATAACAAATACTGAGGCCAGATCTACCAGTTACACAGAAGTGCTTCCTTTTGTGATGGACAGAAAATGGAGTAAGATCATGTATACTGCCTAGTTCCTTCCTTATACCTTTCTTATACTTCCTGCTGTCAGGAAACAGTAGAGTTATGGTAAAATGTGTAAGTGTAGTTCACTCTGTTAAAAAAAAAAAAAGTATTGATTATATACAGGGAACATTTAACTTACAAAAGTTTCCTATGTATGAAATACTTTGCTGAAGTATGTCTCCATGTCTATAGGTGATAGTCCCAACTGATATAAAAATCGAGTTAATCAACCAGCTTTCCAAAACGGGCCTGCCTGCAATAGAAGTGACCAGTTTTGTTTCATCCAAATGGGTGCCTCAGGTATGTAAAATCATCTCCATTCAGAACTATTTCAATTTAAATGCCATTCCATTTATTTATGTAACGTTCAGTTGTAACTAAATATTTGGGATAGTGACACATCATTAATATAATTTAATGTTTTTCCTACTTCTTTTCTACTTTTCTAAAACTAGTAGTCATTGATGTAAAAAAGAAAAGTAGTTTACATTATTTTCTTTTTCTCTAAATGAAATGTAATTTTCCACATTTGGAAATGTATTTGGAAGATCTAAATTTGGGACTTCTGTGTACGTAGTAGTAGTTAGGCACAATACTTACTTTGCAGTCCTAGCACTCTATCAGCAACTACACTTAAGTTTTGATGAATCATAATAATTTTCTCATTATTTTTCCAGAATTAATTTTACATTTGGTAGAATTCAGCAGAAAACCTAACCTTTCTGGAACTGGCAGCAAAATTTCATTGGCATTAGAGTGCCATGTTCTCATTTGAGATTTAACACTGCAAATTCAGGCTTAGTCCTGAAGTTTACTATTTAGTGCCTGTTTGTGCAAATTAATTATTTTCTGCAAATAAGGAAATAAGGCAATACTTGTCTATATAATTTAAACTATTTTTCAAGAAATTGCACACTAGTTTGCACAGAAGCATTTGAATACTGTATATTTGATAAGGAGCCTACAAGTTATTTACAAATTAAATCAAGAAGTTAATTAATTTGAGAAAATACTTCAGTTTTAACAATGCCTGTTGTATGTTACACATCTGACAAAATATAGATAAAATTTGTCCATTTTAAACTGAGAATACATCCTGGGCTTGGACTGTATTCTAGGCTTTTCTCCGAGAAAAACGTGGTACGGCCAAGCTTATTGATGAGTTAGCAAAGCAAGCTGTACAGCACTCTGAGGGACTCCTTTGCTTTATTTCACTGTTCTCAGGGTCACCAGGGAAGAGGCTAGAAGAAGGATAATAGGAAGGGTGAAGAGAAGAGTGACAATGCCGAATTCCTTTGGCGTCAATGCAGGGGCAGTGATATCTTGTCTGTTAAAAGGGAATAGGTTTAAGTTTTTCCAAGTGCCATCACACTTTGTCAGTTACTGCAACAGAGAAAAATACAGTTTTTTAAATGTTAGAAGAAAAAGTCTAAAGCAAAGGTGTATTTCTTCCTTTCTTATTTAATTATTTCCTTTTCCTGTGAGCCATTAGGAGAACCAAATTTAGCACAGGTTTGTCAGTTTAAAAAAAAAAAGAGCAATCCCTTCTTATCTCCAATTCATGTCTGAATACTTTGTTTTAATGGCTTAATTTCTGTTTAAAATGTTTTTTTCATTAAAAAGATAAGATTGTGTTGCTTTGACAGAGAGCGCAGTCTTGACTTTGTCTTTTCTTTGCTCTTTCTTTCTTTTTTTCATAGGTCATGGGAATAGAATTTACAGTTATGTTTAGATCATTCATTCACTTATTTCTGTTTTTGGTATTTTAAATTTTTTTATGGTTTCTCATCCGCTGTTGTTTTTGGCAAAGATTTTTTTACTGAAAAATCTAAAAGAAAAATTTCCACAGTAGCAAGGTGCCATATAAAACAGGATCCCACACCTACAACATAAACAGTGAAAAATTATAAATACCTACTATTAGGAAGCTTATTTTTAAAGAAATTGGGAAAATAAATATTTTATTACAATTTAAAAATCTTATAATATGCAATATATGCAAAGATGGGATTTTACTTACAGGAAAAGTGCCAATGGGACAAATTATATACATATAAGATTATTTGGATCTGGCAGGTTTATACTGGTTGAAAAAGTGTCATTTTGGTTTTCCAGTATATTTTAAGCCAGGCTATAATTGTGGAGAGTGAATTTAGTTCCAGCATTTGTCATTTAATTTATCATTTGGTTACAGACATTCTTTTTTGTCCTGAGAAATGTAGCTACTACTTATATTAAATAAAGGAATGAAAAATTGTTCTTAAAAAAACTAAGGTGTTAACAAAGGGTTTTTTGTGAGGTTATCAGACCAATTTAGTTCATGTAGAAGCAAATACAAAAAGTTTTGTACTACCACTTATTTCCTGATAAGAAATGAGTTGTGTCTGGCTATAAAACACCTTTTGTACCATATATCCACTTCCATATAGTTACATAAAAAGGACATTTGAAAAGGAATACATGGATTTTCCTGATGTTTTTAATCCATTCATGTTCATAGAAGGAAGCCAGTGACAGGAAGATTCCAGGTTACCAGTAGTATTCTTAGTTAATAATGTGATATAATTAAATACCATGTATTTAGAATTGTGGTATTGCATAGCTATAAATAAGATATCTGCTGAAAGTAAGCAGTAATGAAAGCTCTGTAGTTCATATACCTTTTCACATGGTACTTCTCAAAATACTTTTCACCAGTATGGAAAGAAACAGAAATCCAATTTAATAGTGTTTGCTTGAGAGTTTTGCTTATATAAGAGCTCATTTAAAAAGCATTTAAAATGCACAGTTCTTTTTTTAAAACTCAGAATCTTTAAGAAATGAAATAAGAGGGATATATTTTATTGACTGTATTGTTTTCAGTCATGCACACCATTGAAAAACAATTGTTTTCAACCCACTTCTTTTAAGAAAATGTGCTTGTCTAAATAATCTGCCTTTTATTAAATAACTTTTTCATTAATGTTCCTGATTAGTACAGGGAGTATATTTATTCTTGAATGTGTGAGAAAAATGTAAGAGTATCTTAAAAAGGCAGATTTTCTTTTGTGAGTGGAGACGAAGGAAAACAAGTGCTCTGATCTTTGCTATACTAAAGAAGTATTTTCTTCTTTAGAAAGAAACTTCTGAATATATTAAAACATTACACTATGTGGACAACTGGATTTTGCTGTATTTTTAAGAATAGGAGTGTTTAGTCTTTTCAAATGTTCTGATTACAGTGTTGAGTAATTCAAGTTCAGTTATGCTTAACATTGTGAAGTTGCATTTATCAGAGTGCTGAGGTTTTCGAGATTTGTATGTTTTGTAAATCTCAGTTATTCTGTTAATTCCACCTATTGAGTCCAGTGAAGCAAAGTTAAAGTTGCTATAACACTTCATGAACAGCATGATCATAAGTCTGTCAATTTATAATGCAAATTATATTTTTACAGATACACACAAAGGAACACTTAGAAGTCTTAGCCCCAGTTCTATATTCATATAGATCTAAAGACGTTACAACACAAATAGTCAGAAGTTAAGAAATCAAAAAAGAGTATTTGTACAAAATCAGTTTAACCTCCTTGTTGTTAGACTTTTTGTATGAACTGTGGAAGTAATGAAGACAAAACCACAGTCTAAGTCAATTTCATTTTAGGCATATAAAATCAGAAAATAACTGCTGATAAATACAAATTATTTATATATTTTAGATGGCAGATCACAAAGAAGTAATGAGGGGCATTGAGCGGCATCCTGGAGTCCAGTATCCCGTTCTCACACCTAATCTTCAAGGTTTTCATTCTGCTGTAAGTGCCTTCATAGGTGTTGTCCACATTTACCTCTTTTATGTTTCAGACACTTTCAGCTCAGTACCACAAACTAGCTATTAATGTTGGAAAAAAGCTATAGTTTTTTTCACTGAAAACTCTCAGTTTTCATTATGAAAAATGGGGAAAATCACAGAGTGATGTTAAGCTCTATGTATTCATATTTTAGTGGAGGCATTGACTGGGAATTTTGTAAGTTCCTTTAAATGATGCTTGTATATAAAGGGCAAGACAGTTCTTCCTCTTTGACTTGTTGGCACTAGAAAAGTTTCTGAAGAGTGTCTTGGTGGAAAGTACTGAAGAAGGATGAGGAAAGACTCATTTAAATGGAAAGGCTTAATAGCAATTCTGGATTTTATTTTGGTTTCAAAGTTTAAATTGTTTCAGCTCTTCAAAAATACTCAGAATTATAGACTCAAAGTGTTTAAAAGTGTGAAAATGGAGCAGTTCAGTCTTATTAAAATATACACATTGTTTGTCAAATCTTTACACTTTTTGTTTTTTGAAAATTTTTAATGCTTGTGCTTTGTCCTGATGTAGGACAAGCTGTATTTGGAAAGCATACTGCTTGGTGGCTATTTGAGGTCTAGTCTATCATTCAGTTCCTATACTGAAATATCTGTTAAAACAGAATTCTGTGCATGGTTGACTTAACTATTAACAGTCAGAATATAGTGCTACAACTTTGTCTCAATGGTAGCTTGTATGAGTTTAATTAGCTGTGCTTTATCTCTATACTGTATTTAGTGATATAATGAAGGGAAAACAATGAAAAAATAGTTGTAGATGATTCCTGCATTCTTCCTTGCTGATATTTTTCCCTCTGTTTGAAAGAATATTTGTCCCTGTATTGGTAGCTGAATTTTAGACATTATCCTGCAGAGGCAGAGAGTAAAGGCAAAAGCTCCATACTTTTTCGTTGAACAAGAGTATTATTCTGACTGCAGAATGAAAGTTAGTTAACTATTCTCCTAAGCTTAAATGTTTTCTTCTCCTATAAATTGGCTTTCAGACTTCTAGTTTTCCTCATGTTAGTTGATTTACTGAGGTACTGAGTACAAGCTCAGGCTAATTGCCCCTTCAGTGAAATCACCACATTTACACATTTTCTAGACCGGTGTTTGCTCTGAGACTTCTCTCAGCAGACTCTCATGTGCACATTTTCCATATTATCCATATCGACAGTGACACCAAGACCAATGGAGCCCTTGATCCTAGAGTTGGCTCTAACAAGGAAATCCCTGTTGGTTATTGTTGCTGCTCTAGGCATATGCACACAGAGAGCTTTCCCAAGCATGAGAATGACTTCCTGGTATTTCAGGAGGAACAGACAGTGTGAGAGTTGTTATATGATCTTTTCCTTTTCTGAAAAGACGAATATAAGTATCAATCATTGTTTTTTGTATAGTTGGTTCATGTGATTTCCTACATCTTAATACCTTTATAAATCATCACTTTTGAAACATATTTAACAAATTATTAAGAAGAGGAAGAAAATATGCCATAGTGAATGGTCTCAAAATTTGATTCAGTCTGTCTGTTTGTGATCGTTAAAAAAAATGGAATTAAAGTTAGATTTTAGACATGAATGGTATACTTAATGTACTTTACAGAATTAAATGCTTAACCTAATACTTTAATATAGTGTTATGATTCTTTTTTCTTGAAATATATTTTTTAGATTGCAGCAGGAGCTACAGAAGTCTCAGTATTTGGCGCAGCATCTGAATCTTTTAGTAAAATGAATATTAATTGTTCAATTGAAGAAAGCATAGAAAAGTTTGAAGAAGTCACTAAATCTGCAAGGAATATGAATATTCCAGTGCGTGGGTAAATATACAGATTCTAAAGTAATACAGAGTTACTGGAGTCATTGCTACAGGGGTTATTTGGTACCAGTAGAAAAGTTTATTACTGAATTTTTACATTGTAGATAAATTGTAATAATAGTCTTTACTGTGAATTTTATTTTTAAGATTGAATATATTTAGTTATTTCTGTGTTTTTAACTACTGATGGTGACTCTTTTGCTGTGGAAATTGAAAAAAAGCTGTGTTTATGAGATTTTATTATACAAATTTATTTTTACTCTCACAGATGACAGAATAAAATTTCTTTTGTGCTGTTGAGAATTTGTAACACTGGCTGGCACCTTAAAAAATGCCCTACAAATTTTTATTTTATTGTAGAATTCATAGTATATCACTTCATATGTTGCAGCATCAAAGTATAAAAGTGAGAAAACAAATTTAGTCCTAAGAAAAAACTTATTCTCTGTATAAGTTATTCTGAAAACCCAGGCATTGAAATTTTTGAGTCTCCAGTGCATGAAACTCTAGAATTGTCCAGCATTTATTTTTTAACTTAAAATTATCCTAAATGGTACTCACTCTTGAACAGTATCGATTTTCATTTCCATTTTCTTTTACATCACAGATAAGAACTACTTACCTAAGATTATTTGTGAAGGTCCTTGTGAATGCAGAAGGGCTCACATAGATTCAAGGAGAAACTCAATTGTGACATTCCTTGAGGATTACTAGTAGTGTAAACTACATCATGCTCAGAAAATACCTGGACTTGAAAATAGGTAGAGATAGATACCTCAGAGACTAAGTACTTGGAAACCAGTCTGGGAATAAATACTGGTTTCTGTCTTTGCTCCAGAAATAGTGATGAGGTAATGCTGCTGCACACTTTTTTTCACAACAGCGTGTGGCTGTTTGGGCATTTGCCTTGGGAAAAGGAAATCTGACTTCTAGTTATACCTCTGCCCCAGAGGATCACAGAACTGCAGTATGGTTTAGGTTGAGAGAGATCTCTGGAGATCATCTTGTCCAACCCAAGAATTTTTGGGTGATGGTTGACAAAAAACTCAACCTGAGCCAGCAGTGTGTGCTTACAGCCCTGAAAGCCAATCATGTCCTGGGCTGCATCAAAAGCAGCGTGGCCAGCAGGGTGAGAGAGGGGATTCTGTCCCTCTGCTCTGTTCTGCTCTGATGAGATGCCACCTAGAATGCTGCATAGAGTTCTGGTTCCCCAGCATAAGAAGGACATGGAACTGTTGGAGCAAGTCCGGCAGAGGGACTGGAGCAGGTCATTTACAAGGTCAGGCTGAGAAAGTTGACACTGTTCAGCATGGAGAAGGTTCTGAGGAGGCCTCATAGCAACTTTCCAGTATCTGAAGGGGGCTACAGGGAATACGGAGAGAGACTCTTCATCGGGAACTGTAATGATAGGACAAGGGGGAAAAGCTTCAAGATGAAAGAGGGTAGGTTTAGATTAGATACTAGGAAGAAATTCTAGGGTGAGGGTGGTGAGGCACTGGCACAGGTTGCCCAGAGAAAGTTGTGGATGCTCCATCCCTGGAGATGTTGTTCAAGGCCAGGTTGGATGGAGCTCTGAGCAACCTGGTCTGTTGGAAGGAGGTGTCCCTGCTCATTTCAGGGGCATTAGAACTAGATGATCTTTAAGGGCCCTTTCAACCCAAACCATACTGTGCTTCTATGATTTTCACACACACACAGAGCCAACCAAGGGTAGCTCATAAATGATCAGGTTCTTTTTCCTTAGCCTGGGTATGTTTCAGGAGGAAAATCACCAAATAGAGAAGTAAGGACATTCACTATATTAAGAAATAGTAACTTGTACCAGAGTTTAAATACTTTTTCCAATTCCTAATCTGCAGTAGAGTCAGGATTCGCCTCCCTGAGCAACTTCTCATATAAGAAGTCTGTTATTTAAAAAGCTCTCTGCCACCACTGTTCATCACATTTTTCCTAAAACTAAATTCTGAGCTGAGAACGTAACTAGCAATTTGAGTTCTTCAGGAGGATTAAGCTCAGAGATGCCTGAATTTTAGGTCCCAGACAGGCGGGGTTAAGGGAATAGGCAGTCAATTCAGAAAAAACAGCGTGTGTATAGCAACAAACCTTATCCACTTGTGAACATTTTTACACTAAACTTCTGTTTTCTGGTTTTTTCAGATGTCTAGGCATGTCAGGATATATTTTCTGTTTCATATTCCTGTATTTAACTAATAAAATTCAACCAAATGGTACAATATACGCAACCAACCATCCAGGAAATCCTCAAAACCTGTGTATTGTAGTTTTTGGATAAATATGGAGGATGTCAAAAAAGGGACTTTGCAACTTGTCCATAAGATGTAAATTGCAGATGATGAAGAAGCTCCTGTGTTGCACTGTAGATTGATTTTCAGCTTAAAATATCAACTTGTCTTCTGTGCATTAGTTTTCACATGTTTAAAAAAGTGGCAGCCTCCTCACAGATTATGTCTATTGCATTTGTAACATACCAGAAGCAATTATTCTGGCACTGATACACTGAAGCGATGGAAGTAGCTTGTTCCCGTGACAGGATTCTACATTCCCAAACATTTATTGTCTACTATCTGACAAAGCATGTGGCTTTTATTTTTCTTCACACAGATGAAAAAAAAAAGGAGAAAGAAGTAGGAAAAAAAAAAAAAAAGACAAAGAAGTTCTTCTGTAAAACAGAAGAACAGCACAGCATAAAAAAATTAAAGTAATAATTTAAAGGACAAAAACAAAGCAGAGATAAAAGGGAGGAATATCAAGAACCACGTAGTGAAGCAAAAAGAAGAACAGTACAGAGATGAAGAGAAATGACATAAATACGATCAGATTGTATTTTGAAAGTGCTTACTTTGTGAATCCAGTACAGATATCTGTAATTTCAGTGCAATATGCAAACATAAGATAAACTTCATACAGTACATGCAGGAAAATTTTATTGAGTCTGTCATGCCAGGTGCGGTATGTTACAGAACACTTCAACAGAGAACTGCTCAATATCAGATATGCTACAAAGTGAGTAGTTCAAAGTTGTGAATGAAAATTATGTAAGTGCACTCCAGCTATAGCTTTCTTCCTTAGGCTTACAGGTCTAGGAAAAGTGAATCATTCAGAATTAAATAGCCATTAACAGAATAATTCAATTTTTGGGATTGTAGCCAAGTAAAGGATCCAAATAGAGAGGATATATATATTGAAGAGAAGCTACATTTATGTGAATGTTACATGTATCTTCATCATGTTATATTAGTTTGAGAATTAATTTATCCAGTAAAAAACAGAGATTGAGGCACAAGAGATAAGATGATGGACTAATGTTACACTTCAACAAAACAAAAAGTTTAAGAGAGAACTGCTGGTATTTTTCCAGGGGGAATACAATATAACTCAATAATAAAGTAGCCAATCTGCTAAAAACCTGCTGAGAATCTAAATTGCAAAATATGGACCCTTCGTTCATAACAAAAAACCGTTTCTGAGGCAGTAATTCTTAGTATCCACTGAACAAGGATTTCAGTATATGAAAATATTGGAAAGAAGATGTTGAACACTATAATAAGTTAGAAGATAAAAGAGAGCTGGTTAACCCCATACAGTTGGATTTTGAGTGCACTTTTAAAAAATCCATCCCAGGAAGATTTTGAGGAGTCAAAATAGTAATTAATGAGAAATAAAATAGTACTATGGATCAGACTCTAGACAAATAGGTTTTAAAGAGAATAATTACGAAGTATTGTGATGCTTTGACTCATGTCCCTCCCTGTTCATACTCATTCAGATGCAGTCCTCATAGGTTACAGAGTTACAAGAGTCTATGGGAAGCATTGAGACAGAATGATTGCTCAGAAACAATGATCAAAAGGGGTTTTTTAGCGTCCGTATACTTCACTACTTTCTTTAAAGCTCCAGTGTACTGTATTTTCTTGAGTAGAATTCTGAAGACCAGAAAAAATAGTAGAAGTCCTAATATGGAAACACAGGATTCAGAAGGCCTTCTTTTTTTTAATAGTAGATCTCTCAGCAGTTGAACAAAGGTCTGGAAGGTGGACATAAAACTTTTAATTGGTTAAAAAATGAAAAATTACCCTTAAAGAAAGAGCATCGGTTTTGAATGCCAAATCCAGGAGGTGAGTAAATCTGCTTACAACATTTCAGATGCTTGTGAGGGGAAAGGTTATGGAAGCAGACCAACATTTCAGACTTAATTCTAGAAAACTGAACCATGATCTTCTCTGGTAGCAACACCCAATAAAAGCCTGCACTACTACAGAGAATTCATTAGTACTTGAGAGAAAGTAGTTCATTAGTTCCCAAATATTGCAGTACATTTGGAAGACTTCTGGAGTTTTTAATTGTATTTAATGAGATAAGACACTGGGTTTCTCTTCCTCAATGAAAAAAAAATTGAAAGATAATCAGAAAGTAAAACTTAAACTGACATTTCACAGAAGTATTCAGTGCAATCCAGGTGATTTTTTTCTGGGAATGAAACAATCGAAAAAGAATTAGCTATTAAAGTCTGTGATTTATGATCCCATATTTAGCTGCTGCTAAACAAGCTGCTTTTAGTGACAGATACAATAAATGGCATTTTGGTATCCTGATTCCGTGCAAATATTTTTAAATGCTGTGATGGAGAAGGGTTTGTGGCAAGTTTTTTTGATACTCAGTATTTTGAGTAGGTTCTCATGGTTTGACTGGTTGTTAATCAAAGAAGATTAGTTTCAGGGTTTTTGTTGTGTGGCTATTATTTACTGAGAGTAATTATATATTGTTTATAACTATTGTTGTAACATGAGGCCCATCTGAGCATGACCATACAACAAGCCTGAGCTTGACATTCTAAATTTTCTAGCAGTTACTAGAGGGAATTAGGCAACCTTCTTGCTGTGGTTTACTGTATGTGCTTTTTAAAAGTACCTGCCATAGGATAAGATGAAACACTCTCTGGATGATCCATCCTTTTGGCTGCAAAGGAGTTTAGGTCCATGCAGTGTTGGTCATTCTATAGGTGGCCTGTCTAAGGCTAGGCTGCGGATGATTATCTCTGATATCAGAAGTAAGAACAAATGAATCCCATCCTACCTCTGCATAGGCAAAGGATTAGGACCTTGTAATTTGTGTAAATTACAAAAGATTGAAAAAATGTATTAATGGGCTTTGTGCTGAAAGGTGTCACAAAATGAGGCTGTTGACTATACAGAGAAAGATGTTTACTCTGTGGACTTAGCTTTTAATCACCCTTTTAGACATTGGCTGATTTAAAGAACCATAGCCAAAACCTGCAGCCCTTCCTCAAGCAAGCTCCCAGGACTACACATTTTAAATTTTAGTATAAATTTTGTAGGCTAAATATTTTGCTAAAATTACTAAAGTAATAAAAATAATAATATGCATAAATTTTATTTGTGTCCATTTCAATACAGAGATTGTTTCCTTTTTAAAGCACTATTATTGTTTGAAGCATTATTTATTTGCAGGAAATGGATAATTTAGTGCCTTGCCCGAACTCCTTATTTGAGCAGTTGAAAAATACTTCCAAAAATAATTTTAAGGGGTTCAAATTTTATTTCCTATTTTTACTGGCAATTTGCAATTTATGTAGTGAGCATAAATCACTGGCAATCCTTGAATCTTATGAAAAATGCACTCAAACAGTTGAAACTAAACTTTAAGCTTTTGCATGTCTTACTGTTACTACAGCTGCACTAACATTGACTCCATCATCATCCAGAAAATTTATGTTGTCAGCTGTCACATTTAAAATCTGTAGCACAGTCCACAGTTTTCTAAATGTTTACTAAATTAGTTCAAATGTTTACGAAGAATTGAAATGTTGCGTATGGTCTTAGAAGTTAGACCATTTATAAGCATCATAAAGGGGTGGGGTGCTGTTGGTTTTTGTTTGGGGTTTTGGGTTAGTTTGGAGGGTTTTTTGGTACATGCATAAAAACTTTACAATAACATCTGGGACACACTCTGTGAAGACCCTGAGCCAAATCAGTTATGAACTGTGTGGTCAGCTAATTACTACTATGTGTGTTTTACATGTGAAGTGACACAAAATAGTGCTGGTTTTAGATTTGCACCTTTCAATGCATAATTCAGGTACTATTAAAAATATCACAACTTATTTAGTGATTAAAAATTAAGTCTAACAGCCAGGATTGATAAAAAATGGTGGGAAATGGTAATTGGACGTAGTCACTTGGATTGTCTAACTTAAATGTATCATGAATATACATATGAAGAAAATGTTAAGTAAATTCTGAATAAACTCGTTTCTTCCAAGTTAATGTATTCATTAAGCTAGATTCTTCTAAGTTAATGTATTCCAAAATTTAAAAAGACACAGGAATGAATTGCAATTAGTACAATAGAACAGTAAAGGAAGTAAGGACTGGGATTTTTCTCTTTTCCACAAATGGTGCTTTGGGTCCTCGGACCACAACATAAAATCAGACTATCTCCCTCTGAAACATTCAATACTATATCGGACTGCCTTATTCCTAATAAAAAATGAACAGGGAATATAAGGCTGAAAGATTGTAATTTTTTTCCTCTACTAAAAAAACACCTCTACATGGTCAGCAATTAGAAGCTGTATTTATGTCCTAGACCTGAAAAATTTTCGTGTGAATAGCCCTTTTAAGACCGTTTGTGCAAATGTGGATGTGTATGCAAATGTTTAGAGGTTCAGCGTTAGAAAAACAGATGCAAATGATTGCTGTAGAATACCTCTAGAAGCACTTCCTTACAAAGCTGCTGCTTCATAAAATAAAGCACATGTAATCACACAGTAATGCTGAACTGCTCTATGTAATGCCTTTGTTTATGTCCTATGCCTTTTAAGAATGAGTATGGTGCAGTTCACAGTATATAAAAGCATTTTGAAAGGTATCAATATTTGGCTTACATCTGTTTGTACAGAATTCAAATACTGGTTGATATATTTGAAATATAGCAGTATTTTTTTCCATGACAAATAGATAACAAACAAACAATGATGTGCATTACTATTATTATTATTATTATTATTATTATTATTATTATTATTATTATTATTATTATTATTATTATTGTTACCACCTTTTATATTATGCTATAATAAAGCTTACAGGTTGCAACATATATAATTCCTTGTTGATTATAGGAAATTATTATTGGTTCACTTTAATGCTAATACACATTAAACAAAATATAATCAAGACTTAAAGAATTGATTTTAGTTATCTTTGTCTTGTGCTAATGATATCTGGATTTGTTTTGAATAAAAAGATGTGGAAGAACACATTCTTTTTATTTTAATATACTTGTAACAATTGGTTTTGGAAACTAATAGTGAAGTCTGTTGTGTTTACAAAGACACATCCTGATTATCTAAAACTTCTGATTATCAAGATATCTTTATGATTCAGGTCAACAATGTTCTTTTTTTTTCTTTTATTACAGTCCATCCTAAATAACTTATCTGGATGGCCTTACAGTAGTGAATTTTTTATATGTTATTAGAAATACCATAATAAGATAAAACTCAACAATTCAGTTTTGCACAAATACATACAGTTCAGAGCTGTGTGTGTTTTATGAATAGACAGAAACTCAGAACTCATATTTTCTGGTATTCTGGAATATTTAGGGCTTGAATACACATGTTTTTTCACGTTACTTTAAAATGCCGATTTTAAAGACTACACTATGTAGTTTAGCATAGTCACAATTATTTTGATAATATTGTGATTTATACTATTATCACTTTTCCAGGTAGTAAAACCAGTGTAACACCTTCATGTCACTATACGTGAGCCTGTATTTGGGGTTATGGAAACAACAAAATGTAGATGAGCATTTAATAGACTTGGAAGCAACACATTTTTGTATGTGAATGGTAAACAAATCTAGAAGGTTACACAGTATTAAGCCAGCTGGAATCAGTGCTCTGGAGGAGTTTAAGAAGCCAGAGATTGCTGGCATGTGGGGACTTAGTGAATTTCTCTGTACTGGGAACAGGTTAAGAGAAGGATCTTGGTGCCATTGTACTAACTCTTTCATACTGAATGATTGCACTATGTGAGGGGAAAGGTTTTCCTGAGGAATAAATTTATACCAATTTTTACCCATTGTTTTTGTACCTGCACAACGAAAATATTAATAGCAGGCCAGAAGAGCTGCTTTAAAAAAAAAAAAAAAAAGAGGGATCCCTGTGGGAAGTAAAAATGATCCCTGTGTCTTCTTAAAGGCTAGCGTAAATCAGATGTGAAATGTTAGTATGAAATTATGACGTAACAATATGATGTGTTTGCTAGTATGTTACTGATTGCTCCATAGATAACTTGAAAGAGTTATTGAAAATTAAATGGTTAAGTGGCCCTTCATTATTGTAACAGTTTGGTTATATTTTTAGAGAAGTAACTATTTTCTAGAACATAGTTCACAATTTAACAATGTTTTTGGGCATTCTAAAAATATTAAAAAGTATTTTTCTCTGTAGTATTCACTGAGAATAGGATGTATATTACTTGTAACTGGGCACTAAATACATGGAGAGATTGTTTCTTTTTTTTGTTGTTTTTTGTTGGGTTTTTTTGATTGTTTTTTGGGAGGAAGGGTGTTTGGGGGTGTTTTTGGTTGCTTTTTAAGTCAAATGTGGAAAAAAGATCCTAGCCTTATTTACATGTTTTGGACTTGGCTTGGAGATTCTGTTTCTGGAAGAATCTCCTTTCTCTCTTCTCTTTGTGTTTTCTCTCTCCCTCTGGTAAAGATTGCCTGTTTTTAACAAACGGCTTTCTTTGCAAAGAGACAGAATAGATCAGCTTAAATATTATGAATTCACTAAATGATAGGCATGTACATTTTAGCACAAACATCCAATAAAAATAAATACATCTGCAGTGAACATGGTAAATTATATGCGAACTTACACTATAATAATAAACAGGAAACAGCAGCATCTGAGTCTGCAACTGGCTTCTCAGGAGGCTTCATGCTTCCAGCTGTGGTAGCAGCTGCGGATCTGGCTCTGGGACTCCTGCTGAAACAAGTTGACAAAGGGCTGATTACAACATGGAGTTCAGTTTCTGCTTGAATTCATTTTCCTTTTAACACACTTTGGTTAAAAAATGTTTGCTCATTTACCTTGTTTGTGGTTTTATATCCTTCGCTTCACAGGCATTGGGCTGATGTGATTATCACCATTCCTAGTGACCTTGATCAGGGGGACCTTACACTGTCTATATCATTTGTGGAACATTGAAATTTGGTTTTGGCATAGTGGAAGAAATTGAAAACTCTCTTCCTCTTCCTTCTCCCTCCCCATCCCCAGAGTCTGTTCAGCATTTTTGTGCAAAATATTACACAGTAAAGTTGTTGTGGGTTTTGTTTTGTTTTGTTTTGTTTTTGTTTTATATGCATAGAAAACAATTTAGTAGAAGACTGAATGATACTCGTCTGCTGTGAAATCTGTAGGCAGACGAGAGACTGGGTAAACTCTGCCAGGTGAAACAAGTAGACAACTTCTTTTTATCGCTTTTTCTTAAAGGGAAGGATTCTGATTTCACAAAACCTGAGTGAGCAAAACAGCGTATACCTGTGTGTTACTAAAGCAGCTGTATAGATGCGTTCACTTGCAAGTTCTTCTTTCCATCTCTGACTTCATGGCTGTTTTCTTTTTTCTGTGCTGAAGACATAGTTAAGTTATGTCTGGCCTTGATTCAGCAAAGATTTAAGGACATACTTAGAATTAAACACTTCCATTGCAGATTCTACTTTGTGAACTTCCAGATATTTGCTTCTGCTCTCATACTGTGGAGTGTCTCTGGTGAATATTCTGAGACTGGGACAGTCTTTTTCATTATGGTGTATTTTTTTCTTCCAGTCCTGCTATCTTTTTAGAAAACAGCTGCATTCTCCAACTTAATTGAATTCACAAATTAAATCCCAGTTGCCTCTGTAATTTATTGCTCAAACTCTTCTCTTTCCTCTGCTGCTTTTCTTCACGTAGGATCTTGCTTTTTCTCCTAAGAAAAATAGATACCATATCCTCTTCCTTCTGTCCTTTCTCCTCCACTGTCAGAGCAGCAGAAGTTTCTTGTCTACTTTCCATCTGTACCCCCTCCACTTGCCCCAGTGACCCCATGTTCTGTTCTTCCTCTTATTTCTTCCCTCCCTTATTCTCTTTCTTTACATCTCACTGTTCTCTGGCTCTTTTCCACTTGCAATATAAACAAGCATTTGCCTCTTAAAAATTGCACCTTTGACCCTACTTGGTTCTTCATATCATATCTCATCTCCTATCTCTTCTTCATTCCTAAGCTCATTGAAGGTGCTGTTTATAATTACTGTCTGGAGACCCTCTTCTGTGATTCCCTCCTATAACTCCTACACTTCAGCTTCTGTTTCTTGCTTGCAACTGCAACAACTCTCACCGAACTCCCTGATGACAAGATCTCGGAAACAGTAGTCTATCCTCATTCTTCTTGGTTTGTCAGTCGTGTTTGCTGCAGTTGACCAGACTATTCCTTTCACTTGTGTCTTCTGTTGCTCCCTGTGGCTGTGTCTTGGTAATTTTCTCCTTTCCAAGCAGTTCTGCGGCATGTTCTTCAAAGTTGTTTCCCATTTTAGAGTCAGGTGGGTGGAGGTCTCGGGGCTCTGATTTGGTTGTATTCTCTTGTGATTTTAATGCCCTATGGGTTCTTTTGTACCCAAGAATAAAAGAAAAATGTAACAGTCAAATTTATCTGTAGATAACAGATCTACCTTTATATTCAAACCTATTTCCTCGTGCTTCCGTTTAATGGTTTGGAAACACACAAATGCAATTACAAAGCATCCCACTCAGCACTGCCTTAATTCTAGATATCTTGGCAAATACTCGGACCAGGCACATAATTATCTTTGCCCTTTCACACAGACATGCCTGTTTTCTTCTTTTGCGTGCTAGGCTCTCTGTACTCCACTAGCAGTACTCAGCACTTGCCTGCGTATGTTCCAGCTTGCATGTAGTTTTCTGCAACTGACTCAAATTGTATTTCCTTTCCAATAAGAATACAGCGAGACATTTTCAAGAGGAATTCCACAGGGCTTCATCTTAGGCACTCTGTTCTTCAACATCTTCATAAATGACTTGGACACAGGGCTGGAAGGGATACTGAGCAAGTTTGCAAATGATACAAAACTGTGAAGAGCTGTCAACTCCCTCAGAAGCAGGGAGTCCCTGCAGAGAGACATTGACAAATTAGGGGGCTGGGCAATCACCAACCCTATGAAGGGAAAGTGCCAGATTCTGCACCTGGGATGGGGCAACCCTGGATGTACGGACAGACTGGGGAATGAGATGTTGAAAAGCAGTTCCACAGAAAGGGACTTGATCAATGGCAAGTTGAGTATGAGTGAGCAGTGCCCTGGCAGCCAGGAGGGCCAGCAGTGTCCTGGGGGCATCAGGCACAGCATTGCCAGCCGGACAAGGGAGGGGATTGTCCTGCTCTGCTCTGCACTGGGGAGGCCTCACCTTGAATGTTGTGTGCAGTGTTGGGTGCCACAATATAAGAAAGATATTAAACTATTAAAGAGTGTCCAAAAGAGGACAGCGAAGATGGTGCAGGGCCTGCAGGGGAAGCCGTATGAGGAGTGGCTGAGGTCACTTGGTCTGTTCTCCCTGGAGAAGAGGAGACTGAGGGGAGACCTCATCGCAGTTGCAGCTTCATCATGAGGGGAAGGGCAGGGGCAGACACTGATCTATTCTCTGTGGTGAGCAATGACAGGACTTGAGGGAATGGCCTGAAGTCGTGCCAGGGGAAGTGTAGGTTGGATGTCTGAAAAAGGTTTTTGCCCAGAGGGTGGTTGGGCACTGGAACAGAGTCCCCAGGGAAGTGGTCCCAGCACCAAGCCTGAGAGTTCGAGAAGCATTTGAGCAGTGCTCTTGGGCTCATGGTGTGACTCCTGGGGATGGTCCATTGCAGGTTCCAGGAGTTGGACTCAATGATCCTTGTGAGTCGCCTTCCAGCTCAGCTTATTTTGTGATTCTGTCCTCTATTTTACGTCCTCTATTAAAAATGCTTATCCTGATATATGTCTGGAGTGCACTTTACTCTTTTATAGCTGCATTTTAAGTATTTTGCTTTCAAATTTAATGTTATCACCACATCTCCTCTTTTTATTCCAACTCATTAAGTGAAAATATTAGATAAAATTCTGCCAAGCTCATTCTTGAACTCTTCTGAAAATTTGTTCTTTCATACTCCACGGGACTTTGTTGTCTCTCTGGTAGGAAGTTATTTTCCTGTCAAATTCTTTCAGTAATCTGTATTTTCTCCAGTTTAATATTGAATATCAGATGCCCAGATAAATTATATCTACCATATTTTCCTTGTTTAAAATGTCAGTCTAGACGAAGTGGTGTAAGTATGCAGAGAGTTCATAATCTCAAACAGATTTGTGTATTGTAGTAGGCAGATTCCTCAGGTCACCACATACTTTCATACCCCAGCAGGCCCAGCTAAATTATGTGAGCTCAGGCAAGTTTCTGCTCGCTGGTGTGAACCACAGGGAGTATTCTGTTGTTCTCTAGATACCTTTTGGCCTGCTTTTACTTTTGTTTGCCCTACTCCATTCCAGATGTCATTCATGCCACATTATCACTACCAAATGCATGTCTTCTTGATCTGACATATGTAGCCAATAGGAACCTGTAAAGATATGTGAGTAAAGGGAACATGTGCACATACATACTGTACGTTTTGCATTTACGTAGTACATTTATTTAGTACTGTTCTTAATCACTTCGTAAAAATTGCTGTGGCTGATATTGAAAATAACTTCAGTAAGTGTGTGGAGTCACTAGCTCTAGGCACTGTAGTGTTGTGTAAAAAGCAATCCTTTGGGTCTGAAATTCTTCATGCTTAGTTTCATTTGAAAAACTGTGTATGCATTAAAAAAAATTAAGGAAATTATCCTGAATTGCTTTTGGGTTATGTGTCACTGAAAATCAGGACAGTGTTTAACTGTTAACAGTAGCTACCTTTTTATCTTTAATGTAGATATGAAAATTGAGAATTTCAAAATTTAAACAGCAACATCTAAATTTGGGCTGCTAGTTAATGAATTCTGTAGCCAAGTTTCAAAAACTTGGTTTTCATAATGACATATAGATAATTGAAATCATGCCTAGTAGGCATCTGGATTAAAATTATGAGCAGGATGTAATGGACCCAACTACTTTTGTGGAAACAAAATTCATTTCCATTTCTTTGTCAGAGCTAATCAAGCTCTTTTGAGACTTAAGGTTTCCTTCATTCTTACTGTTACTTTAGTGAGCCAGCACCATACCTTCATATAAGGGATGGAATATGCTCTATGCATTAAAATATGGGCATTTTTTCACAATTTGTTTCTGCCTGTTACTGATCCTAATTTCACATTCTATCAATCAGTTCCTCCTTCAACGGCAAAGAAACAATACATCCTTTACCCTGTGGACCTTGACTACATACAAACTGGCATCTGTTCAATCCCTTTTGCATTATACAGTGTATAATTTTACATTATATCCTTCAGTGTTGAGCGAAAGGGAATGATGGGAGATCGATGAAGGCTCTTGTTCTCCTATTAAGCAGTTGAGCAACCTCCCACTGGGACTGGGGCTCTGCAGGACTCTGAATCTGTTGTAAATCCTTTTACAGTCACATTTTTGATTTTGACTGGATGTTTCTGGTTAGTTTAATCATATTCCTGATCAATTTAAGATAAACAATTAGAAGTTCAATTAGAATTTCGTGGCTCTTAATTGTCATTAAAAAGAGGAAATTTAAATTGAATTCTATGCTAATAGAGCATTAGGGTTGAACAACAGAAGTTTGGTTGTGGCTTTCAATTTTTGTGCTTTGTGGAGCCAATAGCTGCTGAGGGACACAGTTTGGCTTCTTGGTTTCTTCTTGTCCCAAGGCATACCTAAATTACAGCTTGCAATGGAGCTATAATTCATCTGGGGCACTGGGACAGACATGCCAGTACAGAGAGAGAGAGCATGAAAGCTTTCTCATTCACCATGGTTCTGATGGCTTATGTCCTCATCACAGTTCTGATGAGATGGTGGGGTTGTCAGAAGTAGTCTGTGTCCATATGTTGCTCGCTGTGATCTGGGTGGGTAGTACAAAGAAGAAAATCATACCTTCCTCTGAACACCTTGTGAGGACAAGGCAAGGCAAAGTTTGAGCTGGCTCTTGCAACTTCAGAAGGAAATACCAAGAAAAACAAAGTCTCCTACAACATTGTTAACTTGGCTGCATTGCCAGTCCTTTACAACTCATGGCATATATTGAGCATAAATAAAGCTATAAATCACTGTTCTGTGATCTGAAAGGAAAATTGATAAACCTTCTGTTTTCATCTGATGTAATTTTAACTTTTCATTCAAATCTTTATTCTACATTGACTGATTTAAATATCCAAAATTGTATTTAACCCATTTTTTAAATGTAACATGGATGAATACATATACATATATATATATATATATATATATATATATATCAGAACATTATGTGTTCTTTTTGTTATAGGTATGTGTCCTGTGCCTTGGGATGCCCCTATGAAGGAAACGTCGTACCAGATAAAGTGGCAGAAGTAAGAATGAATTTCTGGCTTGTCTTTTTAGTGAATTAAAAATACATTTTAAGATGTCTATAAGTAATTTTAATTAAGAAATTGCTTAAGGAAATAGACTCAAGGACATATTTCAGTGGACTATGTTGTAAAAGAGGGTTTCCAGCACAACTTCTTGTTTTCAAATCCATTTTATGCTGGAATAAGCATACTGTGCTGCCATTGTGCTTCTGGTGAGGATCATGTGATTAACACGTGAACCAAAACTCAACCACAACATGATTTCTTAAACTGCTCTGCTGCCATGATGGAATAAGTTACAGCTTCCCTCCCTGTCCCTTTTTCCCATCTAGAATAAAGAATAAGGAAGAAGATATTTTAGTCCATCCTTGTTTTTCCAACAGAGAGATGAATGAAACACAGGAGTAAAATTTTGCACGAAGGCAAAGAGGGCATCAAAGCTTAAATGGACAGTAAAAAAAGAAAGTGGAGTGAAAATTCCAAGAGGCTTAAGGCAGCACATGCTGACCTTCCACCTAGAGACAGACTTGCCTTCTCTGTTACACTCAATCACCTATTTTTGTTGATCTAGCGGAATATCCGAACCATTATTTTTTAATTTGTAGCACTAGCAGCTAGTCAATATTTGTCTGATATATTATGTTCTGTGTGGGTGGTTTTCAGGTCCTGTTCTCCTGCATCTTCTTCTAGTATACACTACAGATGGAGTTTTTGATAGTATTTCTCCCACAGCTGCCACAGATACTCAGACTCTTTGGAAAAAAAAAAAAAAAAAAGCATTAATTTGGAAGGTACTCAGTATTCCTAAATTTATTTGTTTTAATATGAAGTGAAGGTTAGAAATGACACAGCTTTAGTCTAGGGATGACATACTGCTTACCATGTTCCTGAACAGACTTCTTTCCATATGTTGTTTGTTTTTTAACAACTCTCCTTGCACAGAAGAGCCCCTTCTCAGTTTGCCAGTGGGATTGCTATTTCCGGGTTCCAGACCTGCAAACTTTTACTCACAGAGCTATTTTATTTTCTATCTTCATCTTAATAAGTGTCTTCTTGCATACCTGTGTACCCTGTGTATGTATTTATGAATAAAAGCTACCACATTAAATTTATTAATTACGCCCCAAATCCAGCAAGCACTGCTGTATACATAGAAGCATCTGATGGATTTTATGTAAATATGTGCACAGAATCAGCATTATGAAAATTACTAGCTGAGTTGCTAAACTCTTTCATAGAGCTGCTGCTCTGGTCATCATCTTTTTGGGATAGGAGCATTTTGACTCCCTTGCCTGTATATTGCAATCAGCAGCTATGATTGAAAGGTTTAGGCAGTTTATCCTGCAGTCAGTAGCAGTGACCATTTTTATTGTTTTTTTAAGCAAAAGATTTTTTTAACTGAAGGGAAAGCAATTAGAAGAGGTGGATTATTCCAGCCTACATGCATTATTACAGATTGTCACAGACTACATTGATTTCTGGCATACTAGATACATAACTGCTTTACACACAGTTATCTAGTGACTGTAAAATTCAGATGCTTTCAGACTTCTGGAATATATCAGGTATATTTGTATGGCTCTTTATTTAAAACAAACATGCAAACAAACAGTTATCATATCCTAAAATAAATTGCACAGTCTCATTTTATTACTCTGCTGATTCTTGAAAGGAAGTACTGCTTAACCATTTATCATTTTGTAGTTTGAGGATTTCAACTTTAGGCAGATAAAGCTTGAAAGTTGTTGGAAACACTGTGTAATATCCTTGAAGCCAGTTGTGTAATCCATTATCTTCCCATCATCTGCTTGGCTGTCTTTCTTCCTGCTTATTTCTCTTCCTGGCTTCCTTTTAACCTAAAGCCGTGAATTCATTAAATTAAATATTATCCAGGACACATTCTGATCAAACTATAGAAATGTACCTACCGTTGTTCAAATATTGTTGGATCATTAAAGTTTCCCTTACAGCACAAGAACTGCAGGTTTTTATATTGTTAGTTGCTTAAAATAATCTGTTACTGGATTATGAGCTTTTGTATTCAATATAAGAGTATAGTTTTCGATATTATTTCCCAGAGTAGGACTGTTCACATGCCTAAGAGGTTGCAGTGCTGGTTCACCAATTCCCATTTTGATCAATGCTTGGTGTCAAGGCAGTGTTCCCGAGGGGAGTAGCACAAGACTCATGCATAGTAAAACTGTTCAGTGGTGCAGAACACAACCCTGTTCAATTAACAAAGCTGCAAGCTCATAATGACATCTTGATTACATAGCAAAAACAGTGTGTTCTCTTCTCCCACACTCTCCTCCTAAAAGTCCACATTGAAAACGTACAAAAATATAACTAACAGGCTGCCTTCTGCTATGGTAGAATAGAAAATTCAGTACAAAAAACTTCCATTCAGCTTCCAAGCATGCTTATTCTTCTTTAAATTAAATATAGATATCTTTTTAAGGATCACTTTAAGTTTAGGTCATGACGAGTCAGTGATGATACTCCGCTTGTTTGCAGTTTCACCCTCTCTTCTTCCGTCTTTCAGAACTCTGCATTCAGGAAGCTGAAAGACCTAAGGACTGAGCATGAAAAAGAAGTGAACGCTATGTGATTTCTAGCATCTTATATAGTCCAAGTTATGACTAAAATACTCATCTAGAAAACCTTTGAATCATGAATTAAAAAGAATGGGGGGGGAAAATGCAGTACACTTCTTCACCCTGATCTTAAAGAAACACTAAAGTTTGGGGTTTAACTGGATGTAATCCACCACTAACTGCAGATGATCCTTTTTTTTCTTACAACAGTAGTCTAGTTAAAATGCCTGCCATGTGTTGATGACATAAAAATATGCTGTGAGATGAATCCCTTTTGCACTCCAGTGAATGTCCCTTTCTTAAAATGTATGTTGAATTTATGTGTATATGAACCAGAGAATCTGACTTAAAAGCACAATTTTACCACATTTGCAATAGTCATAGCACTTCCAAGCCTTAAACAGGGTGATTCAGACTATTTGAAGTTCTTTTTCAGCTGTTCTTTGAATTAAGTGAACAGCAATATTAATCCAGCACTTCCGAGACTGCTGGTGCAGCACTTTGTCAGCTTCCTCAGACATGCTCACAGCAATCCCACTGATGAAGTCCTGGAATTGTTTTAACAGCAGACTGCAGTGCAGCTTAAGATGTCTTTTTGGAAGAGGATTGTATTTTTTCATTTCTAAACAGTTAGTTTCTAGACTGGGATTCCGTTCCAGTGGAGTGGTCTGTTGGGATCTTTCATACACAGTGGGGAGTCCTAAAGGGGACAAACACATTGAGCAGCTGAAAATAAGGTGGAACCTTTCCAAATAAATCCAACAAAATAAAGATGGAAAGATCCTGCATTCAGTTCCTGAAGCAATATTTTCAGTGAAAACATGATTTTGTGCTTCTGAATGTGTTTCTCTCCATGCAAAAATTATGGAGCCAGACCTCAGTTTTCACTCATGCAAAGAACTCCTCAAAGATGTAATTCCAGAAATATTTAAGGCTCTGCTTACATAAGTAAGATTTATTTGTATATGGTTTTGTTTGATATTAAGAAAATTTGTAAAACTTAAGGACTAGAATGTTAATTAAGTTGCGGTTTTGCTTTTTTAGTCTTTAAATGTTTGTTTTCATGAAAAGCAAGCAAAATTAATATTGCAAAATTAATGTTGACTGCAACATGTTAAAATTTCAGCTTTCACTGATTTTTTGAGTGCTGAGAGAAAGAAAAATCAGGTTTTTTGTTAATTCTTTATTATCTTAATTGGCTAATTAAGTTGTGTAATATGCAGACAAAAGGACTGGTCTTTACCCTGCACAACTTGTAAGCTGAAAAGTATGTGGGGAATACCAAACAACTGGGAAGTCCTCAGAGAGAAGAAAATCTTAGGAAAGGGCTTGACAGAAAATACATAATGTTAAAATTTAGGTAATTTTGATTCTGTGGGAGAGTCAGAAAGCAAGTTTTTGGCGGATTTGACTTGGTTGGCTTTTCCACATACAGAACATAGCAGAACTATAATTTTAAAATAACACAATCTGTGGGATATTCTTCTTCGATGGCAGTTTTCAAGAATGAGTATAGGGTGTCTGATAAATAGATCCACCTCAGTAGGTCAAAACCTGTACAGAAGTATGTCCTTTATAATATATGTTCTTGACCCTATTTTATACTCTTTCATCTTGACCTCGTGGTGTTTTTCTGTTTCTAATCAGGTATCTAAGCGGCTGTACAGTATGGGCTGTTATGAAATCTCTCTGGGAGATACAATTGGTGTGGGGACGCCTGGAAGTATGAAAAAAATGTTGGAAGCTGTTATGAAAGAAATTCCTCTGAGTGCTCTTGCTGTTCACTGTCATGACACATATGGCCAGGCATTGGCCAATATCCTCACAGCCATACAGGTAACTTCGTTTCTCATTTTATATGTACACATATATATACATTTGTATATATATATACAATAATAGTATTCTTATTTTAATTCAATGTGCAATTTTAAAAAATCTTGCCATTAAAGAAATCATTAGAAGAGCAAAAAGGCTCTCACTAAACTTTAGGAAAGTATTGCTCACACATCAGATTGTCTTCTGGTATTATTTCTGTTGCTTTTACCAGGAAATGGCAAACCTTATCTATTAATTACCCTCAACTCCATACAAAATCACTAAGAAACAGTGATGATTATTACATTTTGTTGACATTAGATGAAGGAGGGTCATTAAATAATATTTTTATTATATCTCAGAGTCCAGTTTTCTTAGGAAGAGCTGTATGTTTGTTTTCCACTGAACTAAAATTTCTATTTTATAGATGTGTCTAAATATAGAATGGAATAATGCATAATTACATCTTGATTTCAGATGGATAAATCTAAAATATTGATAGTTACGTATGCAGAATAGTCTAGATAATTTTATCACTATTCATATGCCTTCATTATTCTTTTTTGTTTATCAGTTATGCCTTCCAAATAAGGTTGGCAACAAAATCTTATTTAATCAGCTTTCAAATCTCTGCCTAAATAATCAGAGTTAATTTTCATAACAGATATTTTCCATTATGTTGATATATTTTTCAGAATAGGACACAATGCAGAGAGCAGACTGCAAGCTCTAATGTAGTTTTTGTAAACATATAATCTTGAGAAATATCTTAATATGCATGTGCCTTCCTAAGGAGACCTACTTTTACTAAGTGTTACAGAATCAAAAGCTGTTTACAAATTACAGGCCTTTATTGTTCTATTTTATACTTAATGGCATCTTCTATTTCCTTGCAATTGAGGCAGTAATTTTGAAGGTCAAACTTGCCTTTGTCTGACTTCTTATTTTGGCAGAGCTTGTATTGTGTTACTTAGATACAATTATGTTAACAGTATTAGTGATGTAAGCCACAAGAAGGAGCAAGGAAAGTTACAATATGGGAATCTGCAGGTATTCTATTAAATAGGGAATGACAAAATCTGATAAGAAAGGTTCTAACTTTTACTCCCAGCATTCACTATTCACCCTTACTCACTTTTGCTGTTGCAAATGCGTGTCTATGTACCATGGGATAAATAAATTGCCAATTTCACAGTTAGCTTCAGTTGCAGATGCAATAGCTAAAAGCATGAAAACCCCTGAGCATGGGAGGAGTTGGCCATAAGAATACTTGAAGCATTGTTTTTCAAATCCTTCCTTAAAATAATTGCTGTCATGGTGCCTACTAAACACTAAACAATGGCTGTGCTTTGTTAACTCCAATATTTGTTGTAAGTGATTCTTTTCTCATGTTTACCTCTTGCTCCTATCTTTTTATTTAGTTCTTAAACCAACTGTGTAAGAGCTAAACGTAAAAAAAACCTCTTAGGTATCTAATGTGCAGTTTAGGATAATTAATATGCAAATTCAAGAGACCAAAAGACTTAAAAAGAAATTTCTATGCAACCTTCTCAGATTTCTAGGAAGCCAGGGGTGCCTGAGACCCACCAGAAAACTTCCCTCTGTGCTCAAGGTCTCCTACAGTATATGTCTAAAGGTGCAGTGGTTTTGGCTGAGCTGAACTTGTCATAGAGTTTGCCAAAAGTCCTTGATGAAGCAGGCATTACACAGTCTCTCTGACTGGCTTTGTGCAAGCAGCTCCTTGGCTCAGTTAAAGGAAGGTCCCCAGCCTTTTGAATCCTCAAACAGGTCCTGCATCTCATAGTGTCCTCTCTTGTCTCTGGTCAAAAACCTGAGGCAGCTAGCAGTGAATTATAGCTAAACAATGCCCCTTCTAAAACAGGACAATTGTGGGTCGGTTGTGTGGGTGCTAAAGCCAGTGGATCAGAGTGCCCAGGCCACTTCTAGTCCCTGCTGTCAGGCTTGCCTGTGCTTTCCTTTCTGCCAAAGATACAGGAATGACAGAGCACTGGAATAAAACCCCTTGTCTTCAACTCAGCTGCTGTTTCCTAAACTAAACTCTTCTCGGACACAATTCCTTTCCCTTCCCCCTTTATGGGTCTGCGTAACCGACACAATATTTCATCAAGAGTGAAATGTGTTTGGGGGGTCATAGGAATAATAGGCTACAGTTATTGTTTGAAAACAAGTTTAAAGAACATTCAGCAGACAAATTACACTCTTCCTAAGACATCGCTGAACAACCTCAGGCTGAGTACTGTTGTATTGTGTATTGTATTTCCTAAGAATTAATGAATGACAGCTGGAAAGCCACAAATCACTCTGCACTAATTCAGGCATTGCTTCAATGGGAGATCTCCTAGGAGTGGAAAGAGTTGCTGGTGATTCAGTAAGTGATTTTTTATACAGATCACATTGTTTCATGCAGGATTATGCTACCCACAATATTTTCTTTCATTTGGGGCTGATCCAAAGTCATCTAGAACTGACAGGCCGTATCTGTATAAGAAATTAGCAGGGCAGTAGTCTTGCAATTTTAGTATTCAGTTTTATATGTGTTGTTTTAGCAAAAGGATAGGTAGTGAAAGATGGGAGAGAGATTAGCCAACTTTTAAAGCATAAGTAATTTTTTGAATCGCTCAAGTGAAAATAGAGATAGAAAGGAAATTCACTTTCTTTTATGAAAAGAAGCTGTATAAAAATGTGAGGAACATGAAGTGATGCTTCAAAACAAACCAGTAAACATTCAAAGTAGAAGCATGACTGGCTCTTGGTTACATGGCTCAATATAAAACTACCAGAGTATAGAATTTACCAAAGAGACAATTCAGAAGATGGGAAGTGATGTGGAGATCTAGTTAGAGGTTAAGGTATTTTGAGTAAAGTTACGTGTATGGGTTAGCTAATGTGACAAACACATAGCGTAGCAAACAGAAATAGTAAAATATTTATAGGAAATTGTTACAGACCTCCAAGGAAGGGTAAAAATATGGGTCAGGAAACTACTTTCTGGAGAGGCCCTGGTAAAGTAGGCCATTGATCTAAGGAGATTTGAGTTTCGTTGACAATTGACTCCCACTGTGTGTATGGAATGGATACGAAAGGGAAAGTGTTTAATGGAAGTGTTAAAGAACTCTTTTCCTGTAAAGCTTGTGTAGTTGCCAGAAATAGATTTGTCTGTCTTTATAACATATATTCAAACATGAGAGTGTGCTAAGAGGCAAAGAGGATATTTATTTGTCTGGCTGTGATACCTGAAGAAATGAAACAATCACATGGTAGTCCCATAGAATTTTATCAAATTCAAATTGCTATCCTAATTCATTAAAATAAACTGATTCCTACACTATGGGGATCAAATTCTAACTTAAAGAAAACAAGTTTAAAACTCTAATGACTAGAAGGATCAAGGATTTTTACCACCTTGTGTAATCATTTTCACCTTATTGGACACAATGAGATGAATGAGATAGATTACATGCAGAATGAAACTAGTTTTTATTGGTTCTTTATTTTTCCAGAAAACAGGAATTTTGAAATAAAATCCCCACTTTAGTACCAGAAACAGAATTTAGCAAGCCTTTAACTAAACTTTCAAGGTTCAGATTGCAAAATCCAGATTTGTGAGTACATGTTTTTATTACAAACATTATAATATATCCCCTTATAGAGAGTTTAGAGAAAAGTAAATCCAAATAAGAATGGCTGACTGCTGACGTCTTCCCTGCATAACCTAACTAAATTGATTCTAGCCTCTTGGTGTATGCTGGAGACACTAACCAAACTGCGTATTTTTTTGCATCCAGTTTACTTATGTAGTAAAATCTAGGTTCACTCAAAGGCACTCTGTATTGTTCTGGCTGTATTAACTGCCAGATGCAGGAGGGGAATCTGAACGCGGGTGCTGAAGTTCATGGTTTATTAATTTACAAGCATCATTTTTCTACCGGAATAAAATTCACAACAGCCAGCAGCATGAAATGGTAGAGCCTAAGTTACGTGACTAAAAATCCCTGTGTTTAAAATTCCCTTCCCCGTGATTTACATGAACTTCCATGCAAAACATTAGATGAGATGAATTTTCCACCCAAAACCATCTCCTAGAAGTAGCTGGCCATATTGTCCTTTTTATTTTCTTTTTTTCTTCTTTTTTTTTTTTCTATTTTTTTTTTTTTTCAAATACAGGATTTGGTTTTTATGGCTGTTGAGCTTGCTTGAAGTCACAAGCTGTCACGACCCCTTTCAGGTGCAGGTTAGAGGCCAGCTTGCTGCTGAGATGTCTTGTCCAGGGGCTGCTTGCTGCTAAGGATCCTCAGTGCAGGCTCCCTCTCCTTCATTTGGCAGTGGCTTTAAACCTGAAGCTCCAGTGCTTGGCCCTTGCCTGAGCTACTCTGCAGCAGCATTTCAATTGCACTTGTGCTGTCTTGTACCTCCCTGATTCTCATTCTCATCCGCACCTTCTGGCTTGACTTACTGGCTTACCCTCAGACCTGGCTGATCTTGTCTGGCCCTGGTTATTGTGTCCAGACCTGATTCCGATCTTGAATCTCTGACTCAACTTCCTGGCTTTGTTTTTCTGGTGGTGTTGTCACCACTGCCTGCCTGGCTATGATTCTGGGCTCCGTGCTTGCCTTCTTTTGTGGAGTAGTCTGTCCTTGCTGCTGCTTAAGACAGTCAAGTCTTTAGAGGAGGGACTGGCAACCAATAACTTGAGCTTTAAGGATGGCTTTTAGTGGCAGGTAGTGGAGTAGGTGCTGAGAGTTGGCAGGTCTCATGTGCTTTGGTCTTGGAGCTCAGCTGGAGGCTTTGACTTGCAGAAGCAAGATATTCCTACTCAAATTCAGAAGGCATTTCCTGGTGTCTGGATGTACTCAAAGCCTTAACTGTTCTCCACTGGCAGCTCTGTTGGTAAAAAAAAAAGACTCAAGAAAGCCTGAGAAATTGGTGTTGATGTCTGACAGCACTTAAACATCTCTCTCAGGTGCCAGGTTACGTTCACTGACATCTTCCTCTTAAGTTTTCAGACCTGCATTTCTGTGACTAATATAAAAGAATATACCTGTAATGCCCATAATGATAAATTTCCAAATAAATACGTAATCCGTAAGAACATTTCTGTACTAGAAAATTCACTTAACGTTTGTGTCCTGCAGTCAGTTCCTTCACCTTGGATTTGTCTGGCATATATTAGTAGATATCTTCAAGGATGAGGACTCATCCTAGCTTATCCCAGTGGATGACAAGTAGTTACAGCTAGAAGCCAAGCAAGTTAAAGTAGCTGAATAGAATAATGATAAAATAAAATAATGGTAAAATGGCATGAAGATATGGATAGAAGTGGTGGAAGGCTGAATGGGAAAAAGGTAAATGCATGTGTATAGTAGTTCCAGATAAATCGTTTCAGGGTTTCTGTTGGTGATTTATTAACTTTTTACTGAATTATACATACAAACATGTATACAGTCACCGTTTAATCTCTTGATTTAAAAAGAAGCAACGGGATAATTTTCTTCAAGTACAGTTTTATGAAACTGTGTCGTAAAAAGTTATAAGCACAATTCCTTTAGTTTAGTTTTCACGAGCTTTATGTACTGATCAAGAAAGAAAAAAAAACCCCAAACGACACCTTATTATTCTTTATTTGTAAGCAACGCTCTCTTTTTATTTCCCTGGAAAGCACAATCATCCAGAGCTATAGTGCAGTACAATTGACACTTCTGTTTTTTAAGGCAGAGAAGATAGATAAGCAACTGTGAAAAAGTGTGAAGCCTTGTGTGTACTCATTGTGCTAGGAATTTCTCCTATAACAGTGAATATGAACTTTTCAGCTGAGGAAGCCAGTTCAGCCATATTTGTCTGTTGCTGCACAAACTAAAAAAAATACTGGTTTTGTGGAGTTCTGTAGTAACTGACAAAATGAACTTGTAGGTATTGACCTGCCAAAATTCTTGCTTCAATAATGCATTAAATGATACTAGTATTTTGATTTTTTTCAGCAGTGTGCTGGGGCACTCACTACCTGACAGTTAAATTATTTATATCTGAACTAAATTTTAACAGAGCAAAATAAAATCATGACAGTTCAGTTAAAATTTCAACACTATCTTACAGACTGTTTTTCTAAGCTAATAGGGAGGTACTGTATAGAATTAAGGGGGTATGGGAGACAGGAACTGTAACATCTTGGCTTGTCTTTTCCTAATTTGCCATGTTACTTTACTCATGACTTTTTCTTAATTTTTTTTTTTAAATTTTATTTGTAAAACAGAAATAAAGCCTACCTCTTTTAGTTTGTGAAATGCTAGAAAAACACTAGAGGAAGATCATCAGAGAAGTACAGATAGTTTTTATGAAGATTTAAAACTTAATTTTTGAAATTGAAATTTAAAAACAGAATAGATTTCAAGTTTTGTGTAGAATGTAATTTTTAGGTTAAAAAAGCTAAGATATATGAGTAAGCAAATGATCAAAATACATAAATGCCTAATCAAATTATCTGAGCCCTGTAACCTTCCATTTCTTTTACCCTGCACAAGCTGGCACTCTGAAGATGTTACATAGCACAATGTGAGCATAGGAGAGACTTGCTATATGCAGCATGCATGTATTTGGGGATATTGAAAAAAATTTTGATATGTTTGCATTCCTATTTTGAGGAAAGCATAGAAATGGAAAGGCTTCAGCAGACCGCACAAGTCTGCTTTCCTCTGCTGTTTACAAATATATGCCAGGAAACTGCAGAAGACTTAACAGAGATCTCCAGAAACTAATTTCAAGGTTCAGATAGGGAAACATAACAAAAAATTCAGCTTGACTGAGAATAGCTGTTCAGAATTCAGGAAGGGTTGGTCATGCTTCAGTATTTTGCTGGAATTCTTTGAGGCAATCACTGCCAAAGAAGGCAAAGGGTGTACAATGGCCATCATATGCTTTGATTTTTCAGAAAACAATTTACAGTGTTCTGCACTGGAAGTTCATATTAAGGTGTGGAGGCATGTAATAAGTGGAAAGTTGGCTAAATGGCAGGAAACAAATGGAATTCTGAAACGGAATTTCTTTACGCTGGAAAACACCCATCAGCAGAGTTGTGCATATATTGGCTTGTGGGTCCTAGGTTTTCCTGCTTGAATAATTTGCAATACCGTAATGCTCATATTAAAGGCAATTGTTCTAACTTGTACAAATTGAAGTTTTTCAAATTTTAGATTTCCACTGTCAGAAATGGAATAGCTAGTACAATTTGTAATTTGAAATCTGTGTAATATTCTAAAACATGCAAAAGAAAATGTTTGAGATCAAACATAAGAGAATGGGAATACACACTATTTTAGGTAAAGCAAGAGACTTTATTACAACATGCCTAATCTTTTAAATAAGGGTATTCCTAGATTTCTACTTTTGGATTTTTCTAAGAATTAAATTATCCTGGGCACTTACTAGGTATTTTCTGGGTTTGAAAGTATAAACAGTACTTTTGAATTATTTGTTAGTAAACTAGGAGAGGTGTTGGCAGTAAAATAAAATTCTTTAGAAAACATCAATTTGCCTTTTTGTTTCTGTCTCCTTTTATTCTCCCTTCCCTGTAGAAATGGCATAGCACTTAACTAAAGCTAGCAACTGAAAAAAGCAGATGTTGGAGACAAAGAAGTATGTGATAGTAGGAAAGCACGTGAGTAGAATTGTTTGAGATTGAAAGCTAACAATGCAGGTGAATAAAACTCTATTTGAAAGCAGATGAGTTAGGGGGAAAATGGCAGGTGGATTATGAAAAGGTACCAGGCTGCAAAGTACTCATTTTCTTCCTCAGAAGGAAACTTAAAAAGAGGGTGTCTACTTTGAGAATGTAGAAAAAAAACTTGCATTTGATCAAATAATATTGCTACTGTGAGTAGTCAGCTAGTTCCTATTGTAAGTGAAAAAACATACAGTACAAATGAATAAATCAGACCTACATATGGGAAGAAAATGAAAGCATAGGCGTTCATGCTCAAAATCTGGCAGATGTTTTCCAGTATTTTGTCCCTCTCTCCATTCTTTCTTTTTTTAAATAGGGACTGGTCTTGTGTTGTTGCCTGTAATATCAGCAAAATAAGAAATCAAGCAAGTGAACAGGCAGCTCCACTCCTGCTCTTTTTTAGATCAGTACAAAAAAATTAGCAACTGTATTTTTATTGCGTTCTGGTGCTTTTTTCAGAATGTGCACAGTATGCAATTTCTGAGGAGCTGAAAGTTTTTGACCCCTATCCTTATGCTTCAGAAAAACTTGGTTGTCTGGGAGTCCACAAATAAATTAATCATTACTATTATTACAACTGTTACAGTATCATTGGGAAAAAATTAAATGGTAGGCTTTGTTTCAAGGTTCTTATTGTTTGAATGTTTTAGGATAGGAAGGGGAATATATTTGTTATTGTATACTGAAATAGCAGTGAGAGTTCCTGAGGCAAAGATTTGTTTACATGCATGTACCAATAGGTAGCCTGTATGTATGGTTTTGTGGGTTTTGGTTTTTATTTTAAATGAAACAGTATATTATAAAGGATTAAGGAATAATAGAAATCCACATTGTTTTAGCTGGCTGTAATATGCTGATTAGATTTCAGAAGCTTTCAGCCCTAGTTACTGAACCAACAAACCTCAAGTCTAAGTCTGTTTCAGGACACTAATCAAAGAGATCGATCCTTCATCAGGTGTAGATTATTCTCATCTTCAAATTATATCACTAGAGCTGACTTGGAACAGTAGACACAACTTGCCTTTGGCTTACTATAAAATCTCAACTGTCTTTTAAAATATTTTTAACATTGATTTTCGCGTGCAAGTCTATGCATCTTTCTTTAGATCTCTGCAAATTCATACATACTTATCACTCTAGGTCTAGATGGAGTATGAATGGAGAAATCATTGCAGCAGCTATACAAATAAAATCTGAAGTGGTTTTCGTTTTCTGTCTTAAAAGCAAAGATCATTTCTGTACAAATAGTATTGAAGCTGTGTATTTATAAAAAAAATAATTAATTTGGCCCAAATATTCTTTGCTTTTTTTCTTTGGTTGTGTCCTCCTTGCATGCTTCTACTTTTTTTTTTTTTTTCTTGGAATGCTGTTTTATTGTATCTTTCCTAATCACATCTTAAATGCTTTAATATCTGAGTTCCCCACCTGACAAGTGACATTCGTTTGCACAGTTCATTCTGCAGTGTCAGTGGTGCATTCCAATATAAGCTTCATGGTCATTTTCTGATTCATTAAATCTAGAACCATTAAGGCCATACTGATTTGGTTGCTCAGTACCTAAAATACATTTCTAATATTGCTTTCATTACTGTGCATCTTTGTCCTCTTGTGAATGCACTTCTTTCTATGGAAAAATAAGCAGATTCAGAGAATTTACTTTAAATGGTTCTCTGGTCTTCATCAGATTCTGTTCTGCTGCATCTTTAGTTATCATATCTGTAACTATAGTTTGCAAAAGGGAAAGTAACTAGTATTAATAAGATATGAGGATACAATTCTGATTTTTCACCTTTTCCCAGATTATAAGAAGCTTGCACAGTAGTGCTTGCAAACAAGGCTCACACAAAATAGCATAGAATATAATTTAGATACAAAATTAGCAGATTATAGGTGCTTTTTAGGGTGATACTCCACACAGCCTGCTAGTGTGCACCTCCCCTTCACTTTGGTGTCCTTTGTAATGCCTTTTTGCCATTCTTTGCCTCTGTCAGTGCTTAAGCAGAGTAAATATCCTGCTGGCAACTCACTGGCAAGAGGAAAGAATGATGTGAGCAGATCCAGTGCTCCTGCATTCACCTAACCCGAATGTTTTCCCTGGCACTTACGTTTTTTTTCTCTCATTCACTGTTTTCCTAGTCATTGTTTGATAGTTTTAAGTCCACATGGCCAGAGCAATAGTCTCTTTACAGACCTCCTTTTATCATCCCAACTGTGTCTTGTTTAACTTGACTATTTAAATGGCTAAGAGTCAGCATCATCCAGTTCTGAAGTGGATTGGGCAGTAATCCAGCTCTTTTTGTTAGAGACAGACATTCATTTTTTTGGACTAGAAACAAATTACTTCCAAATGCGGGAAATGTAAGAAGGCTTTACAAAAAAAAAAAACAAAAACAGGTTTCAGGTGTTTATAGAACAAATCAGTATAAAATAGTTTTCAAAATGCTAAACCACGTTTGAAATAAATATTTAGTACTTTTAGAAGCTGTGAAAATACAGCACTAAAAAACTGAAATCACTGATCTTTAGCATGCATAAAAAGTATGGTGAGGGCACACTGGTGTCAAATTCCCCATGCATATTTCTGTTGTGTCTTGGATTGCATGCATAAAAGGTAGTATTTTGGGGTGGTTTTTTGCGCGATTGATGGTGACTGGCTGTAGGTTTAATGAGATGACTGCCTGTAGCAATCAGAAATTGAACTGATAACTGTTATTTTATGACAGTGTTTGATTCAATTCCTAAAAATCAAAGTCTTGATTATCTAGATGACTGGAAAATAAAAAATTTTCATTGGTCTGAAGATTGTTTCTTGTGCCTTATTCAGCATTACATAAGCACTCTCTCATCCACAGAAACACAAGCTCGTTCTCCATAATTGTTACTTGTCCCTTTTAGTTTTATGGTGTCTTGCTTGTCTCTCCCGCACCTTCCAACTTCCACAACAAATGAAGTGGGATTTCCACAAATAAGTATCCTACACAACTGGCTCATCTCAGAACCCATCCTTGCAAGCCCATCCCATTCTCTCTTCTCAGCCCCCCTGCCACAACATGCATTTCTTCCTTAATTGCTATCTCATAAGCTGCCATGGTAATTTTAGAGATGAGGTTTATATCCGAATAGATTTTGCATTCCTACAGTTGCTGTATCACTCCTTTAAGGGTTTGTCATGCTCAACACATCCTGGCCTCTCTGGCACTATGGCCAATTGCTATGTAAAACTGATATTGCTGAAAATCAAACTCTTACCCTCCAAAAATCCAGACTGACAGCTATGGATGATCCCTACCTAAATGGTGCTATTTCCCAGACTGGTCAGAAATTGGTTGGTGGAGCTCTGTCTGCCCCAGGGCAAAGCTGTGCCAAGGATTTTGCAAGAGTTATACACAGTGGACAATTGAATTCCAGTCCTGATGCCATTTTGATTTTTGGTCATATATATAGCCCCAAAGGAGCACAATTTCCTGTGCCTTAGCCACACAAAAGAGAGATTTCTGCTGTCATTCCTAGTAGAATTTGTGGCGTTCCACAAATAGCATTCCATAGTGACATTTAAGGATGTCCGGTGATGAGATTTCGGAGGTTCTGGTCAGCTCTTCTGAGTGTGCTGCTGATGTCCCTGGGGATTTGAGCTTACATGCTGGACACTAAAAAGGTATGTGGAACAGTGACAGAAATAACATACAATATTTCAACACAATTTAAAAAAGAATTGTGAAAGAAAAATTTCAAAAGTTTGGTGAAGATACGATTTTTTTTTTCAGAATTTAGAATTAGTTTTTTTTCAGAATTTAATTCCTCATTTAATTTATATGGTATTTTGAAAATAAATTATTTCTATAAGAGCTGCATGACTTGTTTTTAGAAGTTCTCCCTATAATCATATTGTACTTTAATCTGTACACATCGGCTAGAAGAAGATAAATGGCTTTCAGACATGTTTATTTTTGTACTTGATGGGAATGACTTCCTCTCCCTTTTTACCCGAAAATAGTTCTTCTTAAAGTTTAATAGCAACTGTATAAAAAGGACAGAATCACTCCAGTGCTTCCCTCTTGGAAATTATTGTCTTCATGACCTTTCATTTTTTGTGAGTGTGTGTATTCTAGTTTTTGCCTGAAAAGGAGGATATTGCATGGAGCCTGAATTTCAGACCTAAGCATGGATCAGAGAAGTTTGCCATGGCTGGAACAGACTTGGGAAATGACAAATCCCAGGGTCTCCAGCAGGGAAGTGTAGTGTTTACAGGATGATGCTTCCTTCCTTTTTGGGCAGCTCTACAGGCAGCTGTGCTGAGGGGGTGGAACTAAACCTCTGGCCATTCTTGCATATTTACAGCTCCTCAGAAGGAATTTTATTATCATCTAGCAAACAGTGAACGAGGCAGAGTTACTTCCTGTTCTGAGATGCATCAAGTCACTTTAAACAAGATCTTAGGGTGTTTTCTAAGGTAAATTAAACTGCAGAAAATCTGTAGATAACTCTGACCAGACAGGCTGGAGTTCTGAACTCACTCCAAATGAGTGTGTTGGGTGGATCTTTGTAGCTTGGGAGAACAAGTGAGTATTTGCATAAGTGGAATAAGTTGAAGATGACTCTTCAGCTAAGACAGAAACCAAAGCTGATGTAGTACTTAAAGTATGACAATAATTTTTTTTCTGTGCTGTGCAGAAGCAACACTGAAACAGTCTCCTGAGTCAAATCGTTTGTCATTTATCTCTTTTTTTCTTTTGAAATATTGCACTATGAATTGAAACAACCAGGCATTCAGAAATAAAAACTTTTTTATAATTTTTAAACATAAATGAATGATAGTGTTATATACTCCATAATTTTGCCAGCTTGCATGTTTGCTGTTTACTTTTCTCTTCTTTGTTGCTTAGTGCAAATGATATGTGGTAAAATTGCCAGAGGCAAATGATGTGATTTGCTTAACAGAGTCTATTCAGATGCATGAAGTAAACACTTATATGTGATGAACTTATAGAAAGAAGATTTTTTTTCTCTGATCGATATTCATAGCAGTTAAATTTTGCTTGCCCTAAGAGTTGCAACAATAGGCAAGAATTTTTAACTTGATGTAGTATCTTTTCCTCTTTAGAAAAAAACAAGTAAACAAAATAAAAGTAGATTTAGCAGAGCAATATAACATGTGTCTATAGGAAAATATAAGATGCTAAATTGAATGCCTTTTTAAACAAAAGAAGTGTTCTGGCTTTACTGCTGGCAGATACATTCGACAGACAACTGCAAATGTATTTTTATAAAATGGAACTTCCATCAGAATAAGAGAAAAATATTTTCAAGACATTTTACATTTTGTGGCTCCCCACTTTAATGCTACCACTTAGTCAATATATTTGAAGGGAAGATTCTTATGGAGGCAGTGTAACATGCTAAGGTACTGTGACGTGATGAACATTATAAAATTGGTCCAATTATAATGGAACAGTAGAAGATGAGAAACTATCACACTTTAAAAAAAAGTTGCTTGCATTATAATGAAAATTATGATGAAAATTTATTTGAAATAAAGATTCACTCTGCCTAGAGTGGCCAAAAAATGCCCTATTTGATTGCATCTTCTTTGCTCATGTTACTGTGATTTTTAACTGCATAATCCCACCCTGGAATTCTACTCAAGACAGTGTATTTTTGCACAAAATATAAAGTGCTACTTCCTTGAAATTATACAGATGGATGACTAAAACATATATTCCACAGCTCTTAAAGGGAGGTTGTTCCTTGGTCCTGAATCTTTGCAGTAGATGCTGGATTTTCCAGCAAGAGTGTAGTGGTCCCATTTGTTAAGTACATTTGTCTGAGTCTTGAATCAAATAAGGATGTGCACAGCCATTTGCAAGTTCACAGGCTATTTAGCAAGAATGAATTTTAAGAAAAAAATGCCGGTAGAAGTATTTTTTTTCTTGTTAAAAGAAAAAATATAAAGGGAATAATCAAATTGCAAGCAAACAGAAATATCTAGTACTTTACTATACTATCATGTTTACTGTTATATTGCCATCATTTTTGCTTAACTAATTGGGAAACTAGTTTTTAGTTACTCTAGAGAATGAGGTGCACAAGACTGAATACATTTGGTTTCAGGTTTTGTTTTACGGCATTTGATGGAGTTGTATTTTTTACCCTTGCAACGATTTTCAAAACACAAATACCAGTGAAGAAAAAAAAAGAAGCAGGATAGCTGCTGTAAATATTTTGTAAAACGTCCATCTGAAGCCCCTCAACCTCTGCTAATTAGAAGCCATACTGTGGAGATTGACAGGGTAAATTACCAGTTAATGTTTACACAACAAAACATATGCCCAGTACAATATCCTACACTGATGTTACTGAAACCAGAGTCCGGAAATGTACAGTGGAAACAAGACGTGGTACTTTTCTTGTGCCAACATAAACAGCAATTACAGCACAGTGTGAGAGAAGTCATAAGAAATACTACTGCGTATCAGTAGTTCAACAAAGTCAGCACTTTTGTGTAATTGCAGGGGAAAAGGGCTGAAAAACATTACAGATCTCAGCAAGAAATGGCCCTTTATACTTTTAAACTGATCCTTGATAAAACAATGCTGGGGTCATGAGAAGGCTACTCTGCCAATTTTGCTTCACTGTGGGATCCATTGACATCTGGCTGAGCTGCGGAAGCTGGAAAACTTCTTTAATATTCTCTTGACAGTAAAGTGGACATGTGGAAAACATTCTAATCTGTTAATCTTTGGTGCTCCTGAAGAAAAAGGACATTTGGCTTTATACTTTGTGATGATAAATATTGTCTCCAGTCTAGCTGTAAATAAGTTAAAAGCATTTGAATGGAGGATGCAGTTCTTATTTTCCATATATGGGAGAAGATGGATGTGCACCTGTGCAATCCAGAAGATGTAACAAATGCCAGGAGTTTTTTTCTAAGGTTAGTTTGCCATACATCTTGGAAATCCACTTTTCTTTGTGCTGAGTATGGTTTGTCAGTGAATATTGGCGAGCAAAGTCTCTGAACATCCGTACATCCTACATACTAAAGTAGAATAAAGGATTGTTTCACTCAGGGGATTCTGAAAATAGAATTAAGAGAGATTTGAAATAGTAGTTAAGATTGAATAAAAAGTGCGGGTTTTATTTAACAGCATGAACTGTGCAAATTATTTTTGGTTGACTAATATGGAGTGATAGTGAATGATGGAAATACATATCTGTTCAGCTTGAGTAGGATGCACAATTGTTCATCTCTGTTGTGATATTTATCTCCAGAAATCAGAAAAGGAATCTCTCACATTACAAGATAACTGCTATAAAAAATGTATTAAGTATTCCAAGTGCAAAGCATCTATTATGCATATTAATAAAAAATGCAAAAGATACTATAGATTATGTAAAGACCAAACTAGAATTCAAAATTCTGCATATCCTTGTAGTACATTCTAAAATAATCTGAAAAATTATAACTATGCATGAGGATAGCACTTTTCTACACTTGATGAAAGTTAGATTTCCCAGTTCTAAGTAACAAAATATATCATTGTAGCACGTGCACCCCGTTGAAAATGTGTGACTTCTTTTAGAAAACTTCAAGTATCTTCTTTTTAAAAATAAGTAGCTTCAGGAATTAGCAGAGCTCTTTCTCTAATTTTCCCCCAACTGACCTCAGAAACAAAAACTATAGCAGCAGTTAAAAATGAAAGCAGACTTTTGTTCTCTGATACAGTCAGATCTCTTTCTTTCTGCCCGCTTATTAATGAACTGTGTTATTTCATTGATTGTTATTGTTATTGTTATCTGCAAGAAGAATGAAATTAAGAATTGATGCAAACCACTTTCAACCACTCCAGTTGAGGAGTTTCTGGGTCTGTATAAAATGTCATACTCTTCTAACAAGTTGAATTTTGTTGTTAGGACTTTATATCTTGCTTTTATAATCTCCTTGCCTAAAGAGATTGAAAGTGCATCAAAACCAGATTGAAAATTGAAGGGATAAAGACAAGATGAAGTTAGTGAGAGGCTTGACTTCTCTGAGATGTGCACAGAAACCAGCAGCTTCCTGGGGTTTCCGAAGTAGCTGAAAAATTAAGCTATAGCAAGATCTTCCATTTAGATGTTGCACAGTACAGTTTGGAACTCAAATGAGAAAAAAGTTATAAGGCAGAGTTTTGTGGTTCACTGGCTGGATGTCTCACATTACCCAGTAGTTAAAGCATTTATTTAGAAGGAAGGTGAAGAAAAACCTGAGCCTCAGGCAGGATAGTACCACTGCTTGATTACTCTATGTATCTCTGTTCGGGTGCATATGGCAGGGTTCTTATCTCCTGCTGAATCTTGAGTCTCAGAAATCTCGATTTCTAAGTCTGCTGTATCTTTCTGGGATGGTTATTGAGATGGAGGGAAAAAAATGTTTGACTGTAGCCTAGATTTTTTTCCTGTTATATAGGTGAAATTGGAAGGAAAATGTTATAATAGCTACAACAGTAACCTGAGCAACTTTCTGGAAAGCATAGGTGCTGACATCAGAGGAAAAGTCTTAGAAACATGAGGTAGGAGTAGTCATTTACTTAAATTGCAATGTGCAGCAGATCATTTAATACATCGTTACTGCCATCATGTTTGGGACAGTAGCCAAAACCTTCAGCAGACATTCTGGTATGTGGCAGTGACAAGGGAGACTTACCAACCCCTCTCTTGTTTTCTATATCCTCTCATACAGAAGAAGCAAGTATAGGTCTAGTTGACAAGGTGTGAGTGGGAACAGTACTAAAAATCACTAATATTTGAGAAGGTCTCTCAGTCTAAATGTGGAAGCTTCATATACAGTTGCGGTGGGAAGCACTGGGTGAAACTGAATTAGTTGTGGAAGAAAATGTCCTTGTGGTAGAAATAAGGGGCATCAATCTTGGTGTCCAGCAACTTAAATTGAGGCCTCACCCTTAGTCTGCCTTATATGACCTTGGAGAAAGCTAAACAGAGGAAGACAGAGAAGAGGTTGATCTTAGCATACATTTTCAGACACCCAGAGAATCCGTTAGAATTCCTGATGTCATGCTGGGGTCCCTCCACCCATGTTGGTCCATTGAGCTTTCCCAGCCCCAAGCCAAGGAGCCAGCAGTGGTTTTCAGGCTGTGAAGACCGCACATATGGTATGGGTGATCAGCCCTAGACCTAATACTTCTGTAGGACTCCACAGTACATCTTGAGATGAGCCCTAGGGACATGCAGAAGGTCCCCTTTTTTGCTGAGTGGCAGGTGGGTGGGATTTCAGAAACAATGTGAAAGAATAGAATGAAAGTCAAAACAAAGTGGTTTTCATGTGTGGGCAATGTTCCTGACTCTAGGGGCAGCAGATGCTGCTGTGTGAAGGCTCAGGTTGAATTGAAGTCAGATGGGATTTTAAATGCTGTTACCACTTTGTGCCTTTAGACACCCTGATGCTGATATACTATAATGCTACTGTGGAATGAAAATAGTTCTGCTCTACTTCGCCTGTGTTTCTATAAATGCTGTCATTGCTACAAATTTATTTTAAAACAATTGATGTTTTCTGCCACCCATCTATTTTGTTCGCTCACATTGGTACGTAGTAGTGTCCACTGCCACTTAGTGCATAATGCTGCAAGTGTTCTGGTTACATGAAGTGAGGGAAATTACACCTCCAGGAACAGTTTGGTCACCCAGCTTAAGCTGAAGAGTGACTCAACACAAATTGGTCTCCCAGTAGCTAGAAGGGTAGCAAATTGGCGGAAGATAACAAGGACAAAAAAACAAGATCAAAAGAATTTGTAGTTTCTTTCTAAGGTACATGTACCAGTAAAAGCGGTACACAAGATAGATGAACTGCAGTATGTTTTCCCTGACGGTAGGAAAAAGGGGCCTTTTCAAGTACTGTGATGCTTGGGTCAGATTTGTGATTTTCATTGCTAGATTCACATGTTCCACATTTGCCATGTGCACTTCAAATACTAGACCTTTCTAATCAGTGCCTTTCCCTGATTCTTCATTGTAGCACTCTGCCCTTTTCAGTATTGTAGCTCACAGAGGAGTGCACTGTCTGCTGTCTTCATCTCAAACATTGACTTTTACTTATTCAGTCCTTCATTCAACTCATTCTCTACTGATGTTCCATATTATGATAATTCAGCCATTTTATTTTAGTGGGTGTGTATCTACTCAACTTATCGTCTGTGAGCCATCCATGGAAGTAAGTGAATATTTTTTTCTTTCTTCACTGGACCTTAACTGTCAGCAGCTCCAAACATTCTTTCTCCAGTCCCAGCTAAATTTTCCTCTCCCAAAGCTACCCTCAGTAACTTTATTGTGGAGTTTAGTAATCATTTATCTCCCCTGTCCATTCAAAGCCCTCTGTTTATTTTCTGGTTTATTTTTATTCATTTACCCTGGCATGTAGCATAGGAGAAAAACCTTGTTGTTACCTGGCTACATGTAGGGCACAGGCAACCTCGCACAGCTGTTGCACCTCTGGACCAGACAGTTCTATCCCAGCCTGTCCCAAACCTCCTCATTGCCTTTTCTGTCTAGTTCCCCTTTTCCCTCCAGATCCCAAGATCTTCCCTGCTCTAACTATTTCATTGGTCTTCTGACTGTGTCCAAACTTTTGTCTATGGAACAGATATCTCGTGTTTATAGATGAGGTTATCTTATGACATAGTAAGCAGATAAATTGTTGAACCATCACACGTTTGCTTGAGAGAAACAACTTCTGCTGAAGAGCATCCAGGGCAGTAGCTACTTACTTGAGTCAGCAGCAGCATCTGGCAATGCCCTGGCTTGCCTGGGGAGGGAAGGAAGGGAGACTGGAAATTCACTTACTGTTTTGATGATCATTGCATCTTCATGGGTTCCAACAAGACCTTGGCGTGCCTCCTGCTCCCCCTGCAGCTTTGTGATCCTTAGCGAGGGAGCGCTCGAGTTGTGCACAGCCCCACACCAGCAAACCCCAGTGTTTTTTAAATAAAAGAGTGCACATACTCCTAAAAGGAGCACAATAAGCCTGCATAGGCTATAAGAATAATTATTTGTGAACATCTGCTTCACAATATTAATTGTGCAACAGCATAAGATTTTTATTAGCATTCCAAAATCTCAAAACCAGTGTCATGTTGAATGGAATTGATTCCCCCTAAACATCCATGAATGTTCTCTGAAGAACCAGATCTGCAAGACAGATCTCACTGCTCAGGCTTTTTGTGCAGGTGATGTATTTTCAGCCAGAAACACAGATTTTCCAACTCAGTCTCTGAGAAATTGCTTCACAATTCTTTGTTGAGGTTAAGAGAAAGAGCATGGTCAGCTGCTGCTCTCTTGACCCTTGGGCATTTTAACTCCCAGACTGACCAGTTCCTGACAATAAGGTGGAACTTCCCTAAGCTTGTAACTAAGTCCAGACTGGGATCTCTTAAGATCAGTATCCCTCCTGTGCCAGTTTTGAGAGTGCAAAGCTACAAGAATATCTCCAAGAAACTCATGTAAAACTTATTGAATATTAGCATAACAGAGTGTTTTTCTTCCCCAAAACTTGTTCCCGGAAGTGGCCAGGCCCATTTTTCACTAAAACTTTCAAAACAATCCAGTCTGAGGCAGAGACAAGGTATGGAAAATATAAGTTCCAGCAGTTAAAGGCTGACAAAGTAATAAACAACTGAAAGTAGGGCCTTATGATGGAAAGTGTTAGGGAACTTTAACTCTCGATGTCATTGCCAGCTTTGCTTATAATAAATGTGTCAGTAGCAATATGAAAAGATGTGTACAATAAGCTAAAGGAATGCAGTATTAACCTATTTTATGTGGCACGTCTACCCACAAATTGCTTGCATCTCAATATGTTTTGGGAGAAAAGGATTTTTTTTTCTCCTGATGAATGTATTAATTTTCAAATGACGTGAACTGGGAAATCGGAGATTTTAATGTAATAGTGACACCCTGTGGTCAGTATGGGTGGCGTTAACTCTGAAAAGCAGTTTTCTCATGTGTTGATCTTTAGCAAGAGCAAAGAAAAAGAGAAGCAGGAAGAAAGTGCAGATAATTTTCAGGGATTTCCACAGAGAGATGCTATCCCATTTTATTGCCTTATATGTAAAAATTTATGCTTCTAAGTTCTTAAATACCAAAATAATATTTATTTGCATACATTTATTTTATTGAAGTACAGGAGAATGGCAAGCTTTGATTTTAGACAATTTGACAATGTAAATTAGGCGAGGGTCTTTGTAGGCACTGAACTTTACAAAGCATTGCTGGCATGGTTATTTCTGTTCCTGTGGTTACCTCTCTGTCTCTCTACAGGGGAGGGAGTTTGTGCCAGTGGCATACCATGTAGTAGTGGGTAGCAGATGGATGCCAGACAAGCACAGTAATATGGCAGAACCACACCATTCCAAGAGTGCCAGCTAGGCACTGATCAGGCTGCAGGATTAAATAGCATTAGTCTTGTACTGCCTTTTGTGTGGGCAACCTTGGACTTGACATATGTGGGTGCTCCTCTTACCTCTTCCTCCCTGCCTTCTCCCTTCCTTGAACAAATGCTGAACTAATGCAGCTATTCTTTGCCATATCTACATGCACCTACCTTTAAGACATTGGGCACTGAACTTCACAGCGCTGTGGCCCCTTGATTTTGTGGCACAAATCTTTTCCTGTTTAATGCGTACCTGGTATCCTTGATATGGTTTCAAAATCTCATAGTTTAGAAGAAGCCTAATTTGTGAAAGACCTGATTTATAGCTTCTGATTTATACCACATACTTTCCTGGAGTTACTGATGCTGACCTTGCCATTTTTAAGAAAGGGACAAAGTTAAACTTCTGCCAGACAAACCAGGTTTAAAGATCAGTAAGGAAGGAGACTGACTGTCCCAACAAGAAGTTATGGGGAGCTAGTAAAGCAAACTGAGAAACATGAAGCATTTATTATTCACTGGCAATAATGGTTTCCTGTTAAAATTGGCTGTTTGACAAAGGTGATGGATTTAATTCCTTGCTTTCTCATTGGGGAATTAGGAAGTTAGCATGGGACAGGAGCAAAAAGTCCTCTGCCTTCTCTAGAGAGTAAGCTAAAGCTAGCCAAAGCTAAAGTTTGGAAGGTGTTCAGGAACCACTGTCAGGAATTTTGTAATTATCAAAAAGTGTCAAAAAATATTGAAGTACTATAGTAGGTCCTGGAAGCCAAGCCATTGTTCACCCCCACACATGTCCATATGTAAGCAGCTCAGCGAGTGCTCATCTAGGACATATCCTATGAAATAGCTGCAGTACAACTTCTCATGAATGTCAGCACGATTTAGTGCCTGTCAGGAAGTGACAGTGAGACTGTGGACTTTTTAAACATCATACTGACAGTGAACTTTTTGCAGGCTTGGATTGCTAAAAGGATTGAAACTCATTATCTCCTGTAAAAGTCTGACAAATATGGAAGATGTGATGAAGGAAAAGACCTTGTTTTACATATTTTGTCAATTTTTAGGTTTTCCTTTAGAGCTCCTTGTGCTTTTAGTGGCTGCAAAAGCAAAACAGCTTCATAGCTGCTCAAACATGCAGAGAAGTTATTTATTAGGTGCTATTTCAGGCTCTGCTCGGACAGGCTGGGCTGTGATATCAACATCCAAATTAGTTAGTAGCACTGCTGAAGGATGTTTTCTGACATCTGTTTTTAGCACTGTTAGATTGGAGCTTATAGAATGGATTTTTTAAAGATTTTTTTTGAATGGGGCCACACTGAAGATGAACTGGAGTGATTCTGCGTTTGAGTCAGCAAACACATTATAATTGTCTGCACAACGTGCAAGAGCAGACAGATGCAGCTGACCCTACTCTGAAATAGTAATATGTTGCAGTAGATATCCTATCGAAAGCATTGTGAAGAGAACTTTAAAAGACATTATCTTAAAGGAGAGACACCTGCTCACTGCATATTAAGACCACTGATTTGAAGAACTGTCAGATTTGGAGGTCAGTCAGAGTTGCTGTATTATATACGCCATGTTAAGACCTTGTCTACCACTGGCTTAATGTTCAAATAGAAAATATATCCTGATAAAGATACAATTTTAGAGACTTCGTGTTTATATACTGTTTCTGGGAAGTAATAGATGAAGTATCCTGTACTGGGGTTAAAGCCATCTCCCCAAGGATGCTACGAATGTAAACCTGTGATTAGACCTTCTCCTCCGTAATAGTCAATGATTTAAAAGACAGAGCAATTATCACTGTCTGTCATGTGGAAGTTACTGCTCCCACTGCTTAGTCAGCAGAAGGCATCAGGGTTTTATATGCTCTTGCATCTACGGTAAGATAAATTGTCTAAGCTTACTCCAGCTTCCAGTGGGGGTACTTTGAATAACTCAGACAAGGCTGCCTGAGAATGTAAGAGTGTGGTTAGACAAAGATAGATGTTTCATGTTACCTTCAAGTTGCTATGATATCCCGTATCCATCCATACAGCCACCAACACTTTCACCAAACAATTATAAGCAATCTGTACCCCACTGTCGCGAGATTTGCACTGCAAATTCAGAATTATGGTGGCATCCCTAGTGTTTGTACAAGGATATCAAGAATTAATATGTATATATATATTCATTGCCTTTAGAAAACATGCCCTTTTCCTGCTGGTATGATATCGTTCTTGTTTTTGCTTACAGTGAGTGCCCCATGAAGGACTGGAGCAGGCTACTGACTTTTTTGGCTTTTTTTTACCAAATACAATTTAGTTGACTTTTTTCCCCCATTTTTGCAAAAGGACAAGCATTTAATGAGATTATTTACTGGGATTAGAAAGTGACTGTTTATATGCTACTGAAGCTGTTTCTGAGTCTGCTGATACTCCTTGGGAATTTAACAGCCATGATGTACCTCACCACATTTTTTGCCTGTAGTTTTATCCCCATATGAAAGTTACTGAAAATGAGTACATGAAGAAGAGTGCTCTAGCAGTTATGACATAACCTTACAGATTGGGAAAAACTCCATGAAAGACACTTTCTTTCATCTTTTCGTCTCTGAAACAGTAATTTCTGATGGAAATCCGAAGATCAGACTGAGAGAGCAGGCATAGTAGTGGGATCATGCTTGTATTACACCTGTACATCCACCGGTTAGACACTTTTTTCTGCAGACCTTCACCATACCCTAAATCTTTCCAGTAAGAAGCCTTAAATGTGTCTCTGCATGGACACTTGCAAGCTGAAAGCTGCCACTGTGGAGCTTGGAGTAATGACTTCTAGAGCAAATGTATGAATCTTAGCAGCTAGTGCAAAAAGAGACAGAATTTCCTGCTGTCTTAAATGCATAACCTCTGTGTACTGGACACAGATGTGTCATATAACACATTTTCTGACTGGTGGTGTGACAAAGAGTGTGACTAGTGACTGAAATGTGAAACATGCACTTTGGTGAGTCACTCTATAAGTCAGAGATTAGTGTACTTTAAAGTACAATATCTCTTTTTAGAGACTCCCATTGTGTGAGCAATATTAAATAATACTGTCTTGCCTGTCACAGTTATGCACCTCGACTCCTTTGAGGTCTTTATTACAGGCTTTGAGCAGCCACCTAGCCCAAGATAATATTCTCTGTTCAAGAATAGGACCTGGGACAATACTTCATTCTTTATTATTGCTCTCCAGAAATGTTGGAAGTTCAAAGAGCCTGTAAGGCCAATGATAAAACTATAGAAAGCACTGCTAAAACTAGAAGCAAACAAAACAAAACAAAACAAAACAAAACAAAACAAAACACATTAGGGAAGTGTATTTCAGAACTAAAAAACAACTAATAGGTATATTTGGAAAGGAGACTTAGCAACTGCAACATGCAGGACGTATCGCTTGCCTACCTTGCCAGCTAGTTGTGTGCGTGTCTGCAAAGGAGAAGCTCAGGCTCCTGGACCAGCCTGCAGGGACAGGGAGGTTCCTCAGAAGGGAGATCAGCTATCTGTGCAGCCAGACCTCTAAGCCAGACTTACTGACTTGCATATGTGAGGCATGGTTTAACCTCTGAATCTCTCCATACCCAAAGTCAGAGTTTTAAAAATTTATCTCTGCACAGGAACTCCTGTCCTGAATTTCTGTCTGCTTGACCTGTCCTTCTACAATTTTGGTGTATGTCTGTCTAAATTATTCCTGTGGGGAAGGGAACCTTGTAGTGTGTTTAAGGCAGAGAGGAGCTTGTGTCTTTGAAGACCTGATAATTGTTCTACCTAATTCCCTTGGCTACTTCTGATTATCTGTAGAGCCTGAATGACTCCAGAGGCAAGGGGAAGACTGAAGAGCCTTCTCTGACAAGGGAGACCCAGTGTCCTGGATCACATACCTAACATGTTGTAACAGAAGAAGATTGCTTTCCAGTTTCAGCTTTATTTTAAAATCAAATCATAGAAAGAAGAGGGTGCAAGAACTCACTAAACAAATTGGTGGAAGTCACTGGCTCAGTTCCCCCCACCCCCTTATCAGTCTCCTAGGGAAGACTTTATCCCATAGGAAATGTAGTATTTTCTCCTGGGTGGAATTGTTAACTGTTTTACTATTTTTATGATGAATATGCTGAGTGAATCAGAAGAGACAAGATATTTGAATGCAGCAGGAAGAATAAAAACAGCAAAAAATTATGAGTTTACCACAGCTGAGTGTTTTTTCAAGTCTTAATTTAAGGTTAGTTTACATGAGAAAGCTTAACACTGTGCACCAAGTATTCTCTTAAAAATATTCCAAGCTCAGAACCTATATATATCTATGGAGAACTTCCATTGATTGGTTTTTTGCATGAAAGCCTTTGCAAGACTAGATGCAGGTTATTTAAAAACACCATATTGAAAGACAAAGAGGCAAAGGACTTAAACCTCTGTTTGTGTCTAAAACAGCAGTCATCTTATCTGCCAAAATCACATGTAATGGACCATTAGTTCGTTGTTTCATATCCTGTGTTTGAAAAGTCTTACCTAATAAAGATGTCAGGACTAAAGCCATTATAAGGAATTTCCTCCAAGGAGCACATCTATTTGTGGAGAAATGTGTATTTTATGCACGTTAACTAATACATATGGCCTGCCATTTGTGCAAAATTATAAATAATACTCTGTGCTGATGCTTCATTTTTGTGTTGTTATTTTCCAGATGGGAGTTGCTGTGGTGGATTCATCTGTTGCCGGACTTGGTGGTTGTCCCTATGCAAAAGGTGCTACTGGAAATGTAGCCACAGAGGATGTGATATACATGCTGAATGGTCTGGGGATCAACACAGTAAGATATTTTTACTTTCTATTTAAGACTTTAAGGGAAACAAAAATATTTTTTCTAGGAAATGTATGATACATACGTCACAATAACTTCTGCTGTACAATAAAATATTGAGAGCTCATAGTAGTTTTTGCAGACTCGGTGCTTTGATATGGCTTGACACATAACAGGAATGATGTTGTCTTCATTAGAAATGTAGAGTATAAATGGTTTGTGTATTTAAAATTATTTGAATAATCCCTTTCTTCCTACCTGGAGCTATGAGGAACTTAGTTGCATCTGCTTTGTGTCATTGCTCTGCCTCAGTAACCACAAAAAATTCAGTACTGTAGACATTGCTCCAGAAGGCTGATCATGTCTACAGTGGGAAGACTGAGCAGACCTCAGCTTTCGTCACAGTTTTGGGTTTGGCTCAAAGTGCTTAATAATTTGTTGTCAATTTTTCTGACTTCAGAGTTGAAAAAATGGTGGTGTTTGGTGCCCAAGCACAGGGCATTGTTATTTCTCAGGTATCCACTTAATATATTTCAAAATTGTACACAACCTGTTACTGTCTAGGAGTCTTCCCAGTAATTTTTATTAACAGTCTTGTTCTTGGAGGAGAGGGCAGAGCAGCTTATCTGCACTGAGCTGCACTTTAATGAACCTAACCAGTGAGCATCCACACCTCGACAGCACGCATTTAGTATCCCTGGCTTGGTTGGCATGTTAATTATTCTGTATTCCTAGGACTCAGTTACTGCCTTCTTCAATAAATGTGCTCTTTAGTCTTCCTGTCAGTCCCCATTGTTCTGGATATGTGGCATAATGAGTTTGTGCTAACTCAGGCATTGCAGTAACTTTATATTTAATTTACACGTAGACTTGGAGAGTCAAGTTTGAAGGAGAACATATAAAAAACTGCCAGAACTACAAAGTGTGTGGTTTGCATTAAACTACCGTGGAAAGAAATCTATGTGCCTGACATCTGAAATAGGAGGATTTGAATTATTGAGGAGCTCATTGGAACTTATCACTTGTTGTGGGCTGCAGTTCCGTGTGGTGTACGATGCCGATGGAGTTCCTTGACATGCAAGGATTGCAGAACTTGTTTCTGAATTGCACATTCCCTGGGCACTGTTAAAGCATATTCAGTGCCTTACGGAGTTCATTGTAAGCATTTATATGCTCTCATTTGCTTTTTAGAGAGTTCAGGGTAGATGTCAGACACATGTTTAGAAAAGGTTCAATCACAAGTGTCCACTGTACAAGTGGACTCTGTTTTGAAGAGTTTGTACACACTTTGGGATAGCTTATCTTCATGAAGAAGATGTTTATCCTTTTGAAACAACACAATTCTTTGAAATAAGGAGGCAAAATCATACATTTCACTTTACATTGCTGTGCACCTTAGACTTAGGCTTTCATAGTCTTTCCTTGGGCAAAATGCTCATTGACCTTTCCAACTGACTCATAGCAAAAGGAAGCAATTAAGCAAAAATAGTCTGATTATCTGAAATATATTGTGTCCCAGGCTTCTTGATAAGACTGATTAATCTGTTAATAATCTGGTGGCCAAGCAAGAATCCGGCTTGTCCTAAAGGCTGATACCAAATCCCATGGAGGCAATCTCACCATTGAACGCTTAGTTCTTCTTTTGTTTGGTTTGGTGGTAGTTTTATTTATGTTTTGTTTAATTTTAGATTTTAGATTATGCAATAGTAAAATACAAGGCTTTGCTTTTTGAATCCTTTCTGGCTCATTAAATAAAGAGTGTTTTACTGGATGAGAGACCTGGAGCCTCAAAATTTTGACCATAATATATGAGCTTTTGTCTTTATAATGTTGGTTGGTTTTGGTACTGTTGCCAATTCTGTAAAATCATTATTGCAGAAAACTATTAATGTGTTCCTTTTTGTGTAATGGCACAAAATGAAATTGTAATTTCTAATGTTGTCTATTTGGAAGGAGCACTTTCTCATGTTCATCTGAACTATACACTGAAGTTTTCAGTTTGTTGACTGACCTCACCTTAAGTGTCAGGCAATGTTGGACAGTATTTAACCGTACATCATTTTAGCTTGGTTGGTCAGAGCATGGTGCTGATAACACCAAGATCACAGGTTTGATCCCCATATGGGCCATTCACTTAAGAATTGGACTTGATGGTCCTTGTGGGTCTCTTCCAACTCAGAGTATTCTGTGATACCTGTGAATTATTGAGTTCAGATTGACTAGATGCATCAAAATAATAATTGATGCATTTTCTATACTGTTCTTCAGAACACGTAAACAAGAAGTGACCTGTGAAATTAATCTTTGGCAGACTAAATGTGAAATAATTTTGAAGTCAATGAGAATTAAAGGATTTTGCCTTCTGGCAGACGCTTTTGTGATTTAAGGCACTTATCCAAGTTTATAGATAATATTAGGGGCACTTTTCTTTGGGTTTTTTTTTGGGAAAATTCATTCCTTGGTGTGAAGGAGCAATTCTGGATATATGGAGTGATTACCAAGTATAATTAGAAAGTAAATTCTGGGTATCTATCTGAAGACACATTACTTTTGTCGACAACCTTACAAACACCTTTTTCTGTCCCATTCCCATTTGTGAGTCACGCTCATGAATGCTGGGTTTTGTGCCCTCATGGGAATCCTCTTCGGTTCACAATACTTACATTAAGGAAGACAGTATAAAAAGCAGAGATATGTGTATTCCATTTAATGAATGTGAAATGTGAAGGTATGTATGTATGTTATCCACATGTATCACATATTATGCAGTATTACGGTGATGAAAACATGAATATTGTGTCATTTGGGGAGTTGATTTTGACATCTTCCATAATCTAGCTACCAAATATGTCTATGGTGGTGATGGTCCTTGTGGGTCTCTTCTAAAAAGCACAGATGGATTAAAATTTTTTAGATTATGTTATGTTTGATAGCACTTTACAAACTAAACGTAAGTAATGACCCATAAAGGATAAACAGAATAAGCTGAAATTACCCTTGTTATAACTATATTAAAATGAGATAGTTATAAAATATGCCTTTGAACTATGTGGTTTAGATGGTGCTAAATACTATGGCTGATTGGAAACTCTGACACGTTTTTTTTCAAACTAAAAATGTTTTTGATTGCATTTCTTCTAAGTAATTTCTATTCTCATTAACATTTGTAGCCAATTCCAAGAACAAAAAAGGCAAAGTTTACCGCAGAACGTGTAAATAAGTGCTTGATCCAGTCAAAGGATTAAGTATTTAAATCAGGTTTTGGTCTAAACATTAGTGCATCTGTTTGGAAGTGTGATGAAAGTACATTTCTTGTGCAATACACCTTGTACTCTTTAATGGAGAGTAACACCCTTCTCCCAGTTTTGAATGACTGCTCAGTGTATTCGTAGTTCAAATTCCCCTTTTGCATCCTTTCTACAGGAACTTTACTGGCTTCCACATTGCAATCTTTGGAGCAAGTACTTATACCACTTATATGATCTAACTTTACAACTACTATACATGAGTAATAAAGGAGACTTATAATGAAGTGGTTTTGCCTCTTTAATCAGTGATCTGATTTCATTTTAGCAATCAAGCAGTACTGATACGTATCTTAGTTAAAAACCAGTTGCTCAAGGGACATGTTTTTTAGCGTGGACAGATCAAGCGGTTGTGAGTTTTTGCTCAGCTGTGCTATCAAGGTAAATTGTAATTTTTTATTGAAACTGACTCCTTCAAGAAGGAGATTATAGTTATTCAAGAGACTACAGGAGCCCGTTTCTCCTGGATTCAGTTGCCAATACAAGTGTGTTTCCTCCATTTTCCTGAGCTGCAAGTGGGGTACTTGCAGGCATGAAGTTTTATAGTGTTGGATGATAAATAAATATAGCACATATTTAGACACTATATTTTTCGTCTAACTTCTAGTTTTAATTCCAGTTCTTTATTCCAGATTCTTTCGGGGTTGAAAGATATTACTTCAGTATTTGGTCTACTGCTGATAGGACAAGAAATCACTCTCAAAGTAGTAGAACCTTTCAAACAACTGGAAGCTGTAACTATCTGTAAATCACTGTCTCTTTACTGATTCCCACTACTGACCTATAACATGAATCAGGCCCTTTGTTTGCAAAAATTAGACCCTGGAGCAAAAAACTCGGAGTCTAAGCATTTTTAACGTGTGCATTTATTATTCTTAACATTTTTCACCTCTTTTTTAGGGAGTAAATCTTTATGCCGTGATGGAAGCTGGAAACTTCATCTGCACAGCTTTGAATAAGAAAACAAACTCGAAGGTTGCACAAGCTTCCTTCAGTAATGGAACTATCAACTAAATGGATTTTTCTTTTTGCAGCTTGATTACATTTCCCATTTACCTTCACCAAGGACATTTGCATCAGGAAAAGAAACAAGAAAACTATTGCATCAAAGAAGGAAAATAGAACCCATATATAATTTTTTTTATGGGAAGAGTTATTGTACTGTACTGTCTTGTCAAGAATTATCTGATTTGTAACTAAGAAATAAATGACTGTAGTACAGAACCTCATACTTGGTACTTCTACAGATGAGAAAAATGTATAAACACCAGGATATTTTACCATGTTTTAAATTAAATTTTAGTTCTTTTCAGGAAAACCAGATAGAAGCAGTGAGTACATAGTTAAATTTTAATCAAGCTGACTTTCAGAACAGTACAAATATTTTCAGTAGTTTATGAAATTTCACACTGTGTGTGGCCATTCTATTATGTATTTTATTTATCTGAATTCTTGCTTTTCGTTTGTCAAGTCACTGTGTTATGAACATGGAGCCAAATCTGAATTCACCATAAGAATTTTTTAGCAATAGAACTTTTTAAAAATTTTGTTTAACATCTGTTAAATTATGGATAACTTTATCTTGTTCCAAGACATTGTGGTGAATGGCACTCTGCCAGATCTTTCAAATCCTCCTGCAAATTTTCTTATTTGTTACATATGTTGAATTTGTTGTAGTTGCCTTTTTTGGTTAACTTATTAAAACCTAATTATACGAAGCAAATAAAAATTGGCAAGGTTTTCAACATTATTCAGGTTCATAGTAATGTAGAAGGGGCTACATTTTCATCCAAGGTTTCATCAAACAATTAGATTTTTCATTCTGTAGGCTATGAATTGATATTCTCATTCAGAAGTCACGAGTTTTTTAGGATAGTAGTATTCTGCTGGACTAGTTTACATGAGGGAAACCACTTACAATCTTTTTTCTGTGCTCTACTGATAACAATACTGTTCTTTTAAATGCCTTAGTTCAACAAGATGCCAGTGAACTGCACTGTCGTTTTTAGATCAATAATGGACAAATTCAAAGAGCCTTATGCTATTCATAAATGTCCAAGTGTGCCATGAAAATACCGTCATTATTTTCATCCTGAAACATCAGTACTGTTACTGGTTGGTTGTGTAAGATCTGTCTGCACTTCTCTGCATACTTAACCTTGATCTATATTTTTTCTGAACCTGGCCTGTTGACATGAAAATCTAAAACCCTGGACTATGGTCTTCTTCCATATTCTCAATTTTCCTCAAAAATAGAAAATCTTGTCAAAAGGTAAGATGAAAGAAAGTGAAAGATAACACATAAAAGAAGAAAAGGCTGAATAATTTTTTTGTCTGGAACTCAAGTCTGCCAAGTTACAGCTGAGTCTTGGTATCCTTTGAAAATCCAGAGTGAATTTTTCTGAGATCTTTTAGCCAGTTGTGTAGTTTAGAATTGGCATAGCTTAAGAAAGTCAATCTCTGCGTGCCAGGCACCACAAAGCTATAAATTTGATATAATACCTCTATCTTATTTATGCCATAATAGTAGTCAAAATTAATATAAGCTATTTCATTTCACTCTTCTCATGGTAAAAGTCAAAGGATAAACAAAGAAATGTGTTCAGGTGAGGCAAGAAACACTTGCCTATCATTCCAAAATACTAAATCTTTTCCTGCGGAGTCTAGTAAGAAGACTTTCAAGTACTCCTGAAGGTGTGAACGCCCTGATTTGCTTGACCTGCCCTGGGATGCATGGTTGGGTCACCACAAAAAAGCTCTTTCCTCTTTTTCCCGTGTTTCATCTGGGGCTTTGCTATTTAGCAGCCACTGTGGCTCATATATCAAAACATGAACTTAAATAAAACCAGGTCTTGAACCATTCACAGACTTAAAAATTCCGTAATGGATTAGATCCAATGAAGAAGTGAGGAAACTGCAGCAGTATTCAGACTGTACTCAGTCTAATAATTAGTAGTTAAGCCTAAACGTGGTGCCAGAATTGACATCTTAAAGACCCCCTAATTTATGTGCTATTTACTCCTGAAGGTGAATAATCTTACTGTAATAGTTTCCTATTTAATAATAAATTTTCCTGTTTTCTTTTCTCTGTAAGTACAGAATTGGCTCATTTTGAGCTAAGTATGCAGTTTTCATGTAGGGCCAGATGAATTTTCATCCACCCAAGACCCTCTGAGCAAGTATATTTAATGGATATAAACAATATTGAGCTTGTCAAAGACTGAAAGTGAAGTCAGCCCTTGAAAAAAAAGCAGTTGTGATGCAAACCTGAATGTGAGACTAAACAACTAAACTGAGAGTAAGCTTGCTGGTTAGCCTGGGGAGATTCAAATGCACACCCATGACAGGACCCAAGGGAATGGCCTGAAGTTGTTTTGGGGAGGTTTATGTTGGATATTAGAAAACTGTTTTCCACCCAGAGGGTGGTTGGGCACTGGAGCAGGCTCTCCAGGGAAGTGGTCACAGCACCAAGCCTGACAGAGCTCATAGTATTTGGACAGTGCTCTCGGGCATATGGTGTGACTCTTGGGGATGGTGCTGAGCAGGGCCTGGAGTTGGACTCAAGGATCCTTGTGGGTCCCTTCCAGCTCAGCTTATTTTGTGGTTCTGAACTGAGAAAGAACACACTTTCTAGTAAATCTAGATGAAGTTGTACCACTGGGTAGAATGGAATTAAAAATTCCTAAGACCAGAAAGATCCCAAGAAAAGAATGTCAGTGCCTCTGCAACAGATTGCAGGGTTCTTTTCCTTGAAGGTGGTGGTGAGGCCTTCAATTATCAGCCAAGTTAGGAACTGAACAGACAGTATCCATTTTTATGCCTTTGTGCACAGTGCATCCTAGGCTTCTCAGCATCTGGACTGTCTGGTTTGCAATGCTAAGGCTCTTAACTCTCCCGACGGTACAGGGTACCTATTAAATCATGTCGATGAACAACCTTGAATGTCTTAGTTCTTTATTGGGTCTGTTTTCAAAAGTGCTTGGAAGCTTGTGGAGAGCCTTAAATGCAGGTCTGTTCTTCTGTAATGATGTGAGCATTGGAAAAGATGAGCAGTCACATCTGGAGCCTGTACTTTACCCACATGTTCAGCTTCAACCACATCGTGAGTTATAGTAATCCAGGGTGGAGGTCTCAGACAAATAGATTGTTTGTCAGGATTGTTACAAGAGAGAAAGAAACATAGAGCCAGAATAAAAAAAAAAAAAAAGTAAACCCCAACCCAGTGTTTATGTGCCAAAATTGCCACCTGTGATCAATTTAGGGTCCAGGTGAGCAGTCCCTATAAAATCCTTGTTTACTTGTAGTGTGACTGAGAATCCTGAGACATCTTATGTTCTGCCTACTGACATTTTCTAGGTGTGTAAAATGCTGCTGCTCTGCTTTCCTGGGCTGGCATAATTTTGACTGTGCAGAACATTTTGACACCTAATCTCTGGCTTCACAAAAAAAGCATCTATTGCTCTTAAGATCAAGGGTTAATCCGATAGCTGTGCCATGAGCATGCATCACTCACGTAGGCAGCATTGAATTCAGCACATAATAAGGCAGCTGAGACTATAGCCCTTCAAAAACATGTCAAGACATGGGATGGTGCTCTCCAGTGCTTCTGACTTCCTAAATCTTTATGCTTATGTTCAGAGTGACCCATCGTTAGTGGTGTCTGCTCTTTTAGTCCCTATCACTGTCCCCAGCTGAGTACATTGCTGTCCCTTCACCCTGAAATAGCCCCCTGGCTGTGGAGGACTTGCATCCAGGTGTTTGGCTTTCATGAGCAGGTGTTCTTATCACTATGTCATTATAGAAATTATAAGTCAAGATATTCCATTGTTAAAGGCATGGCTGGTGTGCTATGTTGGAGGAGAAGTTGATCAGTTCCAGTAGTATGGGCATAATCATTCTTCAGTGCCTTCCAGAACACAGCAATGACATAGATCCCATACAGTTCTAATGTCTTCCAGCAGCAGCTTGCTTTGTAGTTTAAACTCTTATGTATTAGGGCAACTTGGCTCTGTACCAGCACTTTAATGTTTCATTTTCATGTATAACCAGAGCTCATGAAATAAGAACTAAATATTCTAGTGTTGTGAATAAGTCCAGAGAGGCTTTGGCTAATTTTCCTCTCTTAATAGTGTCATTTGAGTTCATAAAACTTTTATTGTTGTATTAAGGAGTCACAAAATGAAGACTGCAAGTCTGTGAGGTAAAATTCTTATGTTTGGGATCAGTGCTGTTGAAATGAAGTAATACTTATCCAAAGAGTTAGTGTGAATGCATAAGATCTGCCTATTTTTTCAGTGAGTTATTTTTAAGGGGTAGAAATATTGTTTAGTTACTGTGATATCAGAAAATCAGTATTTTCTGCCACTGAATTTTTCTATGATTTCTGACACTGCTTTAAGTTCTCTTCATTGATTGTGAAGTATCTAGAAAAGTGGCTAAACAGATATAAGAGTCTGGAGAAGTAAATGAATTCCAGTTCTTGATTTGTTGATCAATGCTTTTCTTTTGTTATGTTACGTTTTTGAAGATTATTTTTCTCTACAGTCCTGCTGTAATACAGTGTTGATCTTCATTGCTGCAATAACACAGCAGGCAGAAGGACTACAGCCAAAGTCAACTTAGTCCTTTGAAATCGATGTCAAAGAGATGATATGTTTGTTAAGGAATTGTCATGTATCCACCTGGTTAAATGCATTTGTGATTTTGCAATGTGTGGCGTTAAAGCTGAAATAAAATCTGTCTCAGTGTTTATTGAAACTCATATGCTCATGTATTATGGCAGATTCAGCAGCTCTGAGTAACCAGCTCATGCATACAGCATTAGCAAATATAAGCTGTCACTGACGTGTATGTCTGTGTTGACTTTGTTACCTTGTAATCCATTTTGAGTGCTTTTTCTTGGGATTACCTTTTAATCTGGTGTTCCTGTGTGCTTTTACAGCAGACAAATCTCTTTTAAGTTACTGGGGAAACATTTCTTTTCTCCATTAACTAAACATTAAAAGCTACAGGCAGGAATGGATGTAGGAGTTGAAAAAATTCAATGAGGCATTATCTAACTTCAGATGTACCAATGCAGGGTAGAAATCTGTGCCGTCTAAGTGATGTCTAAGATTCCCTACACACTTCATGGGAGACTGAACGACTTCAGCATGTGGTCTGAAACTTCAAAATGCTGATGAGGGAACTTTCTTGGCAAAGTAAACACCAAAATTCCCTACCCCATGCCTCTATTGAAGTGCCTCAACATGAGCTGCAGTTAGTTATCTTCACTAGCTTGAACATAAGGGTTAGTATTTTCCTTAGTGGAAAGACAGCCACAGTCATTTTTTAAAAGACCTGAATGGTGCTCTCTGTTTTGTGGCACCATCTTCTGGTGTCGGTGCTGCTTCCATCCATCTTCTGTGTTACTAGCTTGGTCTGATATCTAGCTCAGAGTACCTGGATGTGATTCCCACAACAGCCTGAAAAGGCTGAGCCCATGCCTAGCCAAGCAGCTCATCTGTTTGACCACACAAACGGGTGAGACAGCCAGGGAAGAATGTTCCTTTTGAAGAATTCAAGACTCACTGTGGCATGACAGGAGAAGTAGAAACTTGGGCTTTACAGCCCTGCAGCTTCACGCTGCATAAGGAAGAGCTAGTCCTGTGTACTTGTCTCAAAAAATCTTCACACATTTAATTTGAAACAATTGTTAGATCAGAAGCATAAACAATCTTCAAAGAAAATACTGGAACCCAGTATTCTCCCTTTCAGATGAGAGTGCTGTAAGGCAAATATTCATGCTTCCTCCCTCTAGCCCAATCAGACTTCATTTCTTCACTTTGGGATGTCCCAGCTCTAGTGGAAAGAGGATGAATGCTATGTCCTTACCCAAAGTGGCGTGTGTCCTGGGAATCCTGTCATCAATGAGACTTAATTTTCCTCGTCTGGGTATTAGATGCAGATGTCATACTTCAGGGGAAAATATTTTAATAATGAAGCTCTTATAAAATACTGCTTTTTCTTGCATCATGGTCAGACTCAAAGATCTTAAAGGTCTTTTCCAAACTAACTGGCTCTATGATTCTCTATTCACAAAACCATTTGTGAAGCAGTTAGATTATAATCAGGATTAGAGGAATACAGATCATTCCAGCAGAAATTCCTTTATTTAATAACTAACACCTAGATACAATTGACAGACTGCTTTTTACATGGAGAGTGGAGGAAATGTACTTTTCCCATTCTTAAGAGAGAGCCTGTAAAATTGAAGAACAACACAATAGCCACTAAATATCTTGCTGCCTTTCAGAGTAACCTGCCCTCAGTTTCAAATACATTTTACGTAATTGTTTGTAGGTGTGGGGGTGTGTGTGTGTCTTAAGCACATATATGAGTTGGGTTTCTAGTGTCTAAATGTAAGATAATTAGAAAACAAAAAGTTTCTAAGTCAGAAGGTATTTTTTGTTGTTGTTGATTGAGGTTTAGTTAAATCTGAGTTTAAATGGATCTCTTCAAATTTTGTGACAGGGAGGGTTCACTAGTTTTTGAAGTCAGACTGAAAACCAGCACACGTTTCATGTCAGAAGTACATTTCTTGTATATAGAAATGTTTTTATCCAACATATTCTCAACAGTATTTTCAGTTTGAAGTCTTCCCACTTCACAGTTTTAAAATGAAGAATATGAATAGACCACTTTAGTGGGAGGTAAGCCTGATGTTGCAAATTGCTGGACTGCTAAAGGAGATCTTTTTGATTAACAAACTAACAACTTTTCTATTTCTGTATTTTTGTCCAAATGCTGATTTAGTAATGACAGAACATTTGATTGCAAAACCAAAAGGACTTTCTTTGGATTATGCAGATAATAAAGACAGAGGAAATCCATGTTGTAATAATTGTTTAAGATTTCTAAGCCTCTCCCCAATAGAACCGCACAGTTAAGATTTTGCTCTCACACTAATAATTTCACAAGCTACCAAAGCCAGAAGCGAGAGTCACATTGAAGAGTAGAGATTCCTGCTTTTCTGATCACATTAATTTCTAGTCCTAGATTTGTCATCTAACCTTAGATGTAGGCCTAGATCAGTCATCTGTCATGGCCCATTATGGAGCTGAGTTACATTTAGTGATAATTCAAACAAAATTAAAACTAATCACATTAAAATAAAGTTAATTAATCAGATGCTATCATAACAAGACAATACATGTGCTATTCATGGTAAGAGTTGCATAAGAAATGGCAGTCCATTATCCTGTGCTCACCAGAACCAGATTGTTATAAAGATTGAATACAGACAACTCACTGGTAGTAAATAGAACATTAAATCTAGCAAAACAAATCAGCTATAGAGAGAAATCCAGAGCTCATAGAGAGAAATCCAGAGGTCCCACAAAGTGGGATCCAGAATGGTGTTTAGGGACCTTAGGGACCATGAGTCCCAGCACACTGCAAGGGGACAATTAGGCACTTGAGGTCTTGCCTAGAGACAATGAATAGAAAACACAGATGATGATGAGATGGGTCATAACTTCTCTCTTGAGAAGCAGGCACTTCAGCCTCAAGCTCTCCATTGGGCATTCAGACCAAAAAATGCTTTCTAAAGCTATTGTATTCAAAGTGGCAAACCTCACTCTGTTCTTTTAGAAGCATATTGGAGAAGAAATTAAAAACAGCTTCAGCAACAACATTTTGGAGTCAAAGCATTATTCCAGATAGTCATTCTAGTTCTGAAAGGGGTTGTAATCCTGATCTCCTCCTACCCTGCAAGTGCTCTGCCATGAAACTACAGGCAGCTTAGCTGTGACTGCTGCTTCACAAATACTGCATTGGGTTCTTGGTACCTGGGAGCCTGGTGTACAAAACTGCAACATATGTGCTCTTGATCAGGTCTCAAAATTTGAGTGTTTTTGTCTTTTTTTTTATTTCTTCCAGATGACTTGAGATCAGAAGGGTGGAATTCAAAGACTGACACTGTTGATACAGCATTTATACCAGTGTCATGTTCATCTAAAAATGTAGGAAATGTGCAGCTCAGGACAGATCTGTGAATCTACACAAATAAGAGAGCACAATTTTACCTTTTTTTTACCCCCTTTTTTCAGCTTGTGAGTGGTTTAAAATAAGCTAATAAATATAAAAATATTTTGTATGCTTAACTACAAAATTCCATAATTTATAGTAGTTTTTCTAATATATATTTTATTATCGCATATGTACAACAGGCTGGCTTTCAGGAACAGCCTTAAAAAGCATAACCAACAGAGTAGTTCATCTGTGACTTTTATAATGGGCCATAAATGTTTCAGAAGAATGGTCTGGCGAGGGACTTCTTGACTCATATTTTGTTCTGCAGGCTCTGAAAACAAAGAATGTGCATATATTTAACAATAAACCATGCAGCTTTTGGTTTGAACTTTGGCTTAATTGAAATCAGTGGCAAAATTCCTCTTTTTATGATGAACACTGTGGTAGAATATAATCCGCTTCATTCTTATTAATGCATTGTTCTTTCTTCCATCTTCTGTATTCTTTAAATCTGAATTTTCTTTATATGCTGATATTCCTGTAACTGCAAACCTAAAGAGAAAGCCACTCTTCCCATATATCCTTGACTTGCCTTTTGCCTTTTTCTACAATTCCTCTTTGATCTGCCTTGGAATTTAATAATGAAATTTGACTGAATATTCCTCCCACTATATATAGCTCCTGCTACATCATGTTCTGTTACCTATCATCTGACAGTGTAATTCTTGAAATCTGGCCATTTAATTTGGTCCAAGAAAATGTATCATTTAAGAAAAGGCCATGTTCATTTAACTAAGTGAATGCACATTTCTGTTTTCTTACCAAGCATTGGTGTATGGGCAGTTTCTCATACAGAGGGAGGGAGGGAGAGAGGGGGGAAGGGGAAAGGATGGCAGGGATGGTGGGTGTTGTTTACAGACTCCTATGAGCAAAAATGGCATTTGGCAAGAATATTAACTACAATAGCAGCATTCACAATTTGGTTTCTAAATATGTTATAATGCTGAATATTCTCATTTCCTTTTTGCATTACTGCTGCCTGCTATGGGGCTAGGAACGTAGTCTCACAGAATTTTTGAATTCAGATTTCACCTTCCCCTGCCATGGGACAGGAAATGAAACCTCCCAAAGCCTGGGATCTTTGCATGAATGGAGGGCATTGTAGATACATATCGTATTTCACTCTTCCCTGCTGACACCCGCAATGTCAGTTCTTTCCATCACTAGAGCATGCTGGACTGTTTTTAAAGACAATCACAATGTCCACCTTTTAACTAAGTCAAAACGTTTTATTTTCTGTTTTTTCAGTTTCCTAGAACCAGTGATTAATATCCCTATCAAATTACCTGATCTTTAGGAGAGTCAACAGGACTATTCCTAGGATGAGAGCTATGCAGGAGGAGTAAGCAATAATGTAGACAGTTTCACCTATAAATAAAAACAGAAAACAGAAATGAAACATTTACGTTTTTAGTAATAAGAATCAGATTTGAGATCTGCATTGGAAAGCATACGTATGTAAACTGAATTAGCTACCAATTTTTACAAAAGTAATTAAAAGGAGGAAAAAAACCTAGACATATGTCAGTGGTAGGAATAACTCTTCCTTTGCCATTTGATACAACGTAATTTTCAGACTTCTTTTAGTAAATACCAGCTCCAATAGTGCGTCATATGTATAGCAGTACCTTTCACTCTGCTCCAGGGGAACAGCTTGTAACTACGATTTTTGTTTCGGGGTATTCTCCCTATTGATTTTAAAATGTTCATTTTATTCTGTGTGTCAGAGCAGACTTGGCTCTTACTTATCAACTAGACTTATTTTCCTTTTTCACATATTACAGTAATTACAGTGTGGAGCAATAGTCCACCTAGAATCAAATTAATGTAAAATGGGATCTAACTGTTTTTCTGGGCCCCATTCCCATGGCATTTCCTCTTTCTGTTAGGCTTTTCACCAAAAAGTCACTTAGGTGGCTTATGTGCTAAAAATTCCAACTGTTGAAAAACTGGGAGCTATTTCAAATTTTATTTTCCAACTGAGCAGCAACTTATTTTTTTCCTGAAGTAATGAATCCATCGGTTTTGATCAAATATCTGAAGGAAATGTTTCAATTGAGAGTGTAATATAAGCCCTGGACAGGGGATGGAGAGGTGTGGAGGTTAGATGACTTGACAAGTGGGCACAAATGGAGAGCCACAAGCACGAAACAAGAGACTTTTCTGTGACTTTCCTGTTGCACTGATTCTGTCATCTTTGTACAATCAAGTTTTGTTTATATAGGAATTCAAATGCGGAGGGCCCTAGCTGCTCCCGAGCTTCTCCATCTTACATAGCCAGTGAAACATTCACTAAGGAAGAGATGGATTCCTGGACTCATCACCAAGCCACTTCTCTGGGCTGTGAGAAGGCCATATTCTGGTCTCTGAATAAGTTATCAGTTGTTATATAATATGTCCCGCGTGTTGTGTGTATGCACACACAAACCCTAAATGAGACATTTCTGTGTGCACTGCACATATGCAGCAGGTGTAGAGTATCATGTAACTCAAGCACAGGTGGGATGGATGCTGGAGCAACCCCAGGAAGAGAGAGTGAATATGTATTCCACAGCAAGGAAAACAAGGAAAATCATGTAAAAAATGAGCTGAGCAGGGGGTTGGACCTGCCTGGCTTTCGTTGTCAGAGGGTGCTCCCTTTTTCTCAAAAAACTATCCCAAATTCAGGTTTTCCAATATAAGAAAATGAAAGCAATGATTGAACCACCACCATTTGCACAGACGGAATGAACGTTCCGTTTAATCCAGTAACCTACTGAAAGATACTTAATATGGTGAATTTTTGCAGAGATGTGAGGTCTATCTTAGACAGGGACTGCTAATAACATATATTAAAAACTACATCAGCAGTTGGCCTAGCTCTCAAGTTACAACATTTCTTTAATATGATGAGTTTTAGCAAAAGAGTAATTTTTAGGCACTTTTTTCAGTTTCTGAATCTTAATTGTACATGCAGCTATTTTTGAAAACTTTTTACACGTGTAGAAGCAGTTGTAGGGGCAAGAGTTTCGTACTTTTTTGAAGTGGAAAGTGACTTTCACATATATTTGAGGCAAATGGAAACTTTTAAGGTATGTCACTTACCACAAAAATTATTGTATTTAACAAATTATATATTATAATTACAGTCATGGATAGCTAAAATGGGCTAATACATTTTCAGCAGAACATTATGATCTTTTTCTTATAAAATTTGTAAAAGCTGCTTCATTTCAGTCAAACAAAACACTCTGAAATGACCAACTGAAAAAATTTTTTTCTATTTTTTTGACAAAATATGAAAAAATTGTGCGTTTTTGATGAATTGCTGATAAAAGAGGTATTGATTCAGTTCTGTCGGGAGCAAAGAGGGATTTTGGTGAATCTTTATTGTAGATCTACCTGCTTACATCTACCTGGTGCATATTCATCGAACAGATTAATCCCAGCTTGTGCTCAGAGGTTTCTTGCCTACCTGCAGCTTGTCATTTTCTACATTTATAAAACTGTCAGACTGACAATGTTTGATACCTTACAAATTAAAGTCACTGGAGCTGAACTAATCTCAGTTCCCACAGCAGCTGGCATACTTACAGATAAACCCTGCCAATTACTTGTTTATCTAAATACTCAGCACAGCAAAATTCCTCAGTGGGAAATACATGGTAACACTACAATTTAAGATGAAATTTCAACAGTTTTGGGTCAAGCTCAATTTTATTGTATCTCACAAAAGCAGGATAAGTGTTTTGTATTTCTAGCTTTCTCTTCCGTAAAAACCCCACAACTTAGCTCCAAAGATCCACGCTGATGAAAGTAAATCCCTATCTTCCCACATGAATAATTTTTCAAATTAAAGTGCAGGAAGCAATCGTTTAAATTATGTGGATCTGTAAAGTCATTGATATCATTTGCATATGCTAAAGTCAAAACCAGGCTGAAAATGCATAATTAGATAGGCATATTAGAAGTTTAGAGAAATTTTATTTGATTTATCACTTTTTGATACTGTTTCCAACGTGAGATAAAATTATGACCCCATCTAAGCTTACTGGAAAAGTCTCATTAACTTTTATATGGTTCTGACTCTGCCCACATCACTTCTTCTTAACAGAGTGGTATCAGCCCACAGATGACTCTGTTGGCCTGTTCCCTCCTGAGAATGTGAATTTTTTCAAGATTTCCAGTCAAGATTTTTACATAATCCTGACATCCATTTCAACTTCCATGGTTCTATTTATTAGCAAACATATTTGGATATATGTATACATGTTTAGATTTATTATTTATTGTGAAAGACTCCTTCTATTAAAGCAATCTTATCCAATTGGATGATTTGCAATGCTGCTGAATAAAAAAGAGAAATCTAACTGATTTGTGGAACAGTAAGCTGTATTTTGAAGTATAAAATTAAGAAAAAGCTGAAGACATACTGAGTTTCTTCTGAGCATATTCATCTGTGGATGGCCATTCATTTCATCTGGTGGAAGAGTTCCTTGTATCTTTCAATGACAAACTAAGTAAAGGATTCTTCTGAGATTTTGATGTAGTGACATCAGCAGATTTTATCTCTTGTTTTCCAAGCAGAAAATAGTAAAGAAGCAAATGTCTTCAAAAGTCTTCACACACGTGAAAGGCTGTATTTGACAACTTAACTGTTTTGCCTCTGTGCCCTGAATTCTTCTTGGGATTTGATTTCATTAAAGCTAAATATTTTGTGAAGATGATAACTCCCTTTGCAGCCTGACTAATGCACATTTATTAGCATACAAATCTAGGACACTGGATTAGATTTTTGGCAGTGGGATTTACAAAACAATTTGCAGTATGGTTTTTACCATCAGGCAGACATCTTGAATCAAGTTCTTCTTGACCTGGCTTCCTATGAGACTTTTATGGCTTAGAGATCCCATCTAGTGTACATGACAGCTACAATAGAAAGAGTATTTTATTGTATGGTTTAGGCTGGTCAGCATTCTTTTTATTTTTCTAAGGCCATCCAAAGTTCTGTTAAGACTTCAAGGAAAGCTTTTTGGAAAGTATTCAGACTTCAATGTGAACAGCATTAACTGGGTGCAGGCTGCTTCTTGCAAATATTTATCTGAAACTCTGAGTGAAATATATAATGCATTTTACCCACTGAAAGGATCTGCAGTTAGAACTAGTCACAGGGGTGAAATATCTCACATTTTGCATTTTCTCACTTAGTACAGCATTTCTTGTATTATGACTTGCATTATTTAACCACTAGAGTCTCGTTCCAACTAGGGATTCAGGCTCTCTCTGCAATTGGCAAGGAGAAAATACTTTCAGCAAATGCAGTCCAAAGAGATTGGACTACTCTTCCTTTGAGGGTCCCTGACTTTCTTCCCTGGCTACACAGAGCACTTGGATGACATGCATGATTCTTAAGTAATTTTAATGCTGACACTACAGCCAAATCCTTAATTACGCACATACAGGTCTCAGGAATCTGATTCCCTTAATCCATTTTTATACTTCCCAGGTTGCCCACTTTAGCAATAGTTGAAGGATGGAGAGGTTAGAAGTCACTTCATTTTCTACTGCATGCAGAGATTGAATTATTTTTTTCACAGTTAAAAGTATTCTGTATGAGCAGTTCTGGGAACTAATTTGTAGTACTGTCTGGAGAATTGTAATCTGCCCTGCACAAGGTAGAACAGGTCATTCTCATTAGAGGTGATACTTGTGCATTAAGCTCTTTGGTGTTCTCACTCTGTAATTGTGCCCCTCAAAAGGAAATATAAAATAATATTATTTCAGCAATGAAAACATTCATATATTAATTCAATATCCTTTAACTTTATGTTGCTTAATTTCTTACTGTAAATGCATGGAAATAAAAGCAGCTGCAGCTCTTCAGCCCATAGGATACTGTGTACCCTTCTGTTGTATGAGAAGGTAAAGTTTGATGGAGTGTAACACAAGCCCCTTCTCAGACCATTTACTGTGGCTTCTAATTTCGTTGTTGTAACTACTACAGAAAGTCAAGAGAGATAGAAATATGTGTGACATCAAAGCTAATCATTTGTATTACACATTATGACTACTACTCTCTAATGACTGTACAGAGAGTCAGGCTCTGGCAGGCTTAATAGCTTAATTTTCCCCAATTATAATACAGTGATTGTGAGACATCTATTTCAAAACCATTTATCAGAGTAATTGGTTCAGTCTGATTAACTTTATTTTGTGGCTATATAAGCTAAGCCAAACAGGTGGGGAGATATCCAGGCTGAATGGAGGAGCAACAGGTCGAGCTCACTTGCCTGAACCCACCCAAGGGACCCAGCCTTTGGTCTTTTCTATCATACAAGAGGGATATTTCAAGAGTGGTGCTGTGGAAATTATGGAGTGACTTGCCCAAACTCACCATTAATTGCAGAAGAGTGGAGCTGTGCTCTGGAAATTTTTCTCCCTGGCATTTCTGTATTTACCCAGTGAAAACCCTTCTTCTGAATAGAAATTTGACCTGGATATTGGAAAGAAAATATCCATTCAAAATATTACTTTAAAATAATAATAAAAGTGAATATTGTTTGATATTTTGCTAACAGCCACAGAATTTATAAAGGGAGCTATTTAAAAATACTGTTTACTGATACTTGATGAACAAATTGAATAAGTGTATAACAGTTCTTCCTTTTCCATCTCAGTTGAACCTCCTCTGTAGTTTTTCATATGGGTGACAAGGATACTTTGAAAATATTCTCTGCCCCAAAAGAGCTTAAATTCTCTTTTCACATTAACTGCTTTAAAAATGGCCCATCAAAATAATTGGGTCCACCAAACCAATATAGAAGTGGTGAGAAAGGGGTAGCAGTCTGAAGTAATTTCCACAAGGCAGACTTTATTCTCCAGCTGCATTGCTAGACCTCAACAAATTTTTTCACAAAGGCCTGTCCTCTTAGTGGGCGTAATTTCATGAATATATCTGCAAACACATATCTTCTGTTAAAATGAAAAAGAGGAGGTTTACTTAAGTAGTATAGTTTACAGAGCTGGAGGCTAAACCATACAAGGATGCGTCTGGTCACTCACATGAACAGCAGGCTGAGAAATTTTTATAATATAAGGAAGGCTCATGTTTGCAGCCTAGAACATTGTCTAAAAAACAACTGACTAAACCTACCTGTAATTTTTTATTATTTTTTTTTCTGTGAGATCCAAAAGTACAGCCCAGAGTTAAAATATTTTGGGAACTTAAATTTTTTCTTGCCTTCACTGGCATTTTTCTTATTCCTGTTGAGACACTGATCCTATGTTGGCAATGGTCCACACTGTGTTTCTGCTTCATACAGTAGCAGTCAGTCACAATTCTTGCCTTTTACTGAGTCTGCAGCAAATGCAATCCTGTGAGTACGGCCTCGAGAGCAAACACTTGTAGCAAAGTCAGTGCCGTGCAAGAGTAGGAAGAGGAGATGGTGCTTGTGGGTCTGTTCACACTGGTTCTAGAGGCAAAGATCTCTTTTCCAAACCTGGGTATTTGCCTATTCAGAAAGGTGTCAGAGTATAAGATCATTGCCATTATAAGAGTGAAGGTCAGCCAAAGATCACCACCAGGCCAGGGGAATAAATCAGCAGACGGGGTTGGGTGGGTGCTGCAACAGAATAGTCACTCCACATCTCTGAACTGCCACGCAGAGAGTGGCATTAAAAAAGCACCTTATAATAAACCCCACAATCATCACCATCACCAGTTTAGCTAAATTACAACTAGAAATCTAGGAAAAAAAAAAAAAGCAAGAATAACGATAAACTGCAAGTGTTCTGTAGAGTAGGTACTGATTCACCAAAGGCTCTGGATGCCCCAATTCTTTTTGTTTAACCGCCAGGAAATTGTTGCACCACACAAGCAACATAAGCTTCTGTTCTTCAGTCCCAATTAGGTTAGGGAAGTTTCAATCACAAAAACCCTCAAACCATTTTACCTTCAGACTGCTTCAGGGAATGGCAAAAGCTCGTCAGCAATTTGATTATTCAGACATGAGGATCATCTTTTTGCTTTCTAGGTTAAGAAATAACTAACACTATGACGTGTTCATTCATTTGGACCATTAAATTCAGCCATAAAGCAAACAAATAATATTAATTAATAATATTCATCAGCAAAATCACTTCTAGAAGTCTCAGGTCTAAGTGTGTTACGTTATCACTTTTCCAGGAGAGTTGTTATACGATTTTTAATATTTTCTTGGAGTCTGGATTTGAGTAATGATTAACTAAACTAAGGGCAGTGTTTCAGCAACTTGATTTTAATTTTTGGGTAGCCTTCGAGTGCCGTGAAAAAAAATTACACCCTAATCAGTGGTACCATTTTGGTTTCTAGAACTAAGAGAGTAGCTACTTCATTCAATGAAATGCATGGATGCAATCCATGTATGTTTTCAAAATACAGTCCATCATAGATAGATGATAGACAGATAGATAGATAGATAGATAGATAAAACTATGAAAGAGCCATTTCTTTTCATTGAAATCTTTAGATATCGTTACCTCTCCCAAGTTAGTTTAAGAATATATACATATATTATAATATATATAATTGTAGAGTATACTTGTAGAAGATAGCTGGCAATAGGGCATGATGCAGTAGTGCGTAACATATCCTAAGAAGATTTATATTGCAAAATAGTTGGTGTGATAGATCAGAGATTTGAGGAGAAGATAATACTTTAGTCTTTGATTCAGTTGATGGACCAGATGTCTGCATGCAGCTGGAGCACTGCAGAGGCTGCAGATGAACTTTTAGGTTCAGCTTTATAATGCAGGAGACCAGGAACCACTCTTTAATAGAGAACAACCCTGTGATGTGACCCACGACACAGTAAGTCGGGACAAATAGGAGCTTTGCTTTGAAGGCACAATGCAGATTCAGACTAAAACATTAATATTTGCTCCCATATTGCCATTTATTGCATTAACAATTCTCTTAATCAAAGGCTTGGCAAGGACATGTATATTTAACAAAAATAATTAGCTAATTAAACACATGAAAGCCATTACTGGTTCTGAAAAAGTACCTATATTTCATCTGAATTACACCCAGTGTTTTTACTGAAGACCAAGTCCTAAAGCCTACTTTAAATAATTGAAGCTATTTTCTGCAGAATGAATTCTGTTGCTAAGTATGTGTAAGGTTTACTAATATTCAGACTCCAAGAAGAAAAGAAAGAAAAACAAAATGCCACTTCAGATTATTTGTAAAAACAGTGTACCAAAGAACAACATTAAGCCAATGACATGAAGACTTTGGACTTTTCTAATCTGCATATTAATATGGACTCTAGAAATAATTTCTTTATTTCAGAAAATTCAAGTAATTAGACATGTAGTCAATTTCATTGGTTTACTACTATTATAATTTTTTCCCCAAACCGGAGCAAGAAATCTGTGTGTCCAGTTTGTGTTTTGATTTGGATTTAAAAAAACTCACAGCTATGGATCTTGCTGAAATCAGTGGTAGCAAAGATATAGTAAAGATTTTATGTAAATTAGCATCTTAACACTCTTTAAAACTATTTTTTCTGTAAAGTTGTAAGTGTTACTCACGTAAGTCACTGAAGCAGGATTTGCTGTGCAGCATGTGGTAGAAGAGCTCACACAAAGGCTGCTCCACAGGAGGCAAATTCTGGCAGGTGCAGTCCACGTGCAGCATCGTGCCCCAGGTGCTGATGTAGGCTGCCTTGCAATCAGCATTGGCAGAACAGGGCATGTCATCCTTGATTAAAGTTTCAAGACAAGCTTCATCATTATAGCATTTTTTTGTCACATGTCTCCAACACTTTGACAGAAAAGTTGTGTATTTTTTACTGGTAGGGAAGAAAAAAAAAAAGAAAAATGAAGTATACAATGGCACTTTGGCAATTGTGATTTCATAAAAAGACATTTAAGGAACCCCACTAAATGAGAGTGTATTTCCAAGGTACCACTTAAGCCTTAAAAATCGCGGTATTCACTGATAGCTGAAATTCTGCTCTGATTTTGAGAAAAAGCAACTGCACTTCTAATCAGCACCTGTGGAGATTTTCCCAGAGTCCAGTAAAAACCAGTGTAAATTCTAACAGTCTCAGACACTCGGAGAAGAAATGTGAATGCAGGAATTAGGCCAGTCATCACAATGAAACCACACCGGGTGCTGTTCCAGGGGATCAGCTTTTGAGCAGTGTGAGGGAAGAATAAACATTCAACTTATTTTGCATTAAATAATCTACATCCAATGCCAACTCCTTGGCCCCCTGAATGCTAACAAAATACAAAATGTCCAAGGCTCAGGAAAAAGTAGAAGTAATTCAGTTGAACTTAAAGATATATTGATAGCAGAGATAAACTACATGAAGAATTAACTTGTTTCTCAGTTCAATAATCTCAAATTATTTCTGTTTATTTGCTGTCAGGATGGGATAAAATTGGCCTTTAGTGCACTGTACATGACAATAGAAAATATCCATTATAAATTAATTAAAAAATATGTAGATATTAATTAAGAACAAATCTATCACATTAAATTCTAGGGGATGATAAAGGTAAAGTCTTGTATATTGTATATTAAGGTATTAAAATGTTCTTCCTTAATCATAGAAATAGGTTATTAATTTGCTGTTGATATTGTGCAGTAGCTACAAGCATGTCACATGGAAAAGCATGGACTGTTGCAATACTGGCTATAAAATTTTTGCAAATATTTTCGTTACACAAGCAAAGGTTTCAAAGCAGATGCCACCTCTGTTCTAATGGAATTATTTTTATTCACCTCCTGATTTATGGATGTGACTAGCCATAATTCACAGACTACTTTTGGTAATTGTATGCATTTCTTGTCAGTGCTAGGAAACGTTAATGTTCCCAAAATGACGGGGAATTCAGCCATTATGATATTTCATGCCTATACATGTACAGACATACATTTGTAGCCCTTTGGCCGTTCTCACTGCTAGCAATCTGAATAATCCGCACAAAACCAAAACCATCTCTTGGACTCCTGGTTTGTTGACTGAAGGCTAATTTGAGCATAGCTTTGAGGTAAAATTCAGCTCTAATTCACAGGGTGACTACACTGAAACCAACGTGGGCCAATTGACTGTCCATAAAAGCTGGCAATTAAGTTGAAATACAAATATGGGTAATCCTGTTCTATATTTTATAAATATAAAATGAAACCTTGAAAGGGCATTATCCTTCATGAGTTCGGTGGTCTGTGCATGTTTCAGGCCAGCTTTTTGAAAACGTTTTGCAAGTATCCTTGAGATGAAGAGAATAAGACAAAAGTTTTCTGAAACATTCGGCCAAGTCAGTTACATGGCTGTTGGGTACAAAGGGTCAGACTCTGCCCTCGAAAGGTAATTACTTTAACCAAACAAACTTTGTCTGGTCTGCTGCACAACTTGGGCAAATTGCTGGAGGGCAAAGGTGCAGACAGGCAGGTGTTATCTGAAGAAAGTGGTAATGAAAATATGCAATTACATAGTTTGTTCAGCAGAAATGGTGTTAAGTGTCATGATACAGGCAGACGAAAAGCCCACATTAGATTCCAAACCTATCTGAAAATTAATAATTTCAGTTTACTTCTGGGATTACTTCTGGAATTACCACAGTTGATGCAAACACTTGTGAAGATATCAAACATGGATACAGTGCAGAAAATAATTTTGTTATAGCTGAGATATATAGAGTATATATAAGAATGGTGTGACCAAATAATTATTCAAAAGCACTTTACTGGGAAAAATACTTCTACTGACCTGCACAATTCATTTTCTTCACACATGTGGATTACATTCAGACATGATGGGGCTGGAACTACAGTAACTGCACAGGGCTTGCCATGGAGAAGTTCTTTGGCTCTGTGGCAGGATTCATCATGCTGGATACAGTCACAAAATATCATCATTTGGGCAATTTCAAAAGGCATGTTTCGATAGAAGAACCTTATGGCTGCTTGACATCCTTCCATGTTGCACTTCTTATTCACGGAGCAAACTTTAAGGTACAGGGACAACTGTTTGTTACACACTTCATCTTCAACGCACTCCCTGTTCACATCCAAACAGCTTCTGTTTGTTGTGTACGCTAAAAAGAATAACAGTTTTTAAAATAAAATCTCAAGAATAATTTTCTCAAGTGATGACTGGTAGGCATCCTGTCTACAACATTCCCAGTAAGTCAAGCTTGACTCCCCAAACCCTGATCCAGCTCTTCCAGCATTGCTTCTTTAAGCCTATTGAGCAACCTCTATACTTCTCTCTTGCCCTCCTTGGCCCTCACAAGCAACCCTCCTGAAACCGCTGAAATCTCCAGTGTGCAGTCTTATACTAGGCTATGCAACAGGTAATGAAGAAGAGAATATAAGTGGCATTTTTGTGCTTTTAACATCAGTTTAGATATTTCTAGCCCGTGAAACAAACCTTCCAAAAATATCTAGAAAATTCTAGACCCTAAAATGCTTATGGAATAAGATTTGCCTCTGTAAATTTGACAGAATCATGGTTGTTACCTGATTTACATTTACGTGACATTTCTGGGTTCTTCTCTACCCAGTAACTTAACTGAAAATATGTTGGATCTATTAACCCCCTGCTCATTAATTTGAATGAAAAGTATTAATTTTAATCTGAAGGTATGTTGTACACTGTCTGAAAACAAAACTAAAACTATTTATTAGGATTCATAAGTAAATTCAGACTTACCTTGTTTGGAGAGAGCAGATAAACCCCACTGTAATTTTGTTTCCATACTAATATTGTCTAGAAGAAAAAAATACAGATACAGGCATAAGTTGTAAATAATATCTTAGCTTTTTAACTTTAAAGTATTGGCTGTCTTGCTGGCATAGTGCCAGGAGCAAAAATTAACAAGAATAAAACAAATTAGCTTGACAAAATAGAACCCATTAACAAATTCTAAACCCACTATTACATATATTCATACGTTTTGGGGTCAAAGCACAGTTTATCAAAGGCTGCTGCTGACATTTTTTACATAATTACAGATCCTATGAACTCAAGAAGAGTTTTTTAGAGCTTCTCAGTGCATTATAAAGTCAGATTTCTTGTAAATAAATAAAAGCCAGAGGCCTTAATGTGTTTATCAGTGGGCCAGTTTTCAAGTTCAACTAACTGCTTGTCATGACCTAAAGTCAAGGCTAGCAGACAATTCTTGCTATTAGAAAATTATTTTATTGGTCTTATACCGTTTCTAGTTATAGTGAAAAACTAAAACTGACTGATTTAGATCAGGTTGTATCAAATTAACACATTGAAGGACAACAGTATTTGAACTCAGGATATAATTTTCTATCAGATTGTGAATTTATTTATAAATAAATCTCCTAAAATGAATTTGTTTTCAATATTGAATTGCAAATGGACAAGAAAACCTTATACATGGACTGTGGACCCTACTGTTACGTATGAAAGCATTCAGACTGCTGGAATAGTACTAACCTGTGTCAGTGACCAGATTTTTCTCACCATCAATGTCAGCATTATAGTCATCATCATTGTCATCATTTTCACTAGCTGCTGAGGCTTGGCTCTCCTGAAAGTATTGTAAGCAAGGGTTGTTAAATATTCCCTTCCAGATTTCAGTGCATCTCATCTGAAGTGGCTCTGGGCACGTGCACTTTCCCAGGACTGTTTTCCTCAGTTCGTTCCAGGCTGATAAGCACTTTCCAGGTGTGGGGACCCTGCAGGTTGCTGCGGCTGCCTGGCACGCCCTCTGGAAGCTCCTGAACACGGCAGAGCAGTGAGGCTCCTCTCTGCAGCGCTGCTTTGCAATGCTGCACTCGGTCCCCCATCCTTCAGAGAGCCTTTGTTCTCCGGGGTTTCTGTGTTGCCTAATACCCAGTTCAGAGTCTGAGCCTGAGAAAGATTCCAAATGGTCTGTAGAAATAGGTACGAACAGAGTTATAACTCAAATGGACGATGGATCATCATCACAGCACAAAAACTCAGGAAAAGGGTAATTGTCTTAATGCATTACAATGAATGAAGCAGCCCTGGTTTAATTCTGAGCTGTGGGTAAGTACGTAATAATTTCAGAGTCTTACAGACTAATGAATCTTCCTCATGCTTACTGTGTGCTGTTAGCTGTATAGAGTACAGTCCACTCTAACAGTTCAGCTGCAAACAGTAGTAAAAAATCCTCAATAAAATTACTGCATAAAGAGTTTAACTTCACATAATTTTAAACACCTACAGTTTGGAGGGATCATGGATTATCACCTTAAGCAAATGCATAATTTTAAAAGAGAGAATGACAACTCCAGAAGATGGTTGATTCATTATCTAAAATAATAATTTAAGTTAGACAGGAAGAATTATTCCTGAAAGTGCCTACCAACACCATATGCTATCCTTTGTAGGTAACTCAGCACTACTGTAAGTCCATCCAAACTTGTTTCTGTAGTGGTGAGAAGTGTAATCTCAGTTGGCAAAAAAATATAAATTACCTCATTTTGCTAGAAGCAAAAGCAACTGCTCCAATGACATTAGCATTAGATTTTAGATACCTGTCCTTCTTGTTTGGGGCAAGGAGTTTAGGGGAGATGAGGGGGTTATTATTTCCTCTGCAATAAGGCCATATTATAGTACTATATGAGGAAAGCTGTGTGATGCCAGCAGGGTGTGATGGATCAGTGCCAGGAATCAGTTTGAAGCTCACTTTGCAGACTCTCATTCACTGGCTGGTTTTACCTCTCTTGTGTCAGCTTTGCTAATCATAATGCCAGGAGACTTTGGACCAAAAACTGCAATTTCTTCACGTATCAAGTAATTCTCAATTACAGAGATAGGCTTTCTGCAGGGATAAGAGTTCCCAGAAAAAAAAAATTGAGGGGAGCTGGGCCCATTGATTACAATAGAATTTTTTAAAGATGCACTCTTTATATTATGTACAGCTTTATGAAGGTGGTGACTATGTTTCCCAAAACCAGTAGCCTCTCCTAGATGTAGTGAAGGTCCTCCTGCAACACACTGTGGCACAGCTGCACCCCTGTGCATCTCCATTCACTCACACTCCCATTCATAAGGTACTGGATGTGTCTCTACATACACAACCTAGATCCAGTGGCTCTCAGACCTCCATGGGCAATGAGTAGCTCTCAACACACATTGTGTATTCACTCCTGCTTTCCAGTGGATTCAACAACAGCTTTAGAAACCATTTGAATTCCTCACACACATCTTATTGCTTTTGTTTGCGGCATTTCTTTCAAATGTGTGCTGGAGTATGAATATCATAGAAAAAACAAAACTAATTTTTTGAGGGCATTTATCAGACTTGAGAATATGCAAAGAAACTTGAATCCACTCTAAATGTTGGTTACAAATTTACTGGGTTTGGTCTTCATAATTAAAGCTTTATATTAATTACCTTTATTAGTGCCGCACTGTTTCCCAAGCAAAGTTGTGATGCTACAGATATTATCTGTAGTGCAGACACAGTTTTTAAATTCTGGATATTCATCAGCTAGGACCTGGATTATTCTATTACATCCAACAGTGTCTTCTGCCTTGCATCCATTACCTAGAACTCACCATTAAAATTATAATTTCATTAATGTTTATAAATGCTTAAGGGATATGGTTACATAAAACAATTCAATTGAAGCACAAAAATAATATGCTTTGGCAAGAGAAGACAGTTTGTCATATTTTACAAGTTTTACATAATACTCAAAGTAATATAATGAAGTTGTGGATACAGTATTGATTTCTTTTATTTGATCTGATCCATCGCCAGAATACCTGCTCTCATTTACAAAGTACATAAAACCTTAAACTCACACCTTTTATTTTAGTCAGTTAAGGCACTGAGACCAAACCAAAAAGGTGCCTAGGAGTGGAAGGGGCACATCCCAAACGGAGAGACTTTTCTTGGTCCTGTGTAGTGGAAATGAGGTGCCTGGTACAGGGACAGGAGCACACAGTGCAGGCTGAGGCACTGCCATGTGACGGAGTGAGGGACAGCACACAGAGGGCAGACCCAGCCCCGTGGTAATGGTGATGAGAGCCCCAGGCTGAGAAGATGCCAGCTCTGGGTCAGACTCTCTCACTCACGTGAGGATGGTGCAAGCCTACAAATGCCATTTGGATATTCCCTTGAATTGCTACCCTATAGAACAACTTCGCTGCCTAAGTTTGAGGATAAAAACAAATTTAAAGTAGCCCAAGAATAATCTGATTTTTACGGTTTTTATAATAAAAATGAGGGAGAAGTTAACATAAAAACATAGATGTGCAGAAACCTTAGTTGGCCAGCCCAGTTTCAAGTCTGATTGCATGTGCACTTGGATTCAATAACAAAGACACACAGGATATCAGGTCACATTTTCCTTGTAGGTGTAGTGAAAATAAAGAACATGTACTAGTTTGTGGAACAAAGGTAAATCAATCAACCATCTACTTTACGAGCTAAAAGTTTTTCAAAAATCTTATTATTATAGTGGGATTGAGTACATCCTCAGCAAATTTGCTGACACCAAGCTGTGTGGTGCAGTTGGCACATTGGAGGGAAGGGATGCCCCCAGAGGGACCTTGGCAGTCTTGAGAAGCGGGCCAGAAAAACCTTACAATGTTCAACGAAGCAAAGTGCAAGGTCCTGCACCCGGGTCATGGCAACCCCAGACACACCTGCAGGCTGGGCGGAGAAGGGGTTGAGAGCAGCCCTGCAGAATAAGACTTGGGTGTGAAGGTTGATGAAAACCCATCATGAGCCAGCAGTGAGTGCTCACAACCCTCAAAGTCAACTGTGCCCCAGGCTGCATCAAAAGCAGCATGGCCAGCAGGCTGAAGGAGGTGATTCTACACCTCTGCTCTGTTCTCATGAGACCCCACCTGGAGTTCTGCATCCAGCTCTGGTGTCCAAAGCATAACAAGGACATGGAACTGTGGGAGAAAGTCCAGACAGGGGCCAGGAAGATGATAACAGGACTGGAGCACTTCTCTGCAAGGAGAGGCTGAGAAAGTTGGGGCTGTTCAGCCTGGAGAAGCTGTTGTGGAGACCTCACAACAACCTTCCAGCATCAGAAGGGGCCTACAGAGAAGCCAGACAGGGATTCTTCATCAGAACTGCAGTGACGGAACAAGGAGTAATGGGTACAAATTGAAAGAGGGGAAATTTAGGTTAGATATTAGGAAGAAATTTAAGATGGTGAGACACTGGAACAGGTTGCCCCGGGAGGCTGTGAATGTCCCATCCCCGGCAGTGTTCAAAGCCAGGTTCTTAAGGCCTGGAGTAACCTGGTCTAGTGGAAGGTGTCCCTGCCCATGGCAGGTGGGGTTGGGACTAGACTGGGACTGGGTTGGGACTAGATGATCTGTAAGGTCCCTTCCAACCCCTAACATTCTATGATTCTATGATTTATTATTGCTTAAGGAAGTTACACATTACTTAAGAATGTTACATGTGAAGCAGTTTAATATCATTTAGGAAAGTTTTATTTTGTGAAAGCCATGATCTACCTCATCGAAACAGGTATGTAGGTCCTGAGACCATCACCTTCTCTTTATCCCACAGATATTAAATGTCTTACAACATGTATGTGGCTCACAAGATCCAGGCAGGTCACAGGGCAGCATGAGGATTGGTTTTAGTCTACTGAGCACACAGGCTGATGCCTCTGCCCTGTGAATGGTGCTGTCTGGTTCCTGCCTTCCTGCTTCCCCACTGGTGTGGAGCAGCAGAGGACTCCAGTAAAACTGCAAAGTGAGAAGTCCTGTGTCACCAGCACCATGGGCAAGCTTTGATGTGATTAGAGTTTTAAAATCACTTATATGTGGTTGACACAAATAGCAGTGGAAGGCAATTGAGGCAAAGCTCTGCAAGAGGAAAGAGTGTGCTTTGCCTGTGCCTGAGGGAATGAGAATCAGCTATTCCAGTCTTCATATCCCTGTCCTGATCCCCCTCTTTCAAACAGTCTCTGCATTGCTCTTTCTGCAGTTGCTGACTGAGGAGGGTTTGGGGGTATATAAAAAAATACCTTACTAGAGGGGCATGTCATGGGGCAGCAAGAGCTGCAATTCCCAGCCTCTGCTCCCACTCCACCTCTTGCATCAGCAAAGAAAGTGACGGTGGCTGGGATTTCCTGTATCTCTCCAACCCCATCTTGAACTTTCCTTCTGCTTTTTCAGAAGTAGAGCATCACCCCTGACCGTTAGCCCTCACAGTTGCAGAAGTCAGGAACTCAGATCTATCAAAGGTCACAGACACAGGATACTCCCTGACTACAAAAATAGGATGGGAAGGATGTGGTGACATGGCCCATGAAGATGAGCGTGTGGTTATACAACTCTATTTTATCAACTAAGAAAGGGATAATAAAAGAATTTCAGGAGAACATATTCCAGTAGGAAAAGAGCAACAAAACTCAGGAGTGGCTTGTGTAAAAATTAGCTTATTCACAAAAATTGTGACTGTCTTCAAGGTCCAGAGTACAATTCAAAGGTGGCGGTGAGTAGAAGTAGAAGAATAAAACCCCCACACCCCTGTATATTTTACGCAGCACCCCAGCCTCACTTAGCTCACCTTTCTTCATGACACTGACAAGTCGTGGCCAGGAGTCAGGGGCTGTGTCCAGTGGCCTCCTGTGCTGTGAGCACACTGTGCTGAGCCAGCACCTGGCAGCTGGGGCTGGGGGAGAGGTGGTGGGGCTATGAGCATGCAAAGGGCATAGACAGAATCAGGAAGCACATCAGATTTACGGGGCTCCCTTGCAGGACTTCTTGAAAACTGTGTAGAAATAACCTATTATCAGTATTGGTCTGTTTGTACATGGTATTGATTCAGCTGTGACGAACAGCAGAAAATATTTTATTACTGGTTTTCAATTATTGTTGCTTAACCAGAGATTAGTTCTAGGTAATATATTTTATCTTATATGTATGCTTCCAAGACATTTACCAAAAAATGCTCTCTTGACCTAATGTTTGGCAGCCATTATTCACAGTCTGATTTTTTCATAGGTACATAATTCATGTACAGAGAACCACAGATAGAAGCATGACAGAGTAGAAGATGACACTCCCAGAGAGATAATCTCTGCTTTTGCTTAATCAGCTTTCCAATTGTCTCAGAGGGAATTGAATTTGAAGACTACAGGGGAAAATCTGGGGTTTTCCTCTCTAGCGCCAGTGAGACCACAGTTTGGTTAGATCTCCAGAGATCCTTCCAACCTCAATGATTCTGTTATTCTAAGAAAAGTAAACTCATCCAAATCTAACTCAAAATGTGATTCCTTAAAATTTAAGTGATCTGGGTTGCCTTTTTCTTTTGAACATAGCTGTTTCCCATTCAGAAAAATTAAGAAAATTCATACTTATGTTTAAATCAGACTTCAGAAATGTCTTTTCTTTTCCAGAAGGAAAATAACAGAAGGAAAACAGACAAACAAAAAACCAATCCCACAAACCATAAAAGCCCATACCTTAAAATCTTCATTCTCCAGTGCTGAAACTCTTTTGATCTTTTCAAAGTGAAAAATCCTATTTCATCAAAATTTAATATTTCTATCTTTTCTATCCTGGCCTGGAAGCTACTTCACAGACATTTTCACACTCTGTTTTTTCTTTCCACCATATTTTGGCTACAGAGGTCAAAGAAGGATTGGACTCTCAAGATAATAAACTAAGACTCTGGAAATGCTGCTGTAGTAGTGAGGAAGCAGTGATGGAAAATTTGACTTGGAAAAGGGGTGACTTAGGCAGTAGTTTGGAGAGTGTTCCCAGACCTGCCCTGAAGAGCAAAAGATGGAGGTCTTGATAATGTACATATTCAACTTTGAGGTTACAGTCTGAGGGACTGAGTTATTGAACTCGTACCCCAAAGAAGGAGTGTAATTATAATTTGTAGTTAGGTTTTGCATAAAGAAGCTAACAAATATTTACCCCACTGTCTATTTTCCCCAAGTAACATGTTTGTGCTCAAAGGACCTTTTCCATTCCTACAGCTCAACCATGAAGTTTCTAGACTTGCACATGACAGACAGTATAATGTTACTCTTACTAATGATGCTGCTGGTAGATTTTCTATCACTGTTTCTGTGGGCTGTCTGGGAGGTACCATCAGCTGTCTGACTGGATTTACATGCTCTGGGATCATGGTACCTAATAAGCACATTTAGTATAATTTGTCCTAGACCTGACACAATATCTGAGTGCTCTGCAGTGCTGGAGAGTCCTTGCCAAAAGCTATTATCCTAAGGAAACATACAGATGCAAATCCAAACAAACAATCACAAGAATAATTATTTTTGGAAGGTTTCTCTGGCCCAATTACAAATATCATTAATACCAGTGAATAAGTACATAGGACAGTAAGAGAGAGAAATGTCATATTATGGGACAATGCAGTACATCCAAAGGGGGGCCACAGAAGTAATCCTGCTGGCCCACCTCATCTGGCTGCAGGGTATCAAGATTGACAGACTACAGCACAAATATTGATCTTTGTGGCAAGTAGTCCTGGCGCTAATGTCTTCATGAATGATGTGAGAGAAGCAAAGTCACCTTGTTCTCTTTCGGTTCTAGAGAGCTCATCTTTAGGTCACTTGAGCCAGAAAGTACTGCATATTCCAATATTATTTTTTTTCCAAACAGCAGCCATATCTTTTGAGACTCTTTTGCTTCACATAAAATATTTAACAGATCAATAGAACATGGGCTGAAGCCCAGTTGCTTTGGGGATTGTTGTAGCTGTTATATTATCATGTATTTTTCACTTACTTCATCTGTTCTTAAAAGTATTCAGCCATTCTGTGCAAAGTAGGTAAGTATCTGGAAAAGGACACACTAAGAAGGACCCCTTAAAGAATTTTCTGCTCTGATTATTTTAAATATTTCCTTGTGACTTGGGACATCAAATGCATGCAACAGATCAGACAGACAGAGGCATTCATTCAGGTAGCTCACACTGCAGGTGAAAGTTTTAGCAATGGCTTATTGACCATGAAGCCAAGCAACTTCTGCTGCCTGGCTTCCCCCACAGGTCAGACTGGGTCCTGACATCAAGGCAGAGGAACATTCACTTTGTCAAATCTGCTGCAGCTGAGGCTCAGAACAGATTATGGCATCACAAAACGGCTTGTTCTGTTCAAATAATGTCATTATAAGAAGAAGAGAGATTTCCATGGAGATGTAGATGCTTCTGGTTCACCACCACACACTGGCCCATGAAAGGTAAACTCAATCAGAAAATAGTCCCTGGCCCTTATCATTTGCTAGTGATGATGTAGTGGCGGATCACTTGACACTTATCAATCAACAAAGGTGTCATTACTAGCTTGGTCTAATGACACTACCAGACTATAGTGCCACTCTTCTTCTCCCTTCCATATTCACAGCACCTGGAAAGCGGATTCTCAGCATTTAACAGCAAAGTCTTGGAGGGATTTCAAGAAAGAGGTGGTGAATGACACAGAAGATTTTTTCAAGAACTCAACAGGCCTTCAGAAATAGGAACATTTTCATTTGAACAACCACAGAGATTAAGACGAGTTTCAGGTCAAACTTATAATACCTGGTCTTTCCCTATTTAGAACATTGATTATTTGGAAGTGAAGCACCAACTATTGGAAATGCAACGAACATAGACAGAGACTAATTATCTGCTTTTATTTACATGAGTCTTTTTAACAATTCAAGGAGGCTTAGTCATGTCATAATCTGCACCTTTTCATACTGCCACCCCCTGCAAGTGAATCACTGTGATGTGATGGTACTTTTCACTGAATAAAGACAGTGTGCCTCCCTACAATACAATTTTCTTTGAGGCGTTCTTTATTGTATTTGTTTCTTATTCTAGTACAATATTTTAAAATTACTCTGAATAACTACTACATTGCTTTGGGTATTGTGTGAGATTATAGAACCATATAAAAGTTTAGATTGGAAGGAACTTTCAAGACCATCTAGTTGCAACCCCTCTGCCCTTGGCAGGCACATCTTCCACTAGACCAGGTTGCTCAAAGCCCCATTCGACCTGGCCTTGAACACTGCCAGGGAGGGGGCAGATCAACTCCTCCAAATTGCGTAAAACATAGTTGGAACTTCTTTTCCAGTTGCATGTTGGCTTGCTTTAACAGGATCCCATGAGAGCCTAATTTCTGCTGAATTCAGACTTCTTGAGTTGGTTCAGGCTCTAACTTTGTTCATAGTGCAGAAATGTCATTTATCACTTTCTTGAAGAGACAGTATGACTGTTACTAAAAGTAGCATTGCTCACTGTAAAGGACTTCAGAAGCTGACTGTCTTTTACCATAATTTTTCTCTTTGAAATCTCACTGACTTCATTTAGTTACCACAGAAATATTGTAATAAACTATGAATATGTAACCATACAGCAATTCAAAATTAAGCTGTGTATACCATACAGAATTACCTGAAATATTGCAGGCATCTTCAACCACATTCCAGACACTCTCACATCCATTTGCAGCATTTATGCATTGTTCCCTCAGGTGCAGACAGTCAGTAGTCTGGACAGTAGATATACATGTGAAGTAAATGAACAACACTGTAAAAACAGAATATAATGACTATTTAATGCAGTAGATACTGTACTGAACTTTTTATTTTACACATAGATTTTAAAAATATAATTTACTATGGTTTTTCTATAGATTCAAATTTGCTATCAAATTGATTTTCAGCAGAACAAAGGTTTTCCTCAGTTTTGCAACTGGAAAATTAAATGTAAATGTTCAAAATTTCAGTGTGGCATACTTTGCATTGGCTTTACCCCAGTATTATAACATCAACCATAGCTATATATGACATCAGTGCATAGATTATAGAAATTGCTGCAGTTCAGAGATCCATAATAAATTACAGAAAGGAAGACAGTATAAAATTCAGAGGAAACAGCATTTTATTCACATGAAATCTCACCAAGCTAGACCACATAAGAATTCCTATGAACAGACTATGTGAAAGAGATTTGACAACCACACAACTGCTAGATAATAAATGTGATTTTATTTTATAAATACAGTACTCTTCACCCTCTTTATTTTTACTTCACAGATGCATAATTTCTTGAAAGCAACCCTCACATTTATGTCTTTATCTGCTTTCCTGAGTGCATTGAACCTGTTAATTACATAAAAATGTTCTGGAGGTTTCAATGTAAAGAATTTTAAAGCAGCACTGTGTGAGTTATCAGTAGGAAATTAAATTGCCTTGTTAAGAAAAGATAAATCAGCTGGGATTTAGCTCTTTCGTTAACATTCCCATGGTAAGACAACCGCTAATTTGTAATCATGTGTCTTTATTTTCTATAAAATTAAGTTTCAGTCACTGATTTCAGGCCCCTTATCAAACTACCTGCTGAATGCCTGATGTGAGCGTTTTCTTTAGTTGTTGAAGGACATAGCTTCTCCCAGACAAAATACCTTCCCCCCCCCCCCCCCCCCATGTCAAGGTAAGTTCATGTGGAATCTGAGTAGTTTCCAGCATTGTTTAATCTCTTAAACATCATGTACAAGAAGCATGAAATATTGTTTCAGGATTTGTTCAGACCCTATCAAAAGAAATTAAGTTTTTCCAATGATACGTTTTAGAATAAGAAATTATATATCAAATATCCCTCTTGATAACCTTAAAGAGCCACTACTGTTTAGAGGTGATGCCATCCCTTCTGGAAATGATTTACCAGTGATATAATAATGCTGCTGTAGGGAACACTTTTTGGATGCATGTCGATAAATACGAAGCAACATTTAATACTTTATAATTGACAGGTGCAACAGCATCTAGTGTACCTATGAGACAAAGAAGAGGCCACATGTGCTTATTATAGCTGGTGCTAATCCTTTCTCAGTTGTGCATATTCCTGGCAGTTCTCAGATCTGTGCAGGGCTGGTGGTGATTTCAGTGAGCTCCAGCCTGAAACCCTCTCAGGCTGAGTCTGTTCATCAGCCTTGAAGACCTATTGATAGAAATAGCTCTTACCTCTTGACACTGAGGAATGTGAAGCTGGTCCTATCCACAGGGACAATTTTGGCTTATTATGACAACATTTTAGTCCTAGGACTGTCTCCAAAAGGTCTTTCTTATTGTGAAATTACTCACTATTTATTCAGAAGACAGAGAATGTTGCCAAATACCTTACAGGTGAAAATGACTGTACATATAAAACAATAAAAAATTATAAACCCACAAACTTATTAACAAAAGGTATTTTGCTGGATGACCATTTGTCTATTTTGTAGGTTCTAACACAACAGAAGATTTACTCATCTGACTAGAATTCACAGCACAAAGGCTCTGTGCTCACTTCCTCATGTTCAGACAGTTTTCAAGGACCAGTGGCTGAGATAGTCGAAATAGGACTGATTGTGCAGCGTTCCTGCTACTCTTTTAGGGAGTATTACATACTGCTGCTTATTTTGAACATACCTGGAAACTGCCCACAAAAAAGGAGGTGATGTTTTTGCAAAATAAAGAGCTGAGTATCATAATCTATGGTTGAAGGCAATTCAGCCTAAGAAAAGGCTTCTTTAGGTCTAATGACATATTCTGGATGGATCTTTGTTTCCTTAGCAGTACAGAGGGGGTACACTGCCAGAAGGCTACGTGAAAGAACCTGTCCTATACAATTTTAGAATCTGGGGCACTGTAGCTTAAAGAATTCCTTAAACTGCCAGTTATTACTTTAGTCATTCACTTTAGTTATTTATTCTAGTGTTTGGAATATGAAGTGACTTCTGCATGGAAGAGTTCAGGCCATCTAAGAGGTAGTTTGTAGCTAAAACTTTTAGAGGGATCCCTATAGACAAGAAGACACATATTTAGATCTCTACAGATGTCTGTATTTTTATGCAAGGGCCTATTGATTCACTGGGTAGGTGTAAAATTATCTGTCCTCTGTAGAATGTGGTGTCTAAAGTCAGAAGGAGGGAAAAAAAGGAACATTTTAGCACTTTCATTTTGCAGATTGGGAACTGAGGGATGGAGGAATTACATTTCCCAATTCTGCAACCCCAAAATAATGTAAATAAGTAATAATGAATATCAGGAAACCAGGCCGTGGTTTCTATTCAATGGCAAGAGCAGCGAGATAACTAGCTCCGAAGGCAAAATGGCAAACTACAGCTGAATATACTTTGAATATAGTTGAAAAGCGATAAAGGACAACTTTATTCTAACAAAACCAGGGGCAGAACTACCAACAGAAGATTTTTTAACACAGGAATAGAAGTTTAGGATAGTGGGGTGTTAAAGAGAGAAGCAGCATGCATACAGTATGTAGAGGGCAGAAAAGGAGAATAACAAAAATTAAAACATATTTGTATCATCATATCCTCCTGTACCAAACCCTTCTGCACCAGCTTTGTTGATTTTCCCCTTTTCTCCGCTCAAACCCAAAGGAGGCGTCAGCAGCCCTCCGCGCAGCAGTGCCAGCGCCCGGCGCTCCCCGGCCGGCAGGCAAGTGGCTGTCCGCTCCGACCAGGCACGGCGTCCCAGCGGGGATGTCCCGCCGGCTCGCTCCTTACCGCAGNGGCTCCGTGCGCGGCTCCGTGCGCGGCTCCGTGCGCGGCTCTCGGCGGCGGGGGCAGCGCTGACGCCCCCGGCGCAACACCGCCTCTGCCTCTGCCCACCTCCTGCGGCCAGGAGCGGGGAGTGAAGCTTCCCGCGCCCGCCAGCGGCCTTTGCTGCCGCTGTCACACCCTCTGCTCACATTTCTCCTCTTGCCGCAATCGCTGAGCCGGACCGCGTCCGGATGAGACGCCTGAGTTCTTCGGCATCTTCCATGGGATCTGGCACTCCCTCTGAATTAGTTCTCACTTGGTCTCCACAGAAACTAACAGAGCAGGTCTTTGTCCGCTGCCTATAAGTTCTTTGGAAAACGCCTGTTGCTATGTCCCATCACCTTCTGTAAGCACTTTTCAATGCTTTTTAGAAGTGAATTTGTTTGTTTTCCTCTCAGATATGGAATACGATCTTGATCGGTTAGGTAGAGAGAAGACCTATGGAATATGTTGGACAGCAGACCAGGGGAACAAATAATTGATCTATAGTCCAGACCCAGACTGAACTATGAGTGTAATGTCCGGTGTTTCACTAAAATATCTCAAAAAACAGTTTGCCATACAGAAGTCAGCAGCTGACTTGGTACTTAACAATGAAGCAATCAACCATAAAGGATGCAATCATACACCTGCTGGCTTCAGTGTGTGCTCTTTGCTTTTGCAGTGGAAGGAGGAGGAAGCAACAGATCCCTATTGATTTTTCCGTGCTACTCATGAATCTTGCTCTCACAAATGGCCTATCCCATACAGAAGATTTTAAACTGTATTTGGTCCTTAAATGCCTAAACAAAAAGATGTCATAAAATTTCCAGCTTAGCTATCGGAGGGAAAGATATAGGGGTCGAAATCCTGTCTCTACTGAAAAAGCAAAACTTGACCCAAAGTCCAGGTTTCACTTATTTTTCTTAGCTCAGGAAAAAACAATCTTGCATGTAATTCTCTTTTTTTAACACAGATTTTTAGTTTAGTTTTTTTATTGCATTATTTATGTAAGCTCTAAATGACGAAATTACTAAATATTTGTTTGTGGGTTTTTTTAAATTGTTCAATAAATAATATATTACTTAACCCAATATATCCAACAGCCACAGAAAACACTCATTGTCAAGTGGAAGAAACAGCCTGAGAGATTAATATAATTCTAGCTGTGAGACAAATTTTAGGTTGGAAAGCTAAATTTGCTTTTGCCTTAAACCATTGTAGCATGCAGCAGTAGGTTATGATACATCATACGGTGAGGGCCGAGTTAAACTAATGTTTGGTGTATTCTCCATCCTATAAAGCACTCTCCAGGTTAATAACGCATATTAATTTTGATAATATCAGAGAATGAGATGGTTCTCTCTATGCAGTCCAGAAGAAAAGGAAAAACATTGCGTTTTTGGAGGTGGAGACAGGAAGATATTATCTTGCATTCATTGTGACTGCAAGGCACAAGCTTATCACTACAGTGACAACAGTAAAGGAGAAACAGGTCAGGATATCAGACCTCCAAGACTGTGGAATAAGCTGAGAGACAAATCACCAGAATGATGGTAGCACAACAATTTATATCTGCAGGAACAAATATGTTGTGATTCAAACTCTGTTTAATGCTGCTGTGGACAAGCAGAAACAATGGCGTGAGAACTTAATTTCTCCATTTCTCTCCATTTTGATAGTGGAAATATTAGAATAGCAAAGCAGCTAGAGGTAACAAAACACAACTAAGGCTCAGCTTTCAGATAATTTTCAGTATTTATACACTGGATAAGGAATGTTCATTCATTATACCTTCTCTTCTCACAGCTATTTCTATCTCCTTTACTCACTATTGCTCACTGCTGGGTTTATTTCACCCAGTGATTATTTTAATTAAGAAAGGTATTTCTTGAATTTTTGTAAAAATAATGAAATAAAAGAATAGGAATACTTGCATCAAAAAATATTTTTTTTAATGAAAAATCTTTTCATAAAAATAACCAAATATTTATCTTGATAACCATATTTCACCAATATTTAGCTTGATAACCATAGTTTCTGGCAAAAATTAGTTAACGTTCTCTAGCTATTCTTAGAATTTCAAATTTGATATAACATCTGATTGTATAATTTGTGTCTGAAAGGTATGCTATTTACTCAATAAAAATTGTCCAGAGAAAAACCAGAATCATTTGCTAATAAATGTCTCATGTTTTATTTATCTTCACATGAAAAGCACTGCTAAGTTAAAGTTGTGGTTAAAAGAAATTCCCAGAAATGTTGGAATATTTTAATTTTGGAGATCTAGGTGTAAACAAGAAAAGATAAAAAAGAGAACAAAATATAAGCTTTCTCTTACAAAGACAAAATTAAGGCCAGAGCCTCCCTTTCTAACATGGCACACAACACCTACAGGCTCCAAAAACTGCCATTGACCTTTAGTGATGTTCTTGCCTCAGAACTAACTTAGCTAACACGACTGATCCCCCTGGCATTAAGGTAGCAGCAAGAAGAGCACAAATCGTGTCGGCAGGTGGTATTCACCCCCTCTTTAGAAAGACGCTAATTAGGATTTTTCCAGGAGCATCACTGACGTTGATATTTAATTCTGTTTGCTGGCCCAGGTTAGGAGTACTGTACCCTTTTCCTCTCTGTTCATCTCACAGGGATCTGGGCAACACACCTGACAAGGCATAAACATTTTTCTGGCCTTCCACAGTGACCCATGACCTTTTATGTTTGAAAAGTATACATATTCCCCTCTTATGCTGTCCAAGTTTGCTTAAATAACCATTGCTTTCTATTCTTTCTCTCTCTGCAAAGAAAAGCTAAAAATATATTTTCTGAAATAAAATCATAGCTTTGCCAAATTTGGGCATAATTGACATTTTTCAACCATGGGGTGAGGCATTTTATATCCCAAATAAATGATTACTGATAATTATTTTGCAGATGGGTTACTATACTAGTTTTTAACTTTTTGACTATTTATTTGCTTATATCTAAACAAAAGAAAAACGTAGAGAAGTTTTTAAATTCCATTTTCGCATATCTGTAATGTTTTAATTCAGCAGCTGTTTGTTCAATCATTTCAAATTATATAGAAAAAAATATATCTTGTTCCACACTCTTTAAGAATTCTGCATTTTCCATGGTTGAAGAGCAAATATAGCCTTCTAATGGTAAAAGAATTGCAATAGCTACAAAATCAAATCCTGCTGTGCTTTCCGCAGTTATTTGGGTTTTATTTTCTCAGAAGAGACAAAGCAAAATAATTTCTTGAAATAACATTGACATAATAGCTATACTTAAAAATTAAGCTTACACATAAGAATATTGAAATTCCTATTATTTTATTTGATATTTAAACATTCTGACCATTTAGATATTTTTCTTTATTCTTTTTTAATAAAAAAAAGAGTATTCTCCTTTTTCTCTTTTAATAGAAAACTTTAATATACAAATGGATGCAAATCCTTTTCTGTCACTTAACACCAATGCAAACTAGGAGGAATTGCAACAATGTCAAGTAAAACAGCTGTTGGGGAAGGCTAAAACATAAAGTGATTGAGCACTTCATAAAACTATAGTTGCCATGATAGATAGTACATTGCAAGACATTAGGTCAAAGGAAAACCTAGAAAAAATATTTACAAAAGGTAATCAAATAACACCTGGTCTATTAATAATTGGCTTTATAGAAACATTTGAATACATGAGACTGTCTTCTTTCTATGCCAAATCCTTTTTAATGAAAAACAAGTCCCCCCTCTCATCTTACCCTTTCTTTTGAAAAATCGGGACTGAAACGCAAGAATAGTGCCACAGGGAAATTGTATCTCACGTTCTGATAGGTCAGCCTTTTTCTAACCAATAGACCACATTCTTCTAGAAGACTAAGTCTCCAGTGATGCACCATCCTCATCCTCTGAGGAGAAAAATACTATACATTGTAGGAAGCCCCAGGCCAGAGAGATTATCACATAAAAGGATATGTAAATTTGTTAACTGATTGTATCTTTAGTTTTTAAATGGCAGTTGAGAGAGAAGTCATGAAAACAAAAGACAACCAATGTTTTCTATTTTAAAGATTTTCAGAGATCTTCTGGAGCAACACTTGCACACATTATGGACTAAAATGAGCTAAAATGGAGCTAAAATGTCCTGTCCTTCAGGGGTGCTGACATTTGTTATTCCTATTGGCCTGAGTAGGAATTTTGAGCCTATAGCACCTTTGAGCATCGCATAAGTTTTATTTAAATGGTTACTTTTTAGGCACTCAAATCTGAAAAAAAAAAGGCTGTTTGAGTGTAATCTTATGAAAACGTGTGACTTTCAGCACTTTGGATTCACACCTTAGAAGCATGTCTGTACTTAGAAAAGTTACATGGACTCTCCCCAAATCGATCTGAAGTGAAAGTTCCATAGAAACGTAGACCTTACTACAAGTGGATTTGCAGAAAAAGAAGTGCAAAGTAAAGCCAGAATATCACTAGTGCATAAGTAAGCATTCCTTGTACATGAGTCAATCATTTATAGAAAGAGGATATAAATAAATGATGTTTGAGGCTTCTTTCAAATACTTAGATTTCTTTATATGATACATTTTAGAATATTTCACAGCATCTAAAATATATAAAAATAAATATCTACAATATTTACAAAGTATGATACAATCCAATCTTTAAAAAGAATTGTAAAGACATGTTCTTTAGCTCATACTGAGGTAAGTAGGTTTCTGTAAGACTGAGAAGAAAGAGGATAGGCAGTTATTTTGAATGAATCCTTTTGTCCAGTTGTCGTCTGTACCACAGATAAAAGCATGTGACACTCTCTGGCGATTGTGGTGTATTGAGCCAAAGTCATCCTTGCTGTAACTCCATCGAAGTAAGTTTAGTTATGCTAGGGGCGAATTTATCCCACTCTGCATTCTCTGTTTTAACAGTGTCTTCTGCAGAAACCCTCATGGCTTCATCTATATCTGAAGTCGTGTTCATCCCTGGTATGTGGAGATGCAGTTCCGCTGATTTCACTGGGCTGAGCATAGCTGGGATATCTGTAGATAAAATAAAGATTTTAAGATCGTTTCACTGCTTGTATCAGGTGGCTGGCTAACTCACTCTCTGATTATCTCTCTCTGGACACTATGCAGGTGATAATCTATTAATAAAATGGTCTTCCAGAAAATGTTTCAAGTTGCATTTGAAAATTTTAAGTGAAAGATTCTTGACTGAAGAGTAAGGGCATTTCTGATGGATAAATCTTGATTTTTTTACTTTTCAACATTTTCATGTGTTCTACTACTTATTAATATGCACTATTTAGTAAATTGCCCTGTGGTTCCTTATCCAGACACTTCTCTGACCAGCAGAGCACCACAGCTTCCTGTTTACAAGTCAGTCATGGAATCATTGGCAGTTTGGGTTTGAAGAGACATTTAAAGACCATCTAGTCTAACTCCCCTGCCGTGAGCAGAGGATGGAGAGAAGAGAATGATGATAAACGAGAGACTAAGGGTAAAACATAATTGACAGCCACACTGTCATATGGCTTTCATATTTGTAACTTTGTTTGTGCCATACATAAAGGAATGGCAGTACTACTGAATTCAGGTGGAAAACCTCTTTCCTTCTATGGTAAGTGAAAAGTGGCTTCCCAGCTGTTCCTGAACACGTGCAATAGCCTACCTAACAGGAAAAAGAACAGAAAATTTTGGAAAAGAAATTAATATGAGTTTCTTATTTGATCAGCCTAACTCACACCAGAATGCATGCTAAGCAGATAACTTGAAACACTAAAGGACATTCAAGTAGTTCAATCTGTACACCCAATTTTGGTTAAAATATTTGTTATAAAATATACCACAACTTCAGATAATTAGATCAGAGTAGAATACAGCTGTTTATAAACACAGTCCAATGACAGAGAAAATTATTTTCACATTTTCAGGTACTTATTCTTTATTTACTTAGGAGTCTAAAAGAAGTAGGGATCCAAAGAAAATATTTGTATAAAATATGACTGCTTTACTCCCTCCCTATCTGCAACACAACTTTTGAAATAAATGTGACAAAATTTTCTTTCCTCATTATATAATCAAAGTTATGGCATATTCTATAAAATACTTATTTTAATTTTCTTTTCTTACAGTCAGTTCTTAATTTTAAACACTCTTCTCTCTCTGTGCTCAGATCCCAGTATTGATGTATGCACAAGTAGAATTTACTTCTATGGGATCAAAAGGCATAGAGACCAGTATACTAACAGTGGGTAATAGATGCAGTACCATTTGATGGAATTGTGTTTATGTTGGTCAATACAACGTGTTCTGAAAGTTTTGAAACGTTATCAATATTGCTGATCTGGGTGGTCAAGGATTTCCGACTCTCTGTACTGGCACGACCTCTGGTGAACCGCTCGTCATGGTGGCTGCGAATGCCAAAGATGCAACAGGAAAATGCTGCTTTAAATTCTTCTCTAAATTTCCCTGTCAACCACAAAAATTACTCATGAAAAAGATTGTACTATAAATCACATTTCATCAAACTTTATAGATTCGGATATAAAGGAGTTATCTAAAGCAAAATTAATGCAAACCACCCAGATGCTCTTCTAATGAAGAAGTAGAAAATCACAGTTTAATCATCTGGGAGAAAGACAGAAAAAAGATAACCTTTCTAAGAAGATATGCAAGGTCTGATGTGAAGACTGAATTATTCTCAGCTAGACAGAATAGACAAACTAGAATGATTAATGAAATAATCTCATAGATAGTCTGATGAATAATTCCATATGTAACAAGAAAAATAATTGAGTAAATATCGGCTTAAATGATTGAATCCTTACTTGACACATGAAATAAGAGAGCATGGCTAGTTTGTGTTTCATCATTAACAGATTTTAAAAGAAGATTCACATTGTTTGAATTTTGGGGCTCAGAGGAAATTGTTCACATAATTTTCATACTACACACCACAAAAAAACTACGGTGGTCCAATATGTAGTGAGGATCAACAGAGTTTTGCCTCCCTGTATTTAGCTGCAATACTACCAAATCAGGTCCTCATTCTGCTCTCCAAGCCAAATGACACATACAAACTAAGACAAATCTATATCAGTAAGTAAACAACATCCTGGCTGGTTCTTCGAAGTTGAACCTAGGTGGCACAGTCTGGTCATGCAAGCACTATTAAAGACTCACAGCCTCCAAATCCCAACACCTGCATGTAACATGCCAGCTGGGGAGAGCCCCTGGGCTGTGCTACCTGCCAGGCAGCATCCAGGGAGTGTTTAAGGGAATGGTAATTGTTTCAGATCAAAGTCATGCCAGGAACTTCTGTACCAGACAGTCACACTCTAGCACTTGGACTCAGGCCCTGGCACTGTCTAGGTTACTTACAGGTAGGTAGACAGCCTGAAGGTAATGGGATACTTCAGGCAACTTCTAGGAAGAGGATCTAGCTCCCACTGGAGGAGCTGAGCTGATGTTACACAGCCATCAATCTTTGCTGTGGCTCATTACATTCAAATTATCCATTAAACTTGAATTCTAGGTAACTGTAACTTACCACTGAGGAAGTTGTAAATAATAGGATTGGCGGCACTGTTTGCATACACAAGCCAGTGTGAGAACATGAACCAGGCGTATACAGTTTCTCTGTCATCAGCATGATTAAACATCCCCAAAACCCTACAGAGAGAGAAAAGCAAATCTGAAAGATGGCAAAATTAGAATTCATTTAAAAAGATTTTCCAACCTCTAGCCTAATTTTATCTCTGATGACCTGTTTGCAGTACCACAGAAAGGCTGATTCAGCAGTGCTCTCTTCCTTGAGAGAATGAAATCCTCTCCCCAGCCCTCAGCCTCCTGTCTTGGTGGTTTAGCACAACAGAGATTTTACTTTGCTACGGTGAAGATGCACAACTTTTCTGCCAAGTAACCGAAGTCATCTGGTGTCAGATAAGCCAAGGAAAGACAGGAAAAGTTGCTTTTGATGTACTCGTGTCACTGAGGTTTCTGGCTCCAGGCTCACTCTCCAACACACTCTCCAGGCCACTCTCCAAATCTTTCTGGAATTGAAAAGGCATTGAGCTGGCCCCAAACCTGAGGCTACCATAGCAGCTTCTGTCCTCCAGGGAAATCTGCATTTCCCAGACTCTTTACACATTGCTTCTGCCGTTTAAGTGAAAATCTAACTCTGGGCCTACTCTGCTATTGTCATTGAGGCAGCCTGTGTATTTCCTCTGTTTCAGGTTGTAGGTGGCCTGAACTATCTCCTGGAAATATTTTTCTCTCTACATTTTCTACAAAGGGACTTGAGAATGAAAAGCATTTAAATTAGGCCCCAGGGAAGGGCCAGAATTGAGTGGAATGTATTTAAACCTTGAAACTGTCCCTTAAAAATGAAAATGTTCCAATAAAATTCCAATTTAAAAAGCACCAATAACATGCTAGTGATTTTTTAGGATATTCAAATCTTCTACCACATGCCATTATTTGTTGGTATTCCAGAGAGCTTATGAGGTGTAACTTTACCAAAGCCTCAGTCTGTCAGGCACTGTACAAAAACCAAGGATGTACACAATTATGTACCAAATGAACAGAGAGAAAAGGATAAAAAAAGAAAATACAGCTTCATAGGACCAACTGAAGGGTTAGCCTAAGGTCTCAAAACTGTACATGAGTAGCTTAGGTTCGAACCCAGCATTTCACAAGCCACAATATTACACTCTGCTGCTAACCTTCAGCTGCTGCTTTAGGTGACTGCACTTCCAAGAGGGCATTTAGAGCAAACAAGCTGTAATCCCATGTAAATGACGAGGTTTAATGAGGAGATAGGCTAGATCATTTTCATGAGGAAGATCTCTCTAATAAGAGTTCCACAATCTGCCTTCTGGTTTAAGTACTATGGATAGGTTATATATAGTATTTTCTTGCAATTGTATGCTTATTTTCCATTTCTTTTTCATGCAATAAGTAAGCTTATCCTTCAAAAGTATCTGCCAGAATAAAAGGAATCTTGTAAGAGAGGACTGCTTTTAGACAGAAAGCTTTACCAAGTGTTTATATTTGGGGATAAACTTTACCTTTTCAAGACATTGAGGATGCTAATTGGTAGATAGCAAAGCGCAAAAACCAGGAGGACAACCATTAGCATACGTGCTGTTTTCCTTCTTGCACGAATCTGTTTTATTTCAGCTGCCACAGCACTAATCTTTGACTTTGTTGATTGTCCCAGCCCTCGGGGCTGTGCTGAGGACTGCTGAGGCTTCCATTTCTTCTGAACAACAGAAGAAGTTCCTGGGATCTAAGGAAGACAAAATAAGGGGCATTTTGAAAAACATTTAAAAAAAACTGATTTTGGGTGTAGATGTAATAAGAAAAATAGACACGTTGACATACACAGTGTAAGCTCACAGGGATAAGAAGGATTTTTAAATTAAATTAATTAATGTAGCTGCAAGAAACAAGCCGAATTTCAAACACACTAGAGGGACTGCATAAAAAATTGTGTTTTATACACAGATACCAACTGATGTCCTCAAATTTTCTTTACTTCCCATGTACCTTGCCTTGCTTGTGTCTTCAGACTATCAAAATTACCAACCCTATTGCTGCAATTACGTTGCTATAAAGTTCTACATTAAATGTTTTTTTGTATAGCAGAGTGGTTTTTCCCATTAATATGTTGCTAATATAAGATAATAAACAGTTTTTCAGTACTGAAAAACAAGGATTTAAAGCCTGCATAGCTTTAAGTGCCATAAAACTTCCATACATGCAACCTAGATGACACTGAAGTAGCTAAAGATATAATCACAGCTGAAGTGTGGATCTCTCTGCAAAGTTCTTCAAAACTGAGGGAAATAATGGAAAAGTGCCAAGACACAGGAAGAATTAGTCAAAGACGTGTTGCAATGAGTATATGTAGCACCATGCTATTAAAAAAAAAGATTGGTTTTTGTTTTCTGTGCCCTCACATAAGACAAGCCAAGTAAAACATTTTTGCTTCAGTTCTTCTAAATTACTTCCTGCCTGCAGCAAAATGTGAAAGACTGCAGATGTCAAGGACTTTCTCAGAGAACTCAATTACATTTATAATGTTTTCAATGTCATACAGTGTGAAAACCTTTTGGCTAGAAATATAGTTTTATTTATGTGTAGTACAATTGTGTGTGGGGTGACTGATCTCGTGTGAAATATTTCATGTTCAAAAGTATCTGGGAAGTTCACACTGTCTATTGTAACTTTTTTTTTTTTTTAAATGGGGCTTATCCATGAAAACTGACCAGAAAAGGATGAAATTTTTGATATTTATTCCAGAAAAATAAAAGTAAACTAAAAAACATACACATTCAGAATTGTTCTAGAAAAGCTACATTGTTGGGGGTTTGGTGAGGTTTTGTGGGGCTGGGTTGTTTTTTTTTTTTTGGTTGGTTGGTTTTTGGTTTTGGTCTATTTATTTATTTGGTGGTGGGGAGCGGGTTGTGTGTGAATAACTTCCTTGCACAGACAAGCCCTCAGTTCAGCATTTATGTGCACCATCAAACCTGATTTACAACTATTGGAACATTTTTGCAAAGTTGTCTTGTAATGAGCATGAAATCAATGAAGCAAAACTGGGGATAAGTTACAACATTTACTTTTTACTAACGTATCTATGGACTTAAAACAACTCAGCCCCTTACACTTCTACTGTGGGTTCCCACTCATTCAGCTGAAATCAGCAGTTATCAGCTTCACAATTGCACGTCTGTCCTACTGCAAGGGATTTACCCTACTTAGCTGTGGGGTGTAGCAGAGAAGTGATAGAATGAGAGGAAATGGCCTCAAGTTGTGCCAGAGGAGGTTTAGATTGGATATGAGGAAAAATTTCTTCACAGCAAGGGTTGTCAAGCCTTGGAACAGGCTGCCCAGGTAAGTGGTTGAGTCACCATTCCTGGAGGTATTAAAAAGATGATAGAGGTGGCACTTAGGGACATGGTTTAATAGTGGACTTGGCAGTGTTAGCTCTATGGTTGGATTCAATGATCTTAAGGGCCTTTCTCAAGACAAATGTTTCTATGATTCTATGATTATGTATGTACAAGTATACACAAGTGTACACATGGGAGCATAATGCATACATTTGCTTGTCAGTGATTAATCAGTCATAGAGAAAATTCTGAAGCATTTGTGTAATTCCAGTGTTTTACGAAAAGCCTATAGGCTGTGAATAAATAAGTACTAAACTTTAGAGTTACTTTCTTATGCACCTTTTTGTCTATTCCCTCAGATAGTTATCAAGGAGTTTATAACCAAAGCAAATCTCTCAAATGTAATATCAACTCGCAAAGATTGGAAGGGTATATTTCAACTACCAAAACGAAAATGGATAGAGTTCCTAATTATTAATACAAGTGGGCTTTAGTGTCAATGCATTAGGACATCAGTAAATTGAAGCATACTTGGAACTTGATAATACAAACTGTATCAACACTTTCACCATCATTTCATTCAGTTCTATTTGTGCAGAAGTTGTTTTTAATCTACATAAAATCCACATGAGAACATAGATTTCTAAATCACTACTTCCTTGCTGATAATTAAAATAAATCACTCAAAATTTCTAGTATTTTTTGCATTATTGTTCTTGTCTTTATAAAGGTGAATCGTTAATTCAAAGATCAGCTTGAATTACACAATCAGGAATTTTAAGAGCTATTACACGAAGTATGGTAACAACAACTTGTGAATCAATCTTCTGTTTTTCATCTGAAAATTTGCATGCACGACACATTATATCTGAAAAAAAGAACCTTTAGGAAAAGTGTAGGACATAGAAAGCCTCTACTGTTTGTTGCGTTTTTTCTATCATGTACATCTGAAAGGCTCATTGTACCTTGCAATAAGATCACCACATTTAACTGAATTTCTGGTAAACAGCATGATTTTTTAATTGAAACTGTTAGCAAAGAATACATTTAGAGCACTGCGTTCATTTGCGCTACATGACTGATTACAGCACACCTGCTGCACTTAGAAAAGTGCCTGATGCCTGCAGCCAAGTCACGGTTGATAATAGATGTGCAGTGGTTTTAATTTCACTTAGTGCAAGCCTCTTATACGTAGTGCTATCATCTATGCCAGGCAGAGAGACAGCTGTAATTTGGCACCACTGATAGCACTAAGCCTGTAGTAGAATTTCTCTTTTTGCCACTGAAAAATAAAGGATCATCCTAACCTTTTCAGCATGCAAGATGAATGGGGAGAAGAAACATTGTGAAGAACAAATTGACCAGCTAAGGCAAATGGGAAGTGGAAGCGGGGGGAACCCAAAAAAAAAATTGATTTTTCAGTCATTCAACTTCTGTTCTGAATCTGAGCCAGCATTTTCAAGCTATGTGTAGGTTAAGAACAACTGTTTTGCATTAATTTAGTTAATTAAGAGCTTAAGAGGGTAGGCAGATTGTAAAGAAGGTACAGAAGAGAAGGTTAAGAAGGATTATGGTGCTAAAGTCATTTGGTGATACAGGAGAGTTTCAGCAAGGCAGACCATATTAGAGCTACATTAGATGGAACTTAATTACAAAACTAAGCAAGAAATCCTTTGTTCTGGAGAAGAGTCCCCTCAAACTGTAAAGGTTAAATTTTATCTCCAAGCCATCTTGTTATTTAATCCTATCAATCTAAGAAATTAAAAGCAAAAATAATTATTTAAAGCTGACGAGCACAATTCTGGTTTAACCTAATTCTAATTTAACTACAATTTTGGTTTAACCTAATCTGATTAGAAGTGCCAATAATTGCTGCTGTGACTTACGGATGATAACAAAAAGCCTTAAAGTGGATTTGGTGTTTCCTGTATATGAGTTACTTGCAAGAGATATATTCTCTCAGTACAAGATTTGATTTTTAATTTTATTATATGTATATTTAGAAATCTAAAGTCTCTTTGTGATTTCTCTGATGAATCAATTTGAACTGCATGAAAAATGTTCCTGATGGGGTAGATATTATCCCCTGCCCAGGACAGCCTCAAATTTGGATGGTATCAGACATACTGGTGAGAGAGGAATGATTCATGCCCATATGTTGATGGAAATATGAACCATTGTTAGAGCCAGAGAGAGAATATCTTGCATCATTTCTTCAACAGGATGAGTTTATTGTCCTTTACAGAATGACAGGGCAGCTGGTGGTGGACTACAGCTACAGATAAATCCTGGACAAAGCAGAAGACAGCAGAAAGCACCATAGACTGCTGCATGACAAATTACAGTTCACACCAATGTGAACTGTATGATTTTTAAATTATTCAAATTATTTTTAAAGATTCCTGAGAAAAACTACATCTTTTTTGCCACTTAAGTTCAAATGTTGTCTGTTTGCCTGCTTGGTGGGTTTGTTTGTTTGTTTGTTTTGTTTAGTATTCCTGTTTTCTTTCCTGTATTTTTTCTTTGAAACTTGAAAAAAACAGATGTTCACATTAGAAATTGTGTCAATTATTTGTCATCAGTTCACATCAAATGTAATTGACAACAGGCAGGTTCACATCAGGCAATTCCAGTCTCCCAGTTCTGGTAGTTGGACCTTCTAGTTTAAATTTCGTTCCGATTGGACCTGCCATGAACCTGAGTAAGAAAGACAAAATAAAACTAACAAAATGAGAAGGTCAGTCTTAAATTTTGGCTGCTACAGGAGATTTTAGCAGTATAAATAAGGCCACCTAAGGTATTTTGGTAAGCATTTCAGATATCCTCAGATAGCGGAGATCTTCTACCTATGCTCAATTTTTCAGTCGCCTTTTGCTCTCTTTCTCTCTAGGAGAAAGCCCTTCACAGACACGAGCAAGGGGTTTACATTCTGACTGCCTTCATTTTTCAGTATATCTCAGTGCCTATCCAATGTGGCTGTACACCAGCACAGATGGAAAAATCAAAGTCCTAAGTGACAACATGGAGTTTATAAAGAAAGAGGTTGTACACGGGAATCTGCACAAAGTTGCAAGAGCAAGTAAACAGAGCCAGTGCTGAGTGACTTACCTGGCGACACCACAGCTTTCGGAATATTTGCAAATAGGCCAACACCATAAGACACAGTGGTGCCATGTATGTCACCAGAAAAAAGCATGTGTGATACATTTTGGGGTACACCTCAGCTGGAAAGAGAATTCAAATAGGAAAGGTGCATTTAAATATACATACATTTCAAAATCACCTTAAGAAAAATTATTCATATAGACATGCACATATTTTTCAACATAAGAGGAAGATGTACCCAATAAGATAATGGTCAAGATTGCTTTTTTAATCACTTTTAGACACATTCTATCGGAAACATGCTTTTTATATCAAGGATCTCCTATATCACATTATTGATTTATTATCATATTATTACTTTTCATATGAAGTCTTAAGAAGTTTTACTTTTTGTTAAAACAGTGATGGATTAATTTTATCTAGAAATAAAAATTTATCTAAAAGTGATTTTTTTTTTAACTAAAAACAGGTTAGTAATCATCCAACCTACCTCATCCTTGACATATTTAAAGGTTGTGTAACTGTTCCTAGTTTTAATTCTGCAAAGGCTACTATGTATCCCTGAGTAAACTGCACAGTCTCTCCCCCATAAAGAGTGCAAATGCAAACTACAGCACACAGGACACCGATGGGAGGAGAGACAGGTATAAATCACTCTTTGGTGGCAGAATATATGTGATTAAGACACAGTGAGTAATTGTTATGATTGCATTTAAAAAACAGAATCAATACATTCAAGTGCTTTAAACCTAGGAAATCTCCAAGATGGATTTTGACTCCGCTTTAACAACGAGCTTGGCATCGTTGTGTTCTACTTTCCCACATATCTCTTTTCAAAAGACAACTTATGAATTGTATTTGCTTAGAGACAAACATCTTAAAAGTGCTGTGAGTGTACTGAGTTTTAAGGATATCGGATCTTAAGCTCCATCAGTAGTTTATACCAGAATGTGCAGTGCCTGAAAACTTGTCTTCTCTTTTGTGATGTTAAATGTAGTAGCCTATTACCAGTTGTTGGTATTAACTACAACTTGACACCTATGGATGTCCTCAGAAAAGGAATGAACATTATGGAGAGTAATAATACATAGCAGAAGAGAAACTGCACCCCATGAACAATTCAATTGCATGGTAGTCCTAAGCATCCTAGAGCAAAGAAGGAAAGTTTATGTTAATTTCGAGAATTTCCAAATGTTTCAGGATGATGAGATCTGCAAGTGAAATTCCGTATTGATTGTTGTTTTAATAAAAAAGAAAAAAAAAAGAGTTGCATGAGATCAAAATTTTGGTGCATCAAAATCGTGTTCAGCCTGTTAAAGTGACTGAGACTGTGGACCCTACCAAAGAAGAGCATGCCAGGAGAATCTCTGAGTTTGTTCAGACAAGGACATACAAAGACTTGTCCCATAACTCTCATAGCAGGGAGGAGAACACCATCGTGTAAATTCCAGGCTCACTCTCAAATGCAGGCTTGAGTAATCACACTTGTCATTGGACCTGAAAGTGCCAGCTGGCTCACCAGTCAGAAAACCTTCAGTATCAGAGAGATGGAAACTTGCTACAGCAAAATGCAGCCGATGTTCATTCCCAGCAAAGGTAATAGAGATGCTGCTGCTAACATTTGATAGTTTTGATGGATCAGGGTTTGAAAAATTCAGATGAGTATTATTTGACTTGTTACTTGCTCTAAGATCCTGTAGCAAACCAGCTACCCACTCCTAAGTAGCAGCTGCAGCTACTAACTCTTATCAATGTCCCTGGGGGCACCAGACCACTTGGAGCAGGTTTTCTACAATTGGCATTAACCTGAGATTATATGTTGATTGATGGTCTCAAACCTGCTTTTGCATTCCAGAAAATGCAGCCTCCCAGCAGTCCTGTTAGCCAGGGAAATACTGACATGCATGCTTCACAGGTGGAGAGATTAAGGAGAAACTGGAGTAACGTGACTTACTGGGATCACAGGAGGTCAGAATTGAAAGTACATTCTTTCTGCCCAGGAGGAGGTGCCACCTGCCTCATCAGTGCTCTGCCGGCAGCCGGGCCCCTTTCAGGTAGAAGGACGGTACATATTTAAAAGGCCATCTGGAGTTTATGACTTCCAATTTAGCATTCCAAGTAAAGTGAAACATTAAATGAGCCTAGCTATCTACAAAGAACTGAGGACCAGGTTGGAGGAAGATCCTAACATTTGCCTTTGAAGTTTAGCCACCTGGAAAGTGCCAGCTGCTAAACATCAAAGGAAACCTGTCCCTCCTCCACCCAGGGCAAAGCCCTTTGCAGAACTTTTCCCTAAGAAGCATGACTCTGTTTAGCTTCTCAAGCCAAAGAAAAGCTTTAAAGCTGTTTGACAATCACAGCAGCAAGGAGGAGGAGGGCTGGCTAAGGATACCACTCATTTATCAAGTAAGTGAGTTCCAGGCTCCTTGAGTGCAAACATCAATCAGTCTGTGGTCCTGCCTGACTGGGACGGCTGAAACTCTTACTGCCAAGCAGAAGAGAAAAGTGTCCTTGCCTTCTATGGTCACATAATGGACTTCAGGACAGGGGGAGATTGTTCTTAGCTGGAGTAACCACCTCTTTAAGAATAAAACAATGACTCTCATGTCTCTGGCTGCTATTCTACTGAAATGAGAGAATAAAACATAAAGCAAACAGGTGGTCACAGGGGTTGGACTGGGTTCAGATCAGCATTCCTACTCAGCTTCATTAATACACTGTAATTACCCCACCCGATAAAGGATCAGTATGTTAAAACAAGCTTTCTTCTGTCTACTGCAGCAGTTATTAAACACATTTTAAATTTTTCTAAAGCTTCCTTCTCCACATGGTCTTCCAGTCCCAGCCTGAAATTGGTAGATTGAAACTACAGCTTCTGGATTTTTGCCAAAATTTTACTATATTTGTGTAAATACATACATACATACATGTATACATATACATATGTAATCAAACTGAAATAAACAGACTCAAAACATTTTGTTATGTCTAGCAAATGTAATAGTCCCTTTAGCCATAGTGCTTAACAAAACTGGTACTCATGCCAGGTTCCTCAAGAATAGGGGAAAAACAAGACTATCAAGATTGTTGAGCATGAGTAGAGTTCCCAGGTTCTCTAGTCTCAGGAAGATACCTATGAGGTTTTGGAGTTACCAATATGGAGAAGCAATGCAACTAAAAGTGTATATTTTTAAAATAAAGCTTAGTAATTAGGGATGTTAGGAGGTAGGTGCCCATAGCAGAGAAAAATCAACCACACAATGCAGAGCTTCCAAACTAAGTTCCTATTTCAGAGTACTTATGGTTATCTAATACTAAAATTACATCTTGAAACCTAATATATTGTGCTTGAGTTATCAATTTACAATAAAACCCAGCATAATTTTAGTATTAGAAATATTCTGACTTCCTTCTGCATTAAAATATCCCACAAGTTTTTCATTAAATTCTGAACACTTCGATAAACAGGATGTATAAAGCTTCTTGTAGTACTGCAATTTCCAGCTATTTGTTTTCCAGAATTAAGACAATGTGTTTTAGTACTATTGTATGAGTAGTCTAAAAGGAAATGGAACACAAAATTTTCCCTTTGTTTCCATTCAACCATGCAGTTTTGGGAAAGGATTATCTCCATATTCTTTTTATCATTTGCAAAGAGCTTGGCTAATGCACTTTGGCTAACACTCTCTTCTTGAACAGCTCAAAGACAATGTACTTAGCTGAGTTGGACACATGGTGAACTCATTTTAATATACATTTCTTTTATTTTGGCACTTTATCATCAAATTCAGCACACAGCAATTACAGACTATTACAGAACTCTGGCCAACTCTGGCTCCTTAAGTGAGCCTGTACAGGTCACATGTTGGATCCTTCTGCATTCCCAAATAAAATATTGTTATTAGACAGTACTCAAGATGAAAAACCCTCAGCCTAGAATTGGCAATGAATTTTACATTCAGGAATGCCAGAAGCAATTATAAAGAAATTGAAGCCTGTTTTAGGCTAAACTATTGCTCCATTTGCAGTCACTGGCAGCTCTCCAACAGCATGCTTGAAATCTTATTAGTCAGGGTGGCCACTATTTGTTCACCATAAAGGAGCCCAAGTGTCACAGTACGGATCAGACCTTCCCTCCAGACACTCATCAGACTTTTATAGTCTTCCCCAGCTGGTCCTAACTCTGTGTAGGTTACACTGTTGTCTCCTGCTTTGGCATCTCTGACATCTTCCTGGACATGGAGTTAGTCCTTCCAGTTAGTCCTCCATTGCACCTCATGTTTCAGTGGCCCTGGGGTCTCAGAATTACAACAGACTTCCAAAATACTTTGGAAGGTGTCATTAAGCATCCTCTTTTTGCATCCCCAATCTTGAACATTCACAGTTTAACATCCTTGGAACACATGGTGTACATGATACTCTGCAAAGATTTTATCAGACGTACTCTAATTTTAGACAGCATTAATTATATGCAGCTCTAAACGAAGCAATAAACACCCAAATACAATCCCTTTCTCTAATCTGACTCTCCTATAGGACTTTCTCAGGGTCTTTTGAGTGTGCAACATCTACATCTCCACTTTCTCTTTGCAAATATAGGTTATTTGCAGCAGCATGAATTTCTTTCTCCTTCAATGTCCTCCTAGTTATCTCTTTTTCTGACCTTCTATATTTGCATAGTCAAAAAAGGCAAAACAAAATCCAACAAAAATGCAATAAAAATATTAGCTCTTTATTTCTTCTTCCAGCTTTAACACTCACCAGTCTTTTCAAACCACTGCCTAGTTACCCTTTTCTTTTGTTCTTCTTTTTGGGGGACTTTGTGATTTCAAACCCTATTTTTTCAGTAGAAAAACTGCATATTCTATGCTTTGGCCTAACTCAGAGTCTTCAGACACTTCCAACAGAATGGAAACTATTTTTTAATGACATTCTATTCTCTATAGTCTGAAAGGATGTGTATCTATACATATACATATATTATCCTCATTGATAAAATATGTTTATCTCTACTTTTGCTGAGCAATTCCACAATTTTGAGAAATCTACTTGTAACTTAATGAATATAAAGATGCTTCTTTCAAGTTACTGTGGTAAACTATTATCAGAACATGGAGATTTTTTAAAGGATATCTGAAATGCACCAGCAGAATAACTAGCAACGATGGTGCATTGCCATTAGAAGAATTATTCATTAAAAAGGCAGCAAGATAAAAATAGGAGTTTCAGTGGAGTAAAAAGCTTCTCACTTCAGAAAACTTTTTAATATAAATGTATTTTTTATGCTCAATATAAATAATAATTTTTAAAAAATTGGAGTGTTTGCAGTTCCTTTCTGAAGCCACAAACAAAAAAATTTGATTCTATACATGAGTACTTGCCTTTGTTATAACCCTCTCTATCTCTCCAAACATCCAAGTGAAGGCTCAGGTCATGACCTGAAGGCCAGCAGATCGAAGTTTAGACAAATAAACTCCATAGGAGTAGAGTCTTGCAAGCACATGGGAGTTTGGGTTGGTTGTTTTTTGCTGGGGTTTTTATTGTATAGTGGGTGCTTCACCTCAAGCATATCTATGGGCTGCAAATACTTCAGGGCAACTGACCAAGAGGCACTCTTTAAAATAATTCTAAGCCTACTACAGACTGTGTTGTTCAAAAGCAACAATTGCCCATTAGGAATCAAAAAGTGGCCAATACAGATCTGGAAATTATGAGATTATGTTTCCTGATGAAATGCTCTCTTGATTTCCTAATTATTTAACCACATCATTGCCTAGGCTGGGATTAAAAAAAATCTTTGCTGCAGAGTTAACCGTGAAGTGATGAAGGCATGAATAATTGGTTCTGTGCCAAAATGAGTAGACAGAAATTGTACTTGGAATGAATGCTGTGAAAGAAAATAGTCTCGTAACTACTGCAGTATACTGCAGCAGATGGGGATACAAAATTGTTCACAGATGAAGACAGAACACTAGAAGTAAAGAGCAGATTTGTCCTCTCCCATGAAACATCAAGTACAATACTCACAGCTTAACAGAGCCTTCCTCCAACCTACAAACTTAGAGCACATCTTTGTCAGCAATGAGTGCCGGCGAGCTAGTGGCCACCTCTGCCCCCTTGCCTTGTCCCAGAGAACTAACTGGGATGAAGGAGATAAAGAACAGGGAATGTGATACCCAGTGTCTTCTCATTAATCCTCTGGTGGCTCTGTGAAAGCCGCTAGCAGGGAAGGAACTTCCAGAAGAGCACATGGAAGAGCCCTCAGCAGTTCAGGCTGTTTAAGCTAATTCATCATGATAATTAAGTACAGGTGATCCAGTGGTATTTTATCATAATTGTTCACAGGACTGGAATCTTCTTCTACAGAGACAGCTCTGGGAGAATATCTGATTGTGTTTGAGTCGGACTCAAGGCTATTAAACAGGCACTTTTTAGTTATATGTTTTGGCAAACTCGGCTTTATTTTCCTGTGTGTGAATAATGGTATTACTGATGGCCATTATATCCAGTGTCAGAGTCACAGCATGTAACTCACGCACTCTGTTAGCGTTGGAGCTCTGCCAAGGCCCACCAGAGTCGAGCCCCAACCATTTGGGTGGGTGGCTCACACCACTTGCTGTGAACGAAGATGAAATAGAAGTAGTTACTCCCTGGCAATCCTTACAGCTTCTTGCAGCTGTGTTCAGATACAGAACATGTTAGATTCAAAGTGAATCTGGAAGGGTAGGGTTACACTTCTTGTATAGATTAGTTTGTAACTGATTACATTCAGAAAGTTATTTAAATGATTTTGTCCATGACAAATTTCAAATTTTAGATTAACTCGCTACCCCATATTGATGACATCTCTGTAAATTCTGCAATGACATGTAATTTGCATTGAAACTCCCAGGAGATATCTGTAAAGACTGGTCAAATGCTAGCAATTAGTAAAATATCAGGTAGACAGAAAATCTGTTCTTGTATCATTACTTCTTACGGCCAAATACTGAAGTCTTTGCAAACCTGCAATGTCCATCAGTCACAGAATTATATAAGCATAAGCATTCAAGGGTGGAAACATTTCTGCCCTCTGGGAAGCATTAACATGGTCAAGACACAAGTCAGCCTCATTCATTAAATCTTGATTTGAAATGTACTTTAAGTCTCAACAACACAAAAGAAATTCACAGAAATTTCACAGAATTTGAAAAATGATAGTTCCGGGAAAGCTTATATAATCAAGAACATTTTGTGTTATGTTTATACAACTTGACTTCATATTAGCATGTCCTGATATTTTGATTACTCTATAGCAGTACAAACCCAGCTTGTATGGTCAATGACAGACTCACCTCCCCACTGCTCATCACACACTGTGAACAAGGTGGTTTTATTGGCTAATCCTGGGAACACACTGCTGCACTCCATAACAATAGCCTGAGGAATCATTATGATGCAGGACACAATCCAGATAATTATAATGCTGTTCCTTGCTCGCTTGGCTGTGCTTTTAAACATCAAAGGATGACAAATTGCATACCATCGATCCAAAGCAATGCAGCTGAGTGTTAGGACAGACACAGAGACTGAAACTGTCTAAAGAAAAGGAAATATTATGTAAATGTAAAGGTAGGGCTTTTTCCCAGAGTTTCAAAAATTATTTATCGTACTTTTCCCCCAGAGTTTTAAAAATTATTTATATTTTCAACATAGTTAGTTCTTTATCTGCAATTGTTAAATAGACTCCCAGAAAAAAGACTCCTTTTAAAATCACTTCCTATAGTATTACAACAGATATCCTCATCTACTGTATTCCTACTAGAATCCACAAGGCAATTCACACATTAAGATGCAATAAACTGATAGGTGTAGCAAAATCAAATTTTGAAACAGCAAATTTAATAACTGGGAACTTATAAAACTTTATCTGAAAAAAAATTAAAACATTTGACAGTGAACTTAATCTTTTTTTCTTCGTAGAAAAATTTATTTGTTGATTTCTATGTTATTTTAGCACACCAGAGCCATCATTTTGCATTTTTTTATTTTTCACAAGAACAATAAAACTCAGGATCTCATGAAAAAGTCCTTGACAACAATCAGCTCAAGGCAGACTAAGACATTTCACCTTTTATTCAGTAAAGGAAAAAACCTATCACTTCAGTTTAATTCTTCCAATCTGTATGCTAGGTGATCATTCACTCTTCACATTTGCTTTCACTAGAATGGAGGTTTTGAAAAAAGAAAAGTTGTGATTTTGAGTGTATCAAGTAGAGCTCATAGCTGCTGGAGAACTGCTGCCCTTGACAATGTGGCTCTCTGGCCAGAGAGGTATCTTCTGCAAATATAAATTGTGCTGGAGGCACAGAGCTGATGATCTGCATACACTCTGAGTACTGCTTAATTCTTCTGAATTTTAATGATGACAAAGCCAAGCACTTGTCATTCCAGTTTGCTCCATCAGTTCATCCAAACACACCTATTCTTAGAAAAGGTATTTGTCAATCATTTTGATGCAAATGATTTCAAAACTAGTTAAGTCCATGGGTAAAAGGATAGAAGCAATTATTGCTTAAGGTAGAGAATTTGATCAACTCCCAGTGAACCTGGATACTTTGACTATTTCTGAAGAACACAAAATCAGTAAACACAAAAAAAGCCCAGACTGCCTTCAGAAGCTGGATTTTCTGTCCTGGACACTTGTGTAGCTGTTTAGATCCACACAGAGAGAATATTAATGACTTTATTTCTATTTCCAGACATTTTTATTGCTTTACATCCCTTCAGAATCATTAAAAAAGAGCATTAAAAAGAAAAGAGCATCAGAAAAATGTCCCAAGAAGTGTATTGCCAAAGTGCAACAATCAGACAGATGAAAACCAGTCTTTATTAAGCATAATCATATTCCCATGTGGAACAGTCTTTTAGGCCTCAGCATGTACTCTGAGATACCTATTCAGTAGCAGGTATAGACTTTCATTGGATTAGTAGTATTAGGAAGATGCTCTTGTTATTTCTGGTTTTCATAACACGGGTAATGTGTACACAAAGAGAAAAATACTACCTGTAAGTAGGGAATCACTTTACAGAGGGTCTGCCCAAAGAACCACGTTTCCGTGATGTCCACAACTAAAGTTGCTGGAAGACAAGTAATTGTGACCAGAATATCAGCCAGAGAAAGATTCACTATGAAATAGTTGGTAACTGTCCGCATGTGATGATTCTTCCACACTGCAAGGCAAACTGAATTTGGAAAGACAAGTTAGTGAGATGGAAATGATTTAGGAAATGCTTTAAGAGGGAAACATTTGACTTTGCGGAATTAAGGAAATGTTTGTGTCCTTTGTTTAACAGAGAATATTTGAATAGGCAGTTCAGTGCAAGAACCACGTGTTTTCTTTCAGAGTGGAAAAAAGAGAGTACATGTAGAGAGATTTCTGATACACAAAGAACAGCTTTCTACGGACTGCAGCATGGGAAATAAGCATCTTACTTTCCTGCTAGTTAATCTTCACTAACTACTCATACAACTTTCTTCATTTCTCTTTCAAGCCGTTGGCTCTAGTCTACAGCAATACACATCTATATCTGTAAAAGTTTATCTGTTTTCTTATGATAGTGTGATGCTTAAATCAAATTGCTACAACACAGAATCTTGTAAACTGTACCAAGACAAATATAATTTTATAAAATATTTTGCAGGATTTAATATATCTGTTGCATCTGCAGAGAATCTGTAACAATTTTCTGAGTAATTGTGATTTGAATTAAGTTAATAAAAGTAATTTTTGCTGTATTAAATGTGTTACATTTTTGATGATGATCAAAAGCAGCATGTAGCAGGCACTTTATCAGATGTGTCTTTAAAGCTTGTTTTGTATATTTTATGTCGCTCTTTTTCAAACTGAAAGACTTTTAGAAATGAGGCAAAGCAGTCCTTTAAAATCATTACACTAAATTTATAAGCTGCTAAATTAAAAATGCCACAATTAAGTCTGAGGAAGTAGCAGAAAAGTAACTTTTAAAATAATTTTGGAAGTCAAACCCTGAGTGACTGTAGCAATAAAAAGCTTTTCAATTATTTAAATTTTTAAGTTCCTTCACCCAAAGATCTTTAAAAACTGATGCACAAAATTTTCCAGAAACACCACAATACTTCTTGTAAGACAAGAATACAATTCATTGTACATCAAAGGGTCTTCCCCGCAAACAATGATTCATGCAAATCCAGATGAAGATTCAAAGTCTCCTAATCTGTCAGGATATAGCACAATGCTTAATTTAGATATATTAAACATATCAGAGAATGTTAAAAAATTGAGTTAAGAAGGTCTCCAAGAGGCTGGCTAAATCTAACATGGAATCTGCCAGAGTTAAGCCACTCTCTTATAGTCATTAAATGAGCTAAAACAGAGGGAAAAAATGCACAGACTTTAAGGCACATAAGCTCTTGAGATCAGATGCTTCTTTAAGATCCTAAGAAGGATGACGTGCCTGAAAGCTTCTGTCTATCTTCCAGCTGCATCAGTTCATCTAATAAAATATATTACTCCATTCCACAAATCTTGTCTGATGTCTTTAGAGCAACAGAACTACAGCAAGACTACAACTAAGCAACTGTTGGCAAGTTTACATTTTAAAATCTATTATATTTGAAGATACCACACATCTCTTAAATGTGTTGCACTGTTTAATTATCTTCCTTACCAAAAAAAAATTATTCTTATGCATAATCTACTTTTATATTGCTACTATTTATATAACTTCTTTTTCCTGCACATAGGCAGGAATGAGGAAGAGTTTTTTCCTGCAGCAATGCTTCACACACATAAGGATTTTTGTTACATATTTCCTCAGAGCTTCAGAGCTCTTTATCTTTTACTCTCAGCCATTTCTAGAACATCTGCAACCATCCTTATTGCTGCTCTCTGGACATTTTCAGACTGAATTGAAGCTTTCTGGTGAGAGTGCAGTGACCAAAACTGGCAGAATACTCTTTCAAGATCTTACCAGAGCTGTGGCAGGAGCTGAGATTGCAGTACTTCTTCCTGAGGGCTATATTTAGACATTTAGAGTAGGACACAGAGAAAGAGAGAGGCTAGGTGGCCTTCAATTTCTCTAAGACCAGGTGATTTTATTAACTATCTTTCAAAGATATAGGCTTCCAAGGTTCATCTAAAATCTCTGTTGTGATGCAACATATGTTCTTCATATATTTTAATGTGTTGCAGAGATAGCTCTGGATTCTGTAGCCTATATGAATTTAATTTTTGCTATATATGTATCATGCTCTCATAAATGCAAATGAAAACCTCTCTACAAAGATCTTCACTGTTCTTGTACTGGTTTTGAAGAGAATACAGTAAACATTTCTTCTATTATCTTCTTCCTGAATAGAGAATTTCAGCTTTTCTTTGTTGTGGCCTCAGATATCTAAAAGGCAAGGCTTATAAATTAAAGGCTTAAAGGAAACATCATGTTAATTGTATTTTCTTCCCTTTTGGAAGATTTAAAGTACCTACCAAAGTAATTATTTCTATAGCATTGCGTGATAATTACAACATAACTAATCAGAGCTTTATCACTGTCACTTGTGCATGGGGTTACCATGGTTATAATCTGAGAGTGCAGAGGGAGCACCTACACAGGGAAGTAATCCATTGCTGCCCCTCTGGAATGTTGTTTGCAGTTGGAAATGCAATGCTGGGGAAAAAACCTGCAATAATCATTTCACTTTCAATAATTTTAATACTTAACTCTAAAAATTTGAAGATCTGGACATTTACTTACGGCTGGTTCTTTGTCTTAAGTGCAATTCACACTGAAAGTAGGGTCCTGTCTTTTACTTAGGCAAAAGTTGATATTAAGTGACAATGTTTTCCTGTACTTCTTATTCCTTTTATCAACAGGCAAAAATTGGATAAAATGTTGTTTAAAAGTTCAGAGTTTGGCTACTTTTTTCTCATGTTATGGTTTCAACAGTCCTGTGTTCTACCCAATTTAGACAAGTACATCATTTTCAGCCATGGATGCCAGTGCCTAAAGGTGCGAGGTTTAAGCAGATATGTTTGGTCTTTGACAAGGCCTATTCCCATTCCTATGCTTGTCCATGTGAAAAAGACCTGAACAAAAACATTATTTCTGGTAAAACAAATCCATTAAGTTGACAAATATGAGGTCAATCTGACTGGCAGCCAGCTGTATCAGAAATCAATTCATAGCATTCTGCATGTTGAGTTCAAAGCCGTCCATGAGTATGAGCAAATGAAACCCCGTGATACCCCAGAGATCTAAGAAATATTACCATTTTCATCTCTGACACAAAGAAAGTGAAGTGCAGAACAGAAGTTGTTAAAGGCCGTACAGCAAATCAGACACAGAATGAGAAACTTGGACTCCTAATTCCCAGCTGTGTACTAAACCTTCCAGATCACACTGGCTTAACACAGATGGAATTCAGATGAACTTCAGTATTTGCTGTTCCTCAGAATAATATAAAAAACTATGCTTCTTGCTACTCAGGGTGTAGCAGTGTCCAGGAAAGCCAAGGTACAGAAAGCAGCCCTGAATTCCATTGAATTCTAATCCACGGGGGTAGGCACCTGGAAGGTGAAAAAGCCCGGTAGTTTGCAATCATAAAAATGCAAGATAATTTGTTACTTTATATTTCTCTGCTTATGCTTGTGTATGTCCCCTTTTGACCTCTTCTCTTCTTTGTAGCATAAAACATTTTCCATTCTTTCTATGGCACACAGCACAAGAGCACCTTAATCAGCTTTAAGTTTACATAAATATTTACATACTAGCATAATAATTGAATATCCCAGAAACTCATTCCACGAATGTATTTAAAAAACGAGATTGTGAGAAAAGCCTCTGAAGTGGGAGTATTTTAAAACCAAGTCAGCCTTCTCTGCCCCCATTGCCCTCTGCTGTTTGCAGTACTGTTTTCAACCTGCCACAAGCATTGATAATGTTTTCTTTCAGTGCAAGGCTAAAAAGCTGCAAGGATCTGCTACAAGTTATTTGGATAGGACAGAATGATAGAAAGACATAAATAGGTCCTAAATGACATAAAGTTAATTCAGTACATTCCTTCCAGGCTTGCTGTCTTTCTGAGTTTACTACAGCCAATGGTTATTCAGTAGTCTTGGACAACAGCTTCATTGATAGTGTTCTAGCAGCTCATCGAGAAAGATTCTCTAGCCTGTGCTCAAAACCTACTACTTTATAGGCGTGAAAAATAGTTTGACTATGCCACTGAATACTGTGCAGCTAGTTAACAAAACAATTTCAGAACAAAAGAATTTCATATAGTCTCCACTTGCACTCCTTTAATCACACATTTTCACCTCAGGCGGTTTTACAGAGAGGCACTCAGCTCACACAGTAACATGCTAGGGAATACACTCAAGTAACATGCTAGGGAAGGAAAGCTCCATGGAGTGGAAATGCCATCTGCCTACCCAAACAGAAATAGCAGAGAGCTGTGACTTTCCACTTATCTTGGAGGAAAGAAAGGATAAGAAAGGTAGTAAAGATTCTCAATTGGGACTGTATTTTACCAAAAAGTACTTCAAAATCATAAAATAGGAGATGAGGCCAGTAGCAGCCTTCCTAAAAATCTTGGGAGATACCACAGTGTTAACGGGATGCCTGTTTAGTTGGGGCACAGAAGAGTGGCACAAGCTGACCTCTTTAGACCACCATTAAAAATCTGTGAAATAGTAAAAATAATTTAATAAAACCTCAATTTAACATTCTATGCAAAGCTTTTATGCAGCCTTTGATGTTCCTAGCTATAAATGGGACTGAGAAAGAAAGTGGGGAAAGTGGTGTTAACACAGACACTGAAGAAAAGAGGATTAGCATTAAAAAAAAAAAAAAAAGAGGGAGACATTTAAAAAAGCAATTCAGAAACATGCTTCTGCTGTGTATGATTTTTCCCTACTGCTAGTGCTCTAATGGTACCTAATTACCTGCCCAATGTATTGTATTATTTTCCATATTTTTGCTTTTATTTTATGAAACCACTCAGAGTTAGATCTAGTCCTGAAAGTGCAAATACGCAGGTCAGCTTTCACAAGGAGCATCTGTTTTTCTAATGGCTGTTAGACTGCCCCAGCTCCTTCATCTCACTTTCCTTTTCTTTCTCCAGACTTCAGCACAGCTTTAAGCAAAGCGCTTGCTGTTCCCACCTCTTCCACACAGCGTCAGTGAAAGCTCGGAAATCAGCTGGAGTCGCCAGGCTGAAAGCGTTTGGAAAAATTTGTGGAGGCTCTCCATAAGCGAGGACAGTTCTGTGATAACGAATCTGGTTTCTGGACTCATCCTCCAAACACTGACGATCTCTCATTCCCCAAAAAAGTCTCGCAGGAAAGGCCCAGCCAGGACAAAAAAATAGAAGGTTAAAATCAAAGTTAAAATTTAAGACGGATTGCTGTTACAAATCCATCAAGAAAGCTTCACCTCATATTCCTGAAGAAAAAACCCTTCTCTAATATGACAATATAGTGAGATTGGTATTTTTCACGTACAAATTTAGTCCCTGTGGTTCAGTGTCCTGAGGCATTTTAATCAGAGGCTGTAATGGTGTTTAATCAGTTAGCACAGCTCATTGTATCTCAAGCTGAATATGAGAACAATACAAAGGCTCCATCTGGTATAAAGTGCAGCTGCTTGCCTCCTGGAAGATTTATTCTGTCTTGAGCATATTAAACACTGTGCTGCAGTCCTTCTGCTGGTGGACTGCTGGGTCAGCTGTCAATTTGTTTTCTACCTGTCAACTCTAAATCATTTCCCTTACACTCCAGAAGTTTTGTCAACCTCTTATTCAATGGGTCATCTTTCAGTGAGACTTCTCGGCCAAAATAGAAATGTAATTGCCATAACCAGCAACACCTGACATTTTCATATCTAAAGGAATGACTACATCTTATCTAATTTTTGATGAATAATAAATCCCAGATGGATGTAAACAAAGAATTATCATTTTTCATACTAAACCGCAATGATCTTATTTTGCTTTGGTAATTCAGTCTCACAACTGTTTGACTGAAATAATATAATATGGTCATTTGGAACCGATGCTGTGATTATAAGACCTGGTAATCAACATCTCCAAATGCATTAGACAGAACACTTCTAAAAAACTTTACTCTTTCACAGTATTTTACAAACAGTGACAAAAAATGTGATACTTAGTTTTGAATTATACATTATTTATTCTCTGTCTCCTAACACCCCCTCCCCCCACAATTGCTTTCCCCTCACAATTCATTGGTTCTCCATATGGAATTCTTCCTCTTGTACTCTTTTGGTGATATTACCTGCTGCAAATCAAGATCTGAGTGGTGGAGTGTCAAGCAACACAATCATGGAAGGTTGCATGGAAGGCTAAGCAGGTATGCTGCCAAGGGGAATTCTGGAGAGTTAGAGCCCCTGTGAAAACACTGAATGTATACTGCTGGAAGGAAAAATGCTGTCATTAAAACTACCTTCATGATGAATGACTCCTGACTAAGGATTCTTCTGCTTTGACTTAAAAGTCAAACAATTAGGTGCCTAAGACTAAGATTATTTTATTTAAGGAAGGCTTCCCATGAGTCTCTCAATAATTTCATTGATGATCTTGATTAAGGGGAAAGAAGCATTTTAAATTGCAGAGGATATTTAATTCGGGGTTTTTGAAACCAGCAATGAGAACAAAAGATCTAAAACAAAACAATATCTTCTGTGAATAGGGAGATATCTAATCCTTAGGCTGTCCATCTCTCACCCACTATTAAGCTCTAAACTCACACATTACTTCATTTTTACATAACTAATCTTATCTGAAAGAAAGGAAACCAACATGAGACCAGGCTTACATTGAAAAGTAATAGAAAGAATGACATGAAGAAAATACACTGTTTTATACTAAGTTTATTATAAAGGAAATACTGAAAAAAAAATCCTGTATCTGGTAACAATGCCTGACAGATAAGAACTGTCCTTGAATATGTGATGTGATATAGCTGAAAAGACGGCCAATACTCTGAGCAAAGGAATTACATAGCCTACCAGTGAGGCGATAGCTCCTCATCAGCAGGAAACACTGGATGTGTTCAAAGATGTCTGAAGAAATTCTTAGAAACACGACAAAAGGAGCAGGTGGCTTGGTCACGCGCCCTATGTATCACATATAAACAAATGTGTATGCGTAGGTTCCATCACGCAGGAAAAATACCAAAACCGTAAAAAATGTAGTTGAATAACACAAAACACATGAAATCCCAAAGTATTTTGTTGAATATCAGCTTCACTGGAATGTACTAATGGGGAACCATCACCCACAAAAGACAGTGAGGACCTACATAAATAAAGAAGATAACAGCAACTAGTTTGCTTGCAGCAATATGTTTTCTGAGGTTTTCTACCTACCATATATTCTATTGTACTGAAGGTTTTAAACAGACTTAAGAGTTGAGGGTTGTGGGTTACTCGTGCTCAAGCCCACTTCTACATCTTAAGCACTGGCTTATCAAGGCATTAAAAAAGAAAACAAGATCTGAATTCTGTGTGCTGGAAGCTTATGTCTACAGATCACAACTGGGAGTAATAGCACAACCATCTAATTGGCACAGGATTCATTCTCTAACTGGGCCACATTACATAATCTTAGGCAATTAACAATCTAATGGAAATGGGAGTTATTAGCAGAAGATCAGCTATGCTATAAAAACAGACTGCCCAAAATGCCAGGCTTGGTCAGCTCTGGAGGAAGTGAAAGGTGCTATCACAGAGTTTTCCTAATCTAACTGTATTGATTAAGACAGACAGTTTTATTTAAAATATCCCACCACACACACACAAAAATCATTACCAGTATTAACTGGCAAACCCAGTCATCTCTGCAGAGCTGGCTGTACTGATTGACTGGATGTTTCATAATAATGATTGATATTATTACAAATAAAGCCTACAAAATCTTTATCCACACTTCCTATTACAGGTGGAAGAGTCAGAAATACAGCTGTCATACTGTATGTGACACTATGATAAAAAGATTTCACACTTCACTGATTCAATTTAAAGCTGCATGACATTAAAATCAAGGTGTGTTTCACAGCTGAAATGCTGTGCAACTTTGAAAAAATATGCTTCAAAAAGCATCCATCCGTCACTGCAATATGGAGTTGCACTAGGAAAAACCTTTCCATGTCCACATCTGTTTCTACTGGAGATGTAAGAGTGCTTTTTCTGCAGGATATACAAACAAAATACAATTCACTATGCTAGTGACGTGTTCCAGCAAATATCTTGCATATTATACAACTTCTGAATCTGTATCATGGATCCTCATTGTCAATATAATATTCCACAAACTGGCTAAAATCCTTGCAGTCCTACTGTGCTAAGAACCAGGAGACAGAGCACAGTTCTGTCAGGGCTGAGGGCACCCCCAGGCTCTGCAACCTCTGCCCCTGCCCAGGAGCTAGCTGCCCATGCTGGAAGCCAGCTCTGGTATGGGGCAGCATGTAAGCTGGGGCCAGGCTTCTGGAAACAGAGCTTTTGGAGCTTTGGAGTACTCTTTTGGGAGTCAGCCTTTTGCCCCAGAGCTGCATTTAAGCTTGGGTTCTTGCACTAAGCTCAGGCAAAGACCAGGTTGCAAGCATGCTTTTGCCTTGCTGAACTTGACTGTAAAACTCATCCATTGGCTTAACTTTCTGGCTTAACCTCAGACCTGTTTCATCACTGGTGATTGCTGGGAAGTGGCTGAAACCTGGTAAACATCTTCAGACCTACCAAGGCTCTCAGGCACTGTGGGACTGTGTTGGTGAGTACACCGCCCTGCCAGTCTTGTTGCTGCCCTCAGCTCCTGGCACCCCTTCCCCTGGGGAACACTCCATCATAGTTCTTCTCTGACACATTCCACTTGTGAAACAGACAGTAAGTCAGCTGCTTATGTTCAAGAAAACAAAGAAAGTTTCACTTGACATGCAACACAGAAAATAAACTATGCTTTATAAACAAAGACACATCCCAAACCCTTCAAATTTTTTTTTTTTATTTTGAAAGATGGTGAGTAATCCCTATATTATGCAAACAGCAATGTACTTCAGCTGATACTCGAACTCTTACATAAACTGAGTTCATACCTTCTCTATCTTAGGTAGAAAAAATGTACACATATTGTATCATTTCCTATGTGCTGTCTTCTTAACAATGATAAAGCTACTCTCTTTATTATTCATCCAACAGATAAAGGTGACTCTCATGCTGATACTACAAACAAAGTCTTTTCAGTGCCAGATTCCCCAAGTAATCTGAAAAAAAAATGAAGTGTAATAATTTAAAATGTAATTAAATGAAATACGCCTCACCTACAGCAATGAAATAGGATTCATGAAGATCATTAAAGAGAATACATAACTCATCCAATTCTACCAACATAGGCATGTATGCCTAGACCTCAGTTTTCACTGGATATCTTTAAAATTGTAACAGAGCAGCATTTGAGAAAGCTGCCTATTCATAGGCATTGAGCAGGATTCTGGTATTAGAGCCATACACAGATTTTTTTCTTCTCCAGCCCTAATAAAATCAAATGGAGGCTGTTGAAGTCTATGAGTCAGACTATGAACTCTTTGAAGAAAGGACCATGTTTGGGTTCCATACAGATCTCAGCACAACTAGCAGTTACTGTAAATCAGATAATAAATAATACAGCCATCCAGAGAAGGGTAATTCTCTCACAATCTCATTCGGAGTAGGAATGAAAAGTATCACCAAACTGTGTGAGTAAAGGAAGTTTCTGAGACTTCTCACCAATGTACTGCATGGTCTCTTACCCTTGGAAGACAGCAGTGTTGAGGACTTTCAAGCTGGGCACTGGCAGCCTGTATGTGCTAAAGATTTCAGCTCCTGCTAGCTCTGAGGAGGCCTGCCAAGAGGCCCAGCAGCCCAGCTGGTGGGATGCCAGAAGGTTGCTTGTTTTGCCTTCAGTCTTTGATCAAATCAAGTGATCTATGCTATACATTTTCATTTTGATGAATGCATGCTCCCTGAGAGAAACCATTTCATTAGAAAAATCCTGACCCGTGTGAATGAATAACTTCAACAAGGATCATTTGCACTGTTCATATGTATAAATAGAGTTAAATATATTTAGTTCTACATTACCTTTTAATCCCTTGTAGTCTTACTCCAGTTACTAACTACTGCAACTGATCAGTCTGGAATGGTATCAGCAGAGACCTCCAGACATCCTAAAAATACCTTTCCTTCTTTAATTATCTAGTTTCCTATTTTCAAACAATGTTTTTAATGACATGTTTTCAAATAAAGAAGAAAAAGGTCGTTACAGTCAACATACATTCGACATTAAGAAGTCCTATGTTTTGCACTAGATGCGCAAAGAAACGGCAAGAGTTTCATTGCTCTGCAGTAGTAATGAAAATTTTTAGTCTGATTTGCAAAGCAGAAAGTCCTTACCCTCTACACTTATTCTGCTTCTAGTGATAAATAGTGACCAAGTGAAGAAGAAAATAGGACAAATTATACTGATGTTGCCATCTAGATTTCAGATTATCTGAATCTTCATGTAAATATGTCATAAAATCATCTTCAAATCTGTTTATTTTCATTGGCTTACACTGAAATACCTGGTGAGCAGCCAATGCAGGCATACAAGAGATTCATTGACAGGAAGCGCTTGAGTGCAATACTGAAACCTGCATTCAAATACAGAGACTTGCTAGTGTTTTTCACTTTAGCTGGTTTGTGCAGCAGCTTGGACAGTCTGTGTCAACTCTCCTAATTAAATTGAAAGCTAAATAGCAATGCAGACCTTGTTAAATGCTACTATCAGTGGAATTCCCACTGTGTATCTCACTCAAGAACCTACTAGATGTCAATCAAAGTTTGAGCTTCTGATTCTACCCTCGGTTGTTAATTAACTGTCAGAATGCTTCAATCCAGTTTATTACTAATATCTAAGGGATGTGCTGTGCCTCCCACTTGCACAGATATAATTTCTGGGACTCTCCTAATCCCATGTGAGTGCACAAACCAAAATAAGAAGCAGAAATGTAATTTTCAGCGTGGCATACAAAAAGAGAGGGTCCTTCCTGGTTGCTTAAGTATTATTTGAATAGGACATGTTAAAAATAGAATCAAAACATTGACTCCACATGCCACAAGTCCTGCAACGGTGGGCAAACATAAGTGAAGGAATGCAGTGCATCACTAAGAATGACACTATAAAGCCCTAGTAGCCACTAAAACTCTCTTAAGAAGCACTCCTGCTCTTCTTTGAGAAGATCCCAGATTAACCTTGATTATGGATTTTTCAAGCAGCAGAAATCAGCTTCTCAGAGCTATCAACATGTGCACTGTTCTACATCAGATTTCACTGGTAGTAAAAATGTTTCTCAAAAATGTCTTTGGAAAGAGCATTAGATCACATCCATTTCTCTCCTCAGAATCACATGAGCCTGCAATCAGTGCAGTGTGAGCTTTCTTGAATAAAGATGAGACAGTATTCAGCTAACAAGCACCTGCACCTGCAGATACCACAAAAAACTCACCCATAAACAGAACCAGCAATTTGGAGCAAACAGCTTGAGGAGGATCATAGAATCATTTAGGTTGGAAAAGACCTTTAAGATCATTGAGTCCAGCTGTAAAGCTGAATTATCTATTGTAGGATTTACTATGAATTAGAGGAGTGGATAGAAAGGTGTTCGGGTACTTCTCTGTCCATTTTAAGACAGAGATTTGCTACCACATACCACAATGTGGAGAGAGAGATTTCAGAGGACAAAAAGCGGACATTCCATCCAGTACAAGAAATGGTGGGTGAACAGCCAGATGCCAGTTTCCATCCTAAGCAAAGAATTAACATACACAAATGAGAGGAAAGAACAACTGCACATCTGCACTAGTATCACAGTATTTGTGACTGCACAGAGAGGAAAGCTTTTCCTCTCATGGCTTCAGGGTATAAAAGTGTAAATAGGGCAAAAGCTCCTACAGCTGAAGATTTGACCTTGAATCTTTACAGGCAAGAGGACAGCTTGTTTACAGTATGGGTGGAGGAAAATAGGTAAGCACAAGTGGTTCGTCTAAAATAGTCTTTGCTCAAAAGCAGAACGAAGGACAGCTTTTTCCCTAGTTAAAAATGAAGCCTCTTTGCCGGGACTGTTATCTTTACACTGTCTGTCAAGCTGGCTGCCGAGCAAACGTGCACACGGGCACCTAGTGCAATGCTTCAGAAATACTAAAAAAAAAAAAAAAAGCATCATCAGTCAGTTGAAATTTTTAAAAATGCCTTTAAAAATGTTGCCTTTGGCTGCAGTCTCATTTGCAGCCCACTCCGGGAAGCCTGCAGAGTTTGCAGCGACAGCCCTGACACGCACAATGCCTTCCGAAAAACATGAATGAAAGACCCGTATGGCGGGGCGGGGCGGGGCGCAGCGCGCTCCGTTCATGGCAGTCTCAGGGATGGACACAGGGAATGCCAAGGGCCCTGACCGCAGCCCANCGAGTGTGTGCACACTCGCTCCCCTGTGCCTGTTTCGACAGCCCGGCGAGAGCCCCGCCGTGGGCAGCGGGCTCTGGGGAGCGACAAGGCGAGATGGGGAGCGAAGAGGAGCGATGGGGGGCGGCGGGGGGGCTGCTGACGGCCAGACCCCTCTGCCGAGCTTGCACACCGCTCCCGCCCTCCGCCACACTCCAGCGCCTCTACCGCTCCCTTGGCGGCGGCCNCGTGCACACGGGCACCTAGTGCAATGCTTCAGAAATACTAAAAAAAAAAAAAAAAGCATCATCAGTCAGTTGAAATTTTTAAAAATGCCTTTAAAAATGTTGCCTTTGGCTGCAGTCTCATTTGCAGCCCACTCCGGGAAGCCTGCAGAGTTTGCAGCGACAGCCCTGACACGCACAATGCCTTCCGAAAAACATGAATGAAAGACCCGTATGGCGGGGCGGGGCGGGGCGCAGCGCGCTCCGTTCATGGCAGTCTCAGGGATGGACACAGGGAATGCCAAGGGCCCTGACCGCAGCCCAGGGGGTCCTCCTGGCGGAACCGGCCCCCGGCGGCCACACCGCGCCCATTCACAAACGCAGAACTGCAGAGGAGCAGCGCCCGCCCCGCTGCCCGGCCACCCCCAGCCCGGGAAGGCAGGGCGAGGGGAGGGAGCACGGCCAGGGGAAGGGGGCACGGCCCGGGGAGGGGGGCACGGCCCGGGGGAAAGGGGCCCGGCCAGAGGAAAGGGGCACGGCCAGAGG
>VZTG01001359.1:693222-818662 GCA_013397845.1 Melanocharis versteri | reverse complement strand
CGCCCCGGAGCGCTCCGCCGCCCCGCTCCCCGTGCCCGGCCCCGGCGGCGAGCGACCGCCGCCGCAGCCCCTCGCCCGCGCAGGGGGAGCGGATTTTACGGCCCCTTCCGCGCAGCCTGAACTTTCCCTCTAGGCTGGGTGCTGCCGCCTTTCCAGCGGGGGATGCGAAACCCACCCTGGTTTCCAGCCACCCTCCATGCAAAACCCATCTCGGGAAGGGAGAACGGGAAGTTCTGGGGAGCCCGACTCACCCAGGACGTTCCCGACGAGAGCCACAATGAAGACGACGATGTAGCCGGCAATCAGCGCCCATTCATATTCCTTGGGATGCAAATACTCCTTCCAGAGATATCTCAGGAACTCCTCATCATCGTAGTCGGAGGAAGGGGTTAAAAGAGCCTCCCGCGTTTCGTTTAGTTCCGACCCACTCGTCCAATTCCTGTACGGAGGGAAACCATCCTCCGGTTGAATCCCGGACATCCCTAGTGGTTGCTCCGGAGGCTGGGAAGAAAACAACAGCCAACAAAACCAAACCCAGACCCTCTCAGAGCATCCGAGCTTTCTCCCGCCCGTCCATCGAGGCTTGTGGTTGCCAGTGCGAAAAGCGGGGTGTGGGGAGAAAAATGACGCGGGAACTTACGGGAACCAATGCGGGAACAGGCTGGGGATCCGCGTCGGTCCCCTACCCGCCCTGACCAGCCTTTTCCCCGGCCGGGCAAGGGGTGCAGCCTCCCCCGCCGAGGCTGCACCCCCTGCACCGTCGTGCAAAAGGCTGGTCGGGGTAGGTTGCATGCCTCAGGTGCCAGAGTGCACCCGCCCCCGCTGGAAAAGTCACGCCCCAGCTCCTCAACTCTCCCCTCAACCCTACTCCCAGCTTGCCCATCCCTCTTCTGACTCTGCTTCTCCTCCATTTCTCACCCTCTCTTGCACAAGCACTTCCCTTTAGACCTTTCTACATTAAATTCCAGACATATTGAAGATATTTGTAGATTAAAGGCTGTGGAAAGCTGCGGTGGAAGGAAGCGCAGGGTTAAAGGAGCCATTAAAAATCGTGGCTAATGAGGCTGTCTCCTTTCTGTGCTGCTTTGAAAGTTGGGCTAAAACAGGAACCCTGTGTGTTTCCCAGCACTGGTGGGAAAATCCCTAACAGAGCTGAGCAGACAAATGTGAGGTTTCATTGGATTTGAAGATTGTGAGACCTCACTGTAGCTTGAGTTTAGTGTGCATTCACTGCACTGAGGTTGTTTTAAACATCCAGCTTGGGATCTGAACACAGCAACTGCCCCTCAGCTATTCTGAAATGGGCTAAGCTGGCAGAAAGCAGTTCAGGAGGACCCAGAAGTGCTAGTTAAACAGCCTGATAGGTTTCCTGGCTTCTGGTCGTTATTTGTGGAAATGTTTTCATACTTGGCCACGTGTACAGTCTCTGAAAGAGAGGGGATAGGTCTGCACTTGTCCCTCCACGAATGATAAAATCCCATCTTATCCAGGTAACCTCTTCACTTCTTATCTGAATAATTTAATGAGTCTGATAAAAGCAGCATTTCTATTGTGACACAGCACAACATGCTCAGTTAAGCATTTCAGTGCAGGGTCTGCACCTCCATAGAAATGGAGGAAGTACTATGATGTGACTCTACTTCCAACACATAAGCATAATAGAGAGAAAGATATTCATTCATTAACCATGCTTAGAGTGCTTGGCTCTAGACAGGACTTTAGGCTACCCAATTGTTCTTTACTGGTGTGCAGCCTTCTCTACTGCCTTCCAAGTTCAATGCAGCATACCTGCACCTGGAATACCTCCTCCTATTTCTATAGACCTGCTTTCTTTGCTTTAGTTCCTTGTAAAACAAAGAAAAAGAAATTTCTTATTCTACAGGGAACCTGAATGAACCTTTCAGTCTAAATATGTTATAGAGTGACATATACTCAGATATACAGGTAGGATCAGCATCTGTCTTCCATAAATTAGAGGGGTAGAACTTAAAAACACCATAAACAAAGATTAGATACTCTGCAGCTAATGAAAACACCTAAGGTTATATTAGTTGAGGTATGAATATTGAGAAGTGATTTAAACTCTCCTGACAATGTGGGAATGCAGGATTACTTGGTACACAAAAAGAGACCTACTTAAGGAGCTTGTCATGGTCTTTGCTAGTGGCGAAGAGATTTAGAGAACGACTATTTGGTAATCAATCGCAGATAATCACACTCATGCTTCAGCTTGTTTCCTACGCTAAAATGTTTGTAATTCCACTATTTGCTTCCAAGTTGCCAAAAAATCAAGTAATGTCCTTTCTGACATAGAGTTTCTTCCTCTCTCACCAGTAGTGACCCCACCTGCAGTGCTGCATCCAGCTCTGAGGTCCTCAGCACAGGAGGGACATTGACCTGTCGGAGCTAGTCTAGAGGAGGGACATCAAGGTGATCAGAGGGATGAAGCACCTCTCCTATCAGGAAAGGTTAAAAGAATTGGGATTGTTCAGGCTGGAAAAGAGACGGCTTAGGGGTGACTTAATTGTAGCTTCCCAGCACCTGAAGAGAGCCTACGAGAAAGATGGAGAGGGACTTTTTACAAAAGTGTGCAGTGATAAGACAAGGTGGGTGATGGATTTAACCTGAAAGAGTGTAGGTTTGTATTAGATATCAGGAAGAAGTTGTTTACTGTGAGGGTGGTGAGGAACCAAAACAGGCTGCCCAGAGAAGTCGTGGATGTCCCATCCCTGGAAGTCTTCAAGGCCAGGTTGGATGGGGCTTTGAGCAGCCTCATCTGATGAGAGGTTCCTTGCCTATAGTAGAGGGGTTGGAACTAGATGGTGTTTAAGGTCCCTTCCATTCCAACCCAAGCCATTCTATGATTCCTATGAATAGTAAGGAATGGAACTTAAAAGGCATAAATATTTGGAAACAACATGAATTTTTGAGAAGCATGTCATACGGCTCATTCTTTTTTTAACAAGATTACAAATTTGATTGATAAATACATAAATAATTGATTATGCAGATTAATTAGCTGCCTAAATTTGGTATTCCTACAGTACTATAAGACATTTGCTTTGATTGATACCACACATTCTGATTAGGGAGCAGGCTAGTAAACGAATCAATATAGCACACAATATAAAGATTAAAAATGGGTTAGCTAACAGACCCCACAATGAAATGGCAGACAAAGAATCGTTGCTGAGCCTGTGCATTCCTATTGACAGTTCTTGGTTCTGTTATACTCATTCTTCAATGACCTTGAAGAAGCTGGCAGGTGACCCAAAGATCAGGTGTAATCAGCTGAACACACATGCTCATCACAAATCTGTAGCCAGAAAGCTTCATTTGATCCTTGATTGTATAAATGAGTATACCTGAGAAAAGAGATTAAGTTTTAAAGTATGAGTGAAACTTATCTTCATGAAAATATTCACCATGTACAAAACTCTGCTACCGAGGAAATAGTTTTCAAATGGAGCCATTTTTGCTATGCATTTTAAAATCAAGATCAAACATCTTTCTAAATGATAAGTGCTAGATGAGATGACAATTTATTCAGAAAAGTCACATGATGTGGAATACAAGAGGTCAGACTAGATAATTATGGTTATCCCCCTCTGGCTTTCTAATTTGTGAACGTGTGTTAGCTAAATCAATTCCCCTGATGAATTTTGGTTCTGATTTATCTTTTATTTTAATTATACTATCTACATCAAGCTTGGTGCAACAGTTTAAATCTGTTCCTTTCATATGAAAGTGTACAGCAAATGTTCAAAATTATGTAATTTTTATTTTAACTGGGGCTTTTTTTCAGTTCAAAATCTGCTTAACATGTGGTTTTACAAACTCCTACAACCAAAGAATATACTGGTGACACAGCACTTAAAAGAAGCTTAAATTCAAGGGTATATCTATTAACCTTATCTCAGGAGAGTACTGTCTGGTACTTTATTTAGCTAAAAGGTTCACATACATTGATATCTCTTCTAATCCATAACTTTCCATCACTAATCCAAAAATACTGAAATTAAATTACCAGCCCTAGAAGATATGTCTTGTGGCTTTCAATACCACTTATTATATGATATTAGACCATGTAAATATAAATCAAACAGATTTTTATGCTTTATTGCATCTGATAGCTCACAGGAACTGACATTCATAGAGAATAAACAAACCTTACTTCAGCATCCAAATTTATCGCTTCATCAAACACATTTCCCCCTCCATAACAATAATTTTATTGCAGACCTACATTTTTATTAATCACACAAATAGGCAGCATTTTTTTTGTGTGTCAGAGACTAGCCCTTTCATTTTAAAATCTATTTGATTCAGAGGATTTGTTCCATAGTAGTCAAATACCATATTAAATTAGGAGCCCTTTTCTCAGGTCAAAATTAATTTTAATTGTTTTGCAAACTTGTTTTAAGAGGCAGCTCAGCTGGGGAGTTTCTGTTCTGCCTTTGCTGAACATTTTAGCAGGTGATTCTGTTGTTGGGAAGCAAACCACATGAAAACAAGCACTTAAGAGAAACAGATTGCTGTGCTGGCAGTAGAGACAGGCTGTGTGAATATCCTTCCTTCCTTCCTTCCTTCTCATGTAACAGCTTTTTTCTGTTCCTTTGTCTCTCTCATGAAATACGCCCCTGACAGTAGAAAACCACCAGCCTTACTGTTTATTTACTTGAGTCATCCTGGCCAGTCAAATTCCAGATTTTGAGCATGAAGATCCTCTGGTATCTTTCCTCCTATAGTGATATTTCTAGGTGGAAGTGCTGCTCCCTGGCAGCAGTACTAAGCAGTTCCTGAGAAGCAGATGGACTATTATCAACTAAGTAGTAAAGACAATAAATGAGCAAGTAGAAACAAGCTGAGAGCAAGAGAGGAAGGCTGAAAGAAAAAGCCAGGCTTAGAAATCTATAATAGCCATAAATTTCATTGGGGTGATAAGGAAAGTGCCTATCAGTCAGTGATGTGAAAAGGACCACAAAAGAAAAATATATATTTTACTGTATTTTTGGGAACAGAATGGATTAATCAGTGAACTTTATAAGTTAACTTACTGATGTTCCATCACACAATGCATTTGCAGCACCACATTTCCTTTAGGTCTGTTCTTTTCTTAGCATCAATTCAGTGACGAATTGTAGGTTAAAGATTCAAAACTAATTTTAACATAAGAGATATTACTCAAACCTGCTGCTAATTTTTTTGAACTGGGGATATGAGAAGCATCCGGCAATTACCCTTGTTTAGGCAACCCCAGGCATTTTTCTCTTTGAATGTAGAAAGCAGGATTCTGTTAAGCAGGATCTTGTTTTAAACAGTGGAAGAACTTGCAAAGGTGTTATTACCCTGATATAACAAGAGTATGAGCAACACTCGATTAACTAGCTGACTAGCACCATTAAAATGAGTCAAAGCTAAGATAATTTGCTCTGTTTCTAGTAGTGATCAGATAAGAAAAATTAGCTGTTGGTTAGCTCATGCCATCTTCATTATTAATATCCACCAATGCAGAACATATTTGAAGTGAAAAATTCTGATTCTAGACTCATTCACTCTACTGTAAATTAGAAGTATCTTCATTCATGTCAGTAGGGTTATACTGCTGTAATACAAATTAGAATAATAGAATGCATAGTTGTTCAAATTCAGATGAACGGAAAGCAATATGAGAATCTGATTCTTGGTGAGAATTCTGTTGTCCAACTGGGAACAGAATTGCCTAACATCATTCCTGTATGTTACAGATATAATTTCCAAGGGTGTGCAATGCATATATATAAAAAAGTACACTGCTCCACCATGCTTTTCTTGGTCCATTTGCTTATTAACAGCCAACTACTAAAAGGGGTTTTCAAACTTCTTTTTATTTCTTTTAGAAAAAAAATGGTTTTGACATATGAAAATGAATGTGTACCATCTGCAGTATTCTCTCCTCCACCAAGTCTACAAATATTTAAAAGCAAACACATTTAATGATCACAAATCCAAACATAGATAGAACAAATTACAAGACACCTTTCCTGAAAAGGTCTCTGAACTGTATATGGAAGCTCAAAAAGGGGTGTCTGTTTACTCTTTTTTTTTTATTTTAATAAGACAAGGCATGGCCAATGATAATTACATTCAGCAAGTTTAAATATGTAAAAAACAAAAATCTCTTCTTAACTTCATAAACATACGTGAGCACTGAAAGTCATTTTTGTAGAAGCTAAGACAAATTTATTAGACGTCCATCAAAGCTGTTAAATTAAGCAGTTTGAATGCTATATTGCACTCAAGAGCTCTGAAGCCAGAGAAAAATATAACTTGAATTAGAAATTTTTCTTAAAATTATTTTACCTGGAATCTTCTTCTGACCCATTTGGAAATAGCAGAGGATTTGTGGTCTGATCTGAGATAAGACAGATGCTTTCATATTAAGTATTTTGAAGATCAAGAAGGAAGAAGCACACAGCTTTTTTTTAATAAATATTTTTATTATTTTAAAGGAAATAAAAGCCTTTCAAATGAATTCAGCACAAAAAATTATATGCTTTATTGCAAGATTTTCATGGTGATTAGAGCATTGGGCCTGCCCTTAGCAACATGGTGCAAGCAACAATCTCTATTCTGCCAAATGCACATTTTAAGAAGATGAGATAGATTAGGAATGGGAAGTGAACAGTGACAAAGATGGCTTTAAGGGACACATCGCTTTCAGTATTATCAAAGCTAAGTGACACCACTATGTATTACAGGCCTATGACCTGTATTTTTTCTGTTTGGGTTCACTGGCCTACTGACAGGAGACCAGAATAAAAGTGCTACATTGTGCTATTGCTTTCATCAAACTGGTTCTTACTTTTTTCTCCTATTGCATAAGGCCAACGAACTCTCCAATCATGGTTACATCTCTGACAGTGGTGGGGCATAGATGAGTAGAGGAGAACATAAGGGTAAGGCAAGTTTGCAGTGAAACTTCCCATCATTACAACTTCCCATCTTTAAGCAAGTTGCAAGTTAGCAGCGTCCTGAGGTGAGTCATTATGTCTGGCTAATGAATAGGCCTTTACGTGCTTTTTCCAATAATTTTGCTTCGTTGTTTCCTGAGCCCATCTGAACCTCTGGCTTCCACTGAAACTAGAAGTAATGATTTCCACAGTTTGTTAGAGTGCTCCTCCTTTGCTACCTTTAAAAGTGCTCCTAAATAATTTTTTTTATTTGGTTTGTTGCTCATACAGTGTAAAAATGGATTATTTCCCTTTCCAGCTTTTCCATACCATTTGTCACCTGCTTTTCTTCAGGCAAGTCCTCCTTGAAACTATCTCAATTTCAGCAACCATTTTATTTTTGCTAATTAACTTAGCAAAACAGAAAACTTTTTTACCTATTATATTCATGCCCTGAATCATCTCTGATCTGTTTAAATAAGTTCCAATTGATTCAGTGGGGATTTTTTTCTGTCACTTGTTCGAATTTTGTTTGGTTTTTCCTATACACTATACTTGGTTTGAGTACAGCGTTCTGTAATTTCACTGCCAGAGGAATCATCTCAAATGGTGCACTTTTCAACACATTGGCTTTCAGACAGTGAGTTTAAAAACTCACCCATTTTTATTTTAAGTTTCATCAATAGATTTCTTTTTCCTTGGATAGACTATGTCCCTAATATCAGTTTGATCTTTTATTAAAGTTTCTCCCATTCTTAATAAACTGACTCTGCTCTTTATGCTGTTTCTCAGACACATCCTGACACTGTTCTCTGCCTAGCCCTCTTCATGGTACTGTGAACATTTCTCAGGTCATCTTTACTCATAGATTTTATATAATCTGTTGCTACTATTCTATAATACAACCTCTTGAGATTTCCATTTTAATGTTAAGTTTTCAGAGAAGAAAAGAGAAGTATTTTGTCATGAGGATAGTTCGCAAAGCATCAAAAGCATTTGTTTCCAAGTCATTGTTCACCCCTTGCTCTTTTGTTTCTTAAGATGTTATTTCATATTCTGTTTAGGTATGTATATTTTCACATGGTATTTAAAGGCTTTAATGCTGCCTTGATAGTTTATTTCATGCCTGCTTTTTGTTTTCTTTTTCCTAGCTTAATAAAATATTTCAGTTAGGTAACAGGGAAGAGCTTACTTTCCTCCAATTTTTAATGAACTTGTGCATGAATATATTTTGCATTCATTCAATGAGCTTGTAAGTGGCTATACACTACTTTGGACTGCAACGTGTGGAACTTTGCAGTAATTTCCCTTATTGTGATAAGGTTTCTTGTGATAGAAAAACATGTTTTACGCATCAGAAATTGACATAATGGCATTCAATTTCAAAAGGAAAACATAGCATTTCTTATACATTTTATCATAGAATCATAGAATTGTTAAGGTTTGAAGAGACCTCCAGGATAATCAAACCCAACCCAGCACAGTCAACTCCACCATGTCCCTAAGCACCACGTCTACATTTTTCTTGAACACTTTGAGGGATATTGATGCCACCACTTCCCTGGGCAACCTGTTCCCATGCTTTCTCACCCTTTCAGTGAAGAAATATTTCCAAATATCAAATTGAAACATCCCCTGGTGCAACTTGAGGCCATTTCCTCTTGTGCTATCACTTGTTACCTGGGAGAAGAAACCGGCCCCCACCAGTCTACAATGTCCTTTCAGTGAGTTGTAAAGAGCAGTAATATCCCTCATGAACCTCCTCTTGTCTGGAGTAAACAACCCCTGCTCCCTCAGCTGCTCCTCATTAGTCTTAGCTCTCCAAAATCTTTCAGTCTATGGGGACAAAGCGCACTGTTTTGCCAGCATAGACTGCACTGATTTGTTTCTATTCTGCGCTTTGGTACTGCATCTATAAAATGTATATTTGCTAGGGATACTGTTAGAGAGAAGTCTGGAACTCAACACCAAATCAATGCGAAGAACTTGACTGTTCAGGCTGTAAGATATGCTGGGCCAAAAATAAATAAATAACAGAAGTTGCCTGTGCTACAGAATTACTAAAACTAGAACCTTTAGTGGTCTTATCCAGCTCCCCAAATACTGGTTATTGCTTTCTCTTTTCGTCTCTTACCGTCAGTTCCATGTTTCAGTAAGCCTTACCTTGACTGGCTGTGCATTAAAGAATATTATTATTACCCAATGTCCTATTAGACAGTGGCTGGCTCAGGTATTTACTCTGCTAAACACCGTAAGCCAACAATTAGCTTGAAAAAAGAAGAAAATAAAATAAAATACCCAAAAATGTCAGAAAGAAAAGGAAATGTTAAAATTTCTAGATACAGATCAACATTATACTGCGGAAATTAGCCTAGCCTGAATATCAAATGAGCATTTTGGTGAATTAAACCCATATTTTTTCATCTCAGTCAAGTCACCTTGCATTTTAGAAGTCAAATCTAGCTTCAGTTCTCATGCCTGAGAATACCAGTACTTAAAATTATGGGCAGATTTTTCTCTTCCATTTACCACTTGACAACATTTGAGCCTCAGATAATTATAGTTCTGGCTTTCCCACTGTAAAGATATGAGTATACTTTGCAGGAAGAGCCTATTAACTATGGAGGGGTGGAGGAAGAAGTCACTCAGGGACCGTCTTTGCTACCAGTAAAGGCAATTGTGGAAGATTCAGACCTGTGACCAAGCCTGTGCAGCCATACCCACCTGTTGTGCAGCACCACATCGGGGCTGGCAGGGGCCTGAATGGGCTCAGATGCGTGACAACACACACATCACTGTTGATTTGGGCCATCAGATAGAAACCCATCAGCACAGGAGCTTTCCTTGCTTTTCCTCATATTTATAAGCAAGCTGCCAGCTCAGAGTCATATTATTAAACCAACTGTTATAATCTCTCACAATACTGTTATACATTGAGGAGCCAACACTGAAAAGGAGAAAGACTTATTTTCCTGTGAGTGATGAGTATGAGCCAGGGGATTGTAGCAGACCTGCAGCTTTAGGTTTCTTTCAGGGTGGGGATATCTCAGTCTCTGCAACTCTTCCAGTGATCGTGAAGATAAATGATCCACTTCTATGGGATTTAAGACTATAAACAAGTCTGAGTATGTGACACTTTTCATTCTTTCCTCTTCTGAAATGTAATTATATTGGCTGCACATTTTTCATTTACTGTTAGAGAACAGCTTGCAAACAAGGCATCCTCGTCTCAGTTTAATTTCAGCTGGATCAGATTAACCAAGATCTTCCACTAAAGATCTAAATATCTCATGGCAAAACAGGAGCAGAGCTTGGAAAAATATCATTCGAAAAAGCATTATTCACTTTTTTCCTTCCAAGTTTGCTGCCTGTTTAAATGCTTAGACCTCAAAAGTTTTTCTCTGTTTCTTCAGTGACTTTTTCTTCTGACTATTTCAAAACTTCAGGTGTGGAGACAATTTCTCATGAAGCACAGCTGAACTCTTAGCATTTTCAACTTTATGATGATTCTGTATGTTTATACACATCATAGTCTGTTGCTTGCTACCACCTATAGAAAACTCTATCACTTAACCTCATCTCCTAGTTACTCATCTACAAACTGAGTTCACAGAATTTCCTTAGTGTGAGTGTCTTTAAAACCATAAATTTTTTTGGTGCTATAAGTGTAAGGAGTGAAGGATGGCAAGTTTAACACCTAAATTTATATAAGTTACATAAATCCTGATATTGGTGCACTGAAAATATCCAGACTAAGGACACTAAGTCCAACCTAAATGTCAGAACTTCAGAAATCTGTCCCTTCCTTTAGATGTTTTGATTCCTTTCTGTGAGTTTGCTTAGTCATTCAATTTGTGTAAAAATACCCACAAGTTATTCTGGCTTCAACATATCTACTCACATCTACAATTACCTAAACAGAGTTGATTTATAACCTGTGTAACTATAAAGGTATTTTTTCACAGGACTTATAAACTGCTTCTTCATTTTCCATTGTTCTTCTCAGAGAAAAAGACTGAGCTGGATCATGAGATGGAGAATCTACACTGAAAAACGAGCTGTTGTAAATGCACCCCAAATTATTCATTATTTTGTTGTTAAAGTTTACTGAAGGTCTCTAATTAATCTGTATATACAAGGAGAAAGGACAATTTGGGGAAAAACACAGGAGTATTATAATTTAATGGATCAGTAATACTGTTGGAAGCACTAGTGAATCTATCACTCAAAGAGCACACTGCAGGACTTGAAGATCGTTGTAAAAAAGTGGTGACAATGATAAACACCATGAGAATTTCTTCGCAAAATTAGAATATTTCACCATAGGAAACAAATCAGAAAGAATATCAGTAAGCGTGTCAAAAATGAGCAGCAGGAGGAAAGCAAACTACGTGTTTCTGCTCTAACACATGGCACAAGAAGGAATCACTGAATAAAAATAGTAGTGGGAAATAAAGAATAGATCCAACAGATTTTCTTCCAACAAGGTAAAAATAGACTATAAAAGTAATTAAGGTAAAAAATTTAACTACCTTTTAGAAGATCTCATAATCAATATATACAACAAGAATATCCAGGCTTGTCACTGCTAATTACAACTAAAGGTTTGGCTTAGCTTTCCTGTGTTAGAAATTATGTGAGATTTCTGAAGTTTCCTATAGAAATCCTATTGCCCATAAATTAACACACCAGGGAATTCACTAATAATGTAATAAGATGCACCTTAAAATGAGCTAAATTTTTTTCCCCCACAAATCCAGGTTACTGTAAGTAAGCCAATTATACCCAGATAAAATATATGTCTCCTGTTGTCACAAAATCACAGTAAAGATGGATGATTACAGTTGAACTGTGTGTTTTTCAAGCTACATTATTGTCTTCAAAACAATTTAAGAGGAGTATATTCCACCTTGAATATAAAATTGCAACATCTGTGAATAATTAAGAAAATAGGCTTCACTTTTGGTTGAAGCTGAAAAAATGTACACATCAGAATGATGCCAAAAGATTTTTGTTTTTTATATATTTTTCATATATTTGTAGCTCTGTAGACTATTATTGTATAATTACATAGTTTCTTAGCTAACTCCAGTACTTTTCCTACCCTTGTTAGACCAACACATTCCTTGAATCCTATCCTAATCTTGCTTCTTCAGTGAACCAAGGCCATTTCACTTTCCCATTTATTTACACATAAACAATGTGGGGCTAGAATCAAGGGGGAGGCTTTAGTAGGGGGCTGAACCAAGAGGGGAATTAGTTCATTAACTGTACTTCTAATTTGGAATTCTTATCAATTATGCTAATTTGCTAAACTTTTAAAGGTGTTGAAAAGTATCACGTGTGGATTGTTGCCATAAGTGCACCTGAAGGACCTTCATTAAACAGTAACTGCTTTTATCATCTTAATCTTGTTTGGCTCTTGATTTTAGGGGCTGTAAGGCAGTAAGAACATAAAAATTTCAACTCAGATATGTAGATTAACTCCCCCAAATTTGTACCTGTGTGGTAGGCAAGACAAACTCACAGAGTTGTAGTAATAATACATTCTTAAAGCCTGTACTTGGGTCTTACTCAGCTCTCCTTCTACAGAGAATATGAGAGGCTAGCATAAGTTACCTGGAAACTATCCTAAATTGCTCTTCAGTAATTCAAGATATTTGCACAGGAAAAAGTCTCCTCCTCCCAGACCCATTGACAGAGCTTAATATTGTAGGCTGAGAGCACACTGGCTAGAAAGAAAAAGGGCTCACACTGCCTCCTGTACATCAATCCATCTCCTAGGAAACTAGTATTTAATTCATTACCCAGAAACTGTTCCCTCGCTCTGCTAGAGACAGCGCAGTCAGATAATATTTTTCCACTATGTGAGAAGGAATGCATTTAAGAGGGAATATGCTTTACCTAGAAGCCAAATGCTTCCTTTTGCAATCAATGCCATTGCAAGGAGCATACACTGTTGGGTTGTACTTTATTGATGTAATACTGAACTGTGACTTCCACTTCACTTATCTTGTGACTTCCAATACTTTTTCTTTCAGTCTGTAGTTGAAGATGTGCATTTCCTACATACTGATTATTTCTTTTCTTTAAATATTATCATTCCCCATGCCTAAAAAACACAACTTCTTTGCTGATCTACAAGCTTCAGCATTTTCTGTCATTATATACTAAATTATTATTCAAAAACTCTCCTAGTGACCAGTTTTTGAACCTAAATTTTAGATTCATTCTGTAAACAATGTTTTGCTGGAAAGTCATTCACACCCAGTTACAAATTATAATTAAAAAATTATTTGCATTTTAGCAAAAATACCAAACTTGAATGCTGAGGAAGTTTCACTTTTTATAAGAATTTATATGATTTTTGAAAAACTTACAGTTATCTCTGCTGACTTCTCTTTTTATTTTTATTTTAAAACAAACATTTTTTAGGGAGTAATAAACCAATCACACATGAGTTATTAAAGAATAACAAAGTACTCAAAACTGCGGTAATCAATCTTATTTTCATTTTAGAATAAATTGTTCGAACAGACATCTGGAAAATATATCACACACGCACAGGGAACAACGGTACCGCAGATCAAGGTAGCACCTTTCAGTTGTTCGCCTCTGCTCCACGTGTTCTGCCAAAGAGTTGTTAACCGGTTTGAGAAAAGTTCTGCTGCTTAGAGTAGAAGTTGACTTCAGATGAGCAAAGCATTTACAACCTGCTTGTCTATGTGCTTGCCCTTTTAGCTCCTATGCATGTGTTTAACTAATAAGTGAAGGAATGAATGCATCTATAATTTATTTAAACGAGGCCAGGGGCTGTTCTCTGGTCCCAAGTTAGTGGGTCACAGGCTAGAAGCGTCAACGCTACTTTGCTCTCAGCTTTGGGTCTTTGGATGTCCTCTCTACTGGTACTGGCTGTATCTATACAGTAAACTAAGCAAAACCTTAGCAATGCCTGGGTATGGTTTGGAGGTTAAACTAGGGCAGGAACCATTTCCAACATACAGTTTTCAGGACACCACTCATTTTCCAAGAGAAGAGTTTGTCTCTGCTGACATGAGCCACGCCAGCTTCCTGGCTTTGTATTTGTCCCTGGATCTTCCTTGTTGCACTTCTTGAAGATGTAACATTTTTTATTTTTACAGTCAGTAGAAATCTTCTCTGATTGTCATGACTTTTTAAGGAAGATAGAGAAATAAAATTTGCCAGTCAATGTCAATGAAATTATCTGGTTCCTTTAGCATCACTGGATTCATCCCATCTCAAATAATTGAATTTGTTTAAGACTTCCTTAGCTGTATCTTCCCCTGCTGCAGACAGTGTCATTCTCACACCCTCTCCAACTAGACGCAAAAGACCTGAGAGCAGACCTTGCCAGAAAAGACTATGAGAAAAATGTCATTGAATACTTTTGCCTTTTCTGTGTCCTTTGGCATTAGATGAGTACACTGAGCAGCAAACCCATATTTTTCTTAATTTTCCTTTGGCTGTACATTAAGAAACTCTTAATTTCATTCATGGACTTCACCAGTTTCAGCTCCAGCTAATATCTGATTTCGCTAACTCCAGCCCTAGATGTTTAGGTAATATCTCTATAGATCCCCAAGTAGCCTATCCCCATTATCACCTCCTTTGTATTTCCTTATTGTTCAACTCAACGCAATGGCAAATCTGCTTTTAGAACTGGACATGATAAAAATGTTCACAGTCACCTGATGTGAAAAGCTCAACCTGTACAAACACTTCTACTTCAAATGTGCTCATAATTTTTTGAGGAGTTTTAAGTTAGGTGAGGAATCATCAATTTTTCAGAGCTAGCATAAAACATTAATAAATAACTCACTACACAGAATCACAGAATCATCAGAACTGCATTCATGTCCTTATTTTTCATCTTTGTACAGCTAGTACTGCCAGGTGACCCAGCAGCACTCAGATCTTGTGTTGATAATGGTTGAGCCATGGCCTACAAGGACCGGAGAAGCAAGCAGGGAGCTGTTGGTTGCCTCTCCTTTCGATTCCAGATGCAGGTCCTGTCATCCATATGACAGGTTGCTATATCAATATTTATTTCCTGCTGGAACACACACTGTTTACTTACTTAGGACGGATTTTACTTGGAAGAGAAGTGCCTTTGATGTTTTCTGTGACAAGTACTATATGCATTGTGTTTGGACTGAGTTTTCAGATAAATGAAATTAGGCAGTGCAGGTAATAAATCATAGCCCTTGAAAATGAGAACAAACTGCCTTGTTCTTCTTCCAAAATGCAGCACTTAAAAGAAAACCACAGTAGCCTAGAAAACATAAAGAAACAGAATTAAAAGAAAACTAGTCATCTCTGAGGAAGTTATTATGGGAACAGATACAAAAGAAAAATGTGGGAGGGCAAACAGGAAAATAGAGATGTGCAGACCTTTCCAACGACCCAAAGAGAGTAATCCACACTGTTGGAAATAAAACCCGTGTCTCCCAATTCCAAACCTCGCTTTTTATACAGCAGACCTTGGCATCTCAGAACTACAGGACTGTGACCAGTGCGGCAATGTGGCCCATTAAAAAAAGAGGCATTCACAAGCCCGAGCATTTTAATATATTCTTTACTTCTGAAAGTATATTCTTTCCTTGAAGTAGTGGATCACAGCAGAGCTATGACTGTGTGCCGTGTTATTTCAGCTGCTAATCAAAGCCTCCATTCCCTGTACTGGATACCTGTTGAGGGTTACACACAGGGGAGGCTGCTGGAAAGGCTTGAACAGATGCTGCTCTTAATCAGCACCTATTAAGTTTTCTCCCAAGCTCGGTTTGGCTCCTTGGAACATGGAGGAGTCACTAATCTGTGTCTAGGTTAGGTGTTCGCAGGGGTGATGTTTAAATGTAACACATCATAAGTGCTGGTACAGAAAACCACTGTGCTTCAAGGCAGGCAGCCAAGTACCATTGCCAGCAGCTCACAGCCCTTTGTGGGAGCTTCCATCTGAGTAAACAAGTGGTATTTATCATGAAAGTGAGGCTATGCCTATATAATAAATTAGTATTCCAGACACAATTCTCCAGAAATTGCATCGATACTACTTAACAATTTTACTCTTCAAATCAGGACACCATGTCCAAACCGTATTTCAATTTACCAATATAAGCCCAGGTATAATCTGAATGTGTACAGCTCCTGTCAGTTAGCGGTCTCTGGAAGTTTGATGTAATTCTGAATGAAACACAAAGAATTATTTGTGTTTGAAGAAAGGTGTGTGGTGCAGCATCACATGAATATTTCCATGGATGCATGAGCATGGCTAGACAGATCAACTATTATAACTCAAGGATTTCTGTTACAGAGTAGTTCAGCAAGGTTCTTAGACCAAAAGATCGCTTTGGGCCATTCTAAATTCTTCTACTTGCTCATAGCCTCAAGGCTTTTCCAATACTAGAAACGAATTGCAGGAATGTGTCAGTGGGTCTAGTAAAGCACAAGGAATTGCCAGTTATAAATATGTTTCTTAAAAAAATCAGGAAACATTCTCAATGTTTTGACTTAAAGCCAACTGTTTCTGGTTCCAATCCAAGATTCTGGAAATTTTTCTTCAGTGACACAAGAGGTGGTGCAAAGTTCCTAGGGAGTAACTTGAAAAAAATTATTTTGCCAGTAGTTTTAACTATAAGGAAGGAGTACTATAATCTGCTATAATCCACATATTTCTCACATTTATATCACTCGCAGGAAACAAAGGACTGTTATCAAATTTGTTGAAGGATTCTAGTTTACTTCTTACAAAGATGTGAGCTAAAACCAGCCATGGGAGGCCTCACCTTATCAACTACTGGTGAAGATGGAGATGGTGCTGATTCCAGTAATGCATTTCCTTCTGGGATGTAAAAACTTCAGGTGATAAAATTGTTGGGGAATGCCTTAAGGGGGGAAAAAAACCCTCATCAAAATCTCCAATAACTCTTCACTTCTAGAAAGGCATCGAGTTAAGAGTCACATCTTCAACATAAAACAGATAGCTCTAGGCATAGAAGGGTGCACATACTACATTTAGCACACTAAGATTTACTTCCTCTCACCTCACTCTCCCTTAAGGATTAGCCAATAGAACCTTAAAAAAATGAGCATACTTGCATGGGTGCAAGTGACAAGCTTGTATTGTCTGGAGTGAATAAGAAAATAAACCCTCTAATTTTCTTTTCTACTTTGTGAGTGATTATATAGTATAAAACTATTATATAGTATAAAAGAGGCAACAGAGGTCTAAAAGCAAAAGGGGCAAGGAATGCAAAGTGATTATGTATTGGGCTGGCAGCAAAAATTCACAGCCCACAGAGTTTCTGTGTTAGGCAATAACACAGGAGACAATAATGTCTCCTGGATTATAGATGCTTGGATAGAGCACAGATAAAGATTGAAGGAACTACCACCAACTCATGGGAAGCTTACAATATGTTTCCATTTGAGAAGGATTTGAAAGGTTTCCAGCATGCTGATGGCAGACACGTTTCAGACCCAACTTTACTCCATTTCATTTGAAAAGAAAAGGTCTTCTACATGTTAGGATACAGGCTTAGAAGAGCAAAGTGTTGGTTCAAAAATTAAAGAAAGATCTCACCTAAGCTCTCCACGACAAAAACATTTCAGACTGTTATCAATGCCAATGTCTGAGTCCAGGCACTGGAACTTGAATGTCCACAGTTCAGTGGTTGAAACGGTTCTGGACCTGGTCTTTACTAAATAATTCCTCTGCTAAAAAATTCTGGGGAATAGTTCAGCAGGTAGCACTGGCAAAGAAATATTCCCAATAGAATCTATGAATAAAGAATCCTCCTGTCCTGCAGTCAGCTTAACTAAGGTAGCCTAATCCTGCCAGGTCTCTTTGGGACTGGAAAATGAATCCGGACATTGTTACTTTGGTGGCACAGAGGCAACCTGACAAAATTTTGAACATATCACCGATGTAGATTTATTTTAAACCTTTCTGTCTAGGAATTGGCCCTATCTTCCATTTATACTGATACGCAGAAAAATTACTTTTCAGATCCTCTGTGAATATGTAATTAGCATCTGAAAATAATAGTTAAAATAACTGATGGTTAAGATGCTTCTGATGGAGGAAAAAATATCTCCATCTCAAGGATCTAACTTTATCATAAAGATAATGTCATCTAAGTATGATTAAAAACAACCCTTGTAATTCTCCCACCATCAGCAGAATTATATTTTAAAAATGAGGTTCAAATTGTAGCACGTTTGATAGTATGTGCTAAATAATTTGCTTTCTCCACTGACAGGCAATCACACACTTTCATTGAATTATTTCCTAGACAACCTACTGAGAGTTCTGTGATTTCCATTATTCATTACTTTTTTGAGCTGATAGTCAGTAGACAGGAACTCCCATGGCTGTCTTCATTTTGAGAATAAATGAATGAAAAAAATGGGATTTTTCTTTGTCCTACACACAAAGACTGTTTTCCCTCAGTCCAAGAGGAAAAGGACCTTGCTTTTAGTTTCTCTGGTCATCTTCTCAGTCAGTTTTGCACTCACAGAGCACCCTTCTTCGAACCAGGTGCATGACTGCTTTTCACCCTTTTTTCCCTCATGGGTGTGCATTCTTCCAAGAGTCTTCATGCCTCTTCAGCTGCACCCAGTCAAAGGGAAACCTCTCCCAAAGTGTAGCTCATCTCTGTCCTGGCTCTGATATTTGGCTAAGTTTTTTTAGGAATTGTCTTGTTAATTTTCATAGCTGTCAATCTGTAAAGAAGGCTGAGCTAGACATGTTTTGTTTAAACTGAGTTTGTTATTGTCTGTTGACCCATTCACAGAAACCAGTAGCAAATTTCAGCACAAGAAATATCTATACTGATCTCATTGCTTCCTGTGATTATTCACGGTGCAAGAAAACCATTGCAAGTTTGATGACAGTTAAATTCAATCCTGCCTGCTGGAATCCTGTGTGGTAGTTCTGCTGGCATCCCTGCTACTTGACCCAAACTTGAAAACTCCATCATTTTGTGGTTGCTATGCCCATGAATTATTAGCTATGAACCAGCTTCATAAACTGTCAGCAGAAAAACCCTGGGAAACCTATGTGACCCTGAAGGCCAGGTAGGCACCTGCCGTTGGGGAAGCAAGAATAAGAACCTGGAGCATGCGTGGGGATTGGAAGAGTTCATTATCCTGAAAGTCTCCTGATTTCTGTTTGCCTTAAAATACTAGCATTGTCTGTAATCAGAAATTGAATGGCTTATTGCTTACACAGTCACAACTTTGGAAGGATTAACAAGAGCTCCTCTGGGCACTTGCCCAGGTCTGCAAGTCCTTTGGCTCCACACTGAAGGCAGGATATCTGCAGGAAGTGTTCAAGGTGTGACAGAATTAGTTAAGCTTCTTAAGCCTCTAAAGACAGAACACAGATACCAGATTCTATTCAATAGAGGGCGTCCTCCTGGCATATGTTTTATCTATGGCATGACAAAATAATTTAGATGCTGAACTGGGGCATCCAAGTCAGGATTGTCGTCGTCCTAGGGTCAGAGTGGAGGGAGAAAACAAGGCAGAAAAGTCTCTAGAGAACGGACATCTTACAGAATTGTCTGGAAGCCTTCCCTGACCACAGAAGGAATTTGAAGAACATGTGTCTTTGTCAACTGCTTAAAGATAGGCAGAAATGTTTTACCCTGGCATAAGGCTTGAATAAGCGCCGAGTAAAAATAAAGGCTTGTTTTGTGCCTTCTGTCTGGAACTTTATGAACTGTGATCATTAGACCCCAGCCTGAACTTGACACACATAACTCAGATCATTCTCGAAAATAAAGGTGGAACTTTCTAGTGTCACCAGGCCAATTCTTACTAACATATTAAAGTAAGGAAGGGAATGTACCTCTGAATCCATTTTATACAGACCTTGTTTTTCTATCCTGTGCAGAAAGCTACATTCCCTTCAGTTTAATCCAGAGATACCAATGTAAGATTTCCCCTTTTCTTCTGTTAGGTCTTTATGTTGAAAAGATTTACCGTTTATGTAAGTCTGTTTGTGAGATTTGTATACTTGAAATAAAGAGCTACAAACTGCACATTAAATAAAACTGAACACAAATTTAATCTTTGAAATCAGGTCTTTACTTTTATATTTTAAAACTAAGATTCTAAACTACTTACAGCAAATATCTTTTTCTCCTAACTTTTTCATTTTACTGCTACTCACATGTTTAATTTGGCCAGTTACAGCTGACAGAATAGCATTAGACAGTCTTGTTCATTGCAAGACTCTTCTGCTCTTTAGATGTGGTGAAGTCTGCTATTTCAGACAATTTTAATTAGCATGCAAGACAAAATATTGTACAAGACAAGTGGATGTCTTATCATTAATAAACCAACTTAATAGACTATGATGATTTCATATCAATTAATTCTTTAAAATGCAAAATAATGTGTGCAGCATACTCCTGTCTGGTAACTTGTTCCTTGATTTTCCATCGTTAATACATGGAGGCTAAAAATTGTTTTGATGGGTTATAAGGCATTACATGGTCTTACTTCCTGATTAGTTTACTGCTATTTTTAATATTGATATAAGAACTAGCAGTATGTTCTTTTCAGTATTTTGTCTAGGTTTTATTTATCAGATCGTTCATCAAAAAAATTTATTGCTAGAAAAGAAATGGCAGCTGAGCAAACCTAAGTGCATAACTACCCATGACAAATACAGAAGTATCAACACCTGAGAGATTTGCATCATTCTTTTTGTTGCCTATAGATAACTTGTACTAATCCTGAATCATAAGATCACTTTTACCGTAAGCAGGTAAGGAAAATGGCCAATAATATGTATGTGTTGTACAAATTTAAACATATCTATAACTGATAATGCATTTGTGATCTGTGATCTGCCAGTTCCCTGAAGGTAAAGCATTGTCTACAATGAAGAATTCTTCCTTAAAAAAAATCTAAATGCATGGAACAGAAAATAAAATAGGTGCAACATGAATAGCTGGGTAAATATTAGGAAAATGGCATACTTGCAAACCTCTGATTATTTCTATTATTTGGATATCTGCTTGGCTTATCAGTAGATGCAATGATTTAGCCATGCAGATTTTCATCTCAAGGAACAGATGCTGTTGAAATTGGAGTTAAAAATAACTAGTTCTGTGCTGACTGTGATGACTTGTTTTAGGGTGTACTTCCCGAAAGTGTGTCGTTTACACAGTGACTTAAAGGTAACATTGAGAGGTAGGTGGCAGGGAATTATGCCCATATAATGTAAAAATAAAACAAAAAAAACCCACGACTGTGACAGAAAAAACCAAAACAAACCCACCCAAAAATCAATACCATCAATATATATCCATTTGCCTTCTTTGATGTTTTCAGAAGCAGGGTATATAACACAAACTCAGTAAATATCTGACATTTTCTGAGAACTAACCAATGTTCTCTGATGCGTACTATGCTATTTGAAACTTTTTAATTGGCAAAGTGGCTAAGTGTATGTTTAATGAAACCAAAAGAGAAAGATTATCATTATCTCTCTTTCCCTTTTAATTTTCCTGGTTTTTTTCTTATTTAAAAGGAATTTTTATACAAGTACCTCTATTTTATTCATCTGTAGCCTGGGAAGTCTTATCCATGTTTGTAATATATCAGCCCTCCTTAAGGTAAAATCTATTTTTGTGGTTGTAATAATTCTCTGGTGTGTAGAACTTGAACTTTGTGCTTGTCTTTTATGGTATAATATCTCAAAGAGCACAGATGTGGAACCCAACTCACAATATGTAAGCAAGAATCAAATTCTGTTTTCTTTTACATCCAGACACCCCAGGAAAGCCAGCAGAGTGAATTACACGAGTGAAAGCAAATTTTATCAGTAGCAAATTGCTTTAGGATGGCATTCTGACCTCACTGGATTACAGCTGGTCCCTCCTTGGATACAGCTAACACTGATGGATCATCTAACTCTGTCAACAGAGCTCATGGATTTTCTGAAGTTCCAGAGCTGATCCCTGCAGGTAACAGCAGGGCTGTCTGCAATAAAGTGACCTCACATTACCTACACACTACATAACATACCTGTGGCTAAGTGCCACACCTGGGGTCTACATGGTGCAGTGGAAGCAAAACAACAATGCTGAGGCAAGTTCCCTCAGGTGTGGTGTTCTTCCTCAGCTGCTGACAGCAGATGCCCAGGAAGAGTATTCGACTACAACAAGCATATAATGATACTTGTCACACATAATCTCCCAGCTTCTATTGATTTTTGAGCTGGATTATTTATATTCAATAGCACGTTGGATTTTGTTCCATAATATGGTCATTTATTCCTACTGTATTTTTTTCAATATGCACTGTCTGCTTTGAGAAGGATTTCCTTTCTTTACCGCTATACTATAAAGTTCTTGAAGTTACTCTGTGAAAGATTGTGTGTAAATGCTCAATTTATATCCCGTTTAGGTCTATCAGATGTCCTCATGTGTGTAGAGAGATGTAAGTGGGAACAGAGGAGCTGTGTCTATGTAAGTTCCTGTCTGTATTTCCTTACAGGAGTGTTGTCAGTGCTGCCTTGTAAAAGAAATACAGTGTGACTGCCAAAGACATTAAAATCTGTCAGTAATAGCTATTACTAAAGGATGACATGGGATAAAATTTGAGAATCTGTAGAAAAGTATGATGCGGACATTTTCAACTAATTTCTTTAATGTTTGTCTCACCTATCCTTAATGAAATAAATTACTGCAGTTAGTATCATAAAAATAGGAATGAGAAACAGCAAAGAAATAATCCACACATCAGACAGTGGTCTGCATATGTGAAAATATGATGTTTGTAAATAATATGGTTTTTTTCTGAAGAAATGGAAAAGCTGCCATTTCTGGCATTCGGTATACTAACCTTTAGTTTTAAAAATACTTTTATTTTAGAAAATAAAGGAATGCATGACCAGCATACCTGGCATATGCGTGAGGTAAAAATGGAAATTTGACTAATGGATGATTTCATAGAAAACTGTTAACTTTGACTAAACTAGACTACTTTGTAGCAGGCTTTTTCCATACATTAAAAAGAAAGAATGGCTTAAGAGGAAGAGCAGTTAGAGGTCTATTGAACCTTGACTATTCGATGCTGGCACAATATCAAACACATATCATTACAGTTTAGTACATCCTTAATCTATCATTATTGCTAGTGAACTGCTTTGAATTATACTGTGAAACACATTATTTGGTCAGCTATCATTAGATAAAAAGAATTTGATATAGTAACTGCTTCAAAGTCCTTTTCAGATATCTAAGGTTTGCCAAACTAGGCTGAAATGAATGATCTGAGAGATTATAGGAGTTCCTGGGGAATTTAGACATTGAACAATGAGACAGAAATGTGTTCCATGTCTGAAAACATTGATATTACTCAGTGTTTTCTTATCTCAATATATTCACTAGCTCTGATGAGTTTTCACAGTGAGCATTTGATGCCTGCTATTTTAAAACCAGACTCTATGTTTAACACTACAAATTACACTTTATATCCAATCTCTCCTTGGGGTCAATTACCTCCCTGGAGCTCTGAGGTTCATTTTTAAATGAAACAGAAACAAACGTAGCAAGTCTTCTCCTGATTCCAGGTGCCTTTAAGTAAAGGAAAAAAAAAAATCATTGTTTGAAAAGGAGGCAAGAGTAGAGCCAGCTTTATTAAATCTCGATTATTATTTAATGGTAAACCAGAACTGTAGGCCTCTCTGTATCTGAAGAAGTTTCCAACAGTATTCAACTCCTAGGACAGAGACAGGATCAGTGGGCTAAAAAGCTTGACAGACTAGGAGACCAACCCTGTTGATCTCAGAAAGCAAGATTCTTCAGATGGAGGAAGCGAAGGAGAAACCTCTCATTGTGCTTTTGCTGCTAGGATAATTTCTGCATTTCATATTGAAGACTCTCTAGAAAAATTACAGTGACAGGACTTGACCTCAGGTTCCTGCATACCCTTAATCAACTGGTGGGTTACACAGCCAGCTTCCTTCTCTCGGTACCTATTCTAGTACCAATGCTCTTGGCTGCTTGTTAACCCAGTTTCTGTAGGGTGTGGCAGCAGATTATTTAGGAACTCCCTGGAAGTGGATTTATGTCCAGATATGTAGACTTGAACATCCTTGGACATACAGAAACTGGAAGGAAATTTCTCACTTTGCCAGCCTACCATCTTGCCCTCCAGCTCCTCTTAGAGATTCCAGCAGCACAGGAAACTACCTGTCCTGCAATCTGTTTTACAGCTGGTTGAACCCACGTTGCCACTAATGTCAGCGGTCAACAGAGCTGGATAAATATTTCAAATATATATCTGCTAAAAGCTTCCACCATTTTTCAACATAAATAGCCCAAATACATCTAACAAATACAATGGAATATTTTGCATATGTAAGTGACATATGATTTTTTAAACTACAAAAATTTATTAAACTCTTTGAAATTTTTTCATATATAGATACAGATTGCCTTTAGAAAACAACATTTTTGTGATCTATAGCTGGTTCACATGTAGAGCAAAGTTCATGGTCACATAGGCGAATTCTAAAGTCTTCCATTTAGACACAGCTGAAAAAACAAAAAATATATATATATACTTCTTGATTTTAACTTTACTCTTAATATTACAGTTATTACTCTTAATATTACAGTTATTCTTTAGTATAACTAGCCCTACCAATTTCAGAACCTATTGAGTTTATAGACTTACCATCAGTTCTTGGAACAGAAAGAGTTTCTAAATTAGGCTACTACATTAGGCTGGTACACGTGGTGCATCTATAAGCTGTGTTTATTCTAACAGTTTTCAGTCAACTGGCGAATTTCCAAAACATTTCCAGGGAGATGGAGATTGTTCATCATCAGCAATTTTAGACTTTAATTGTTGCTCATACAGACTGTTTTGGAACAAAGTGTGCATCCCTACAAACCTGTGAAAGTCAGTGTTGTAGGTCATGTCAAGCTGGAATAGATTCAGATATTTTGGCAAAGAGGATCAAAATTTAAAATAACTTCAACAAAAGAAAGAAATGACAAAAAATAATAGGATACAATTCAGTGAAGTTAAATGACAGAAAAGGAATAATAAAAAGCACACTGACTAGGCTGCAGGTCTTGAAAACAGGGCCTGGAATTTATGAACAATAAATAAATAAATTTACTAACCCTACTGTGAGAAAAGGCAAAATTTTAGCCTAGTATTACAAACACAAGCAACATGAAAAATAATTTGTTCCATTAGTTATAGGCAAGATGCCAGCTGGGGAGGTTTAAGAAACAATGGATCAGTCTGGGAAGAGCCAAAGATGAACCACAAACAATTAAAAGGGCTAGAATATGTGCCCTCTGAAGGAAGATTGAATTAGTTGTTTTTGCTGAAGAAAAGCAGATTAGAAAAAAACTTTATAACAGTATTCAAGTACACAAAAATCTATGGCAAGGAAAATTTTGGAAGGATCTATTTTTCTGCTCTTTCTTACTCAGGATAGAACAAGGAAAAATGACCTTGGGTTATAGCAAGAAAGATTGAGGTACAGGGAAATGTTCTTACAGTAAGGCTAGACAAGCACTGGAATAGATACTTTAATAGGGTATGAAATCTCCATCTCAGAATGCTTATTTAAAAAAGATTAACAACCTTATCTGAGCAGGATGAGGGTAAAGCTGATCATGGATAGTATTGGACCAGGCAACCTCTGAAGATCCCTTACAGTCCTATTTTATATTCTTCTCTGTACACAAAATTTTGTCAATTAGAGGTATGTGACTAAAACCTGAAAAATAAAGCATCTCATCTGATAACAAAACTTACTCAATGGAGGGACACACGTGTACTATTTGCTCACGCTGCCACTTACAAAGCTGTTGTAAATCCACATCACACTTGGGATCACAGAATCACAGAATGAACTAGGTAGAAAAAGACCTTTGTGATCATCGAGTCCAACCTATGACCTAACACCTCCTCATCAACTAAACTATGGCACTGAGTGCCAAGTGCAGTCTTTTTTTAAACACGTCCAGAAACAGTGACTCCACCACCTCCCTGGGCAGATGATTCCAGGGCCCAATCACATTTTCAGTGAGAAATTTTTTCATGATGTCTAACCTAAACTTCCCCTGGCACAGTTTAAGACTGTGTCCTCTCATTCTGTCAGTGGTTGCCTGGGAGAAGGGGCCGACCCCCACCTGGCTACAACCACTTCCAGGTAGTTGTAGAGAGTGATAAGGTCATTGTAAACACCATTCTGGGAGACTTAGTTTAATTTGACTGAACAAAAATCAATTCCCTCTCATCCAGTGATATATTCAAAAATATGAGGGAAAGAAAATGAGTGCAATGTGGTATTTTCACTAATTTTCCTCTGTGATTCATAAGATGTGTGTTTCCTTTGCACAAAGTTAAGTTAAAAAATCCAGCATAACATAACTGACAAAACTGCAGAGAAAGGACACGACTTTCTTCCATCTACCTTTCTCTTTCCCTTCATCTTGTGACAAGGTTATTTTCTTTTTAAGAACAGCTTTTGATCTGATATTTCAACAAAGAAACATTCATATTTACATTTTCAAGGTACTGTACTTTTTTGAGACTTGCCTCGAATAATGAAGACCCACATTACTCCTTGACATGCCAGCCATATTGTCTCTTGGTAGATAAGCACACATTTTGACAGACTAATGTGAAAATACACTGAAGAAAATGTGTCTCCGCAGGAGCAAACATGCATCCTTATGGTGAGTGGAAGACTAAATGATAGATATCATTTATCTGTCATGAGGACATGATACCCTGGACTCTGGCAACATTAGCTAATATTCTACAGTACAGACAGGGTGTTGGTGGATGCTGTATTTAGGAAAGCTTTTGGTTTCTTTTTAGCTTTCAGAATGTCTTAGATCTCCCACCCACTACTCCTTGAGTGCATCATTGGCACAGGGAAGTTTTAAAATTAACATGATAGCTGTTTTATTGTTCAAAATTCTGATCCCACAATATTGTTCAATTTGTACACTCTATTCTTGGACTGTTGTGGAACAACTGTCTTGTGGAGACCGGACTGGGAAAATGTTTTTTGTCAAAACTTTTTCTCCAAATTAATTGAGAATTAGGATTGTATTTCCAAATCTTATGCGAATTCTTCATTCAGAAGACATATATAGTGTCACTGTTTTGTTGCAGCCATCAGCATTTAAACCACTTTGTCTATATGAGTCTGGGGAACTTTAATGGGGCTGCCTACATTCCCATTAAAAATATCCTGGGAAGGCATGTTCTTGCTCCACATAGAAGACTGAAGCCTTTTAAAAATTACCGACAAAATAGTGAGGTGCCCTTGCATTGGTTTTTTCACTAGGACTATAAACGTCATGACAGGGAAATGGGGAGGCAGTTGGATTTATGACACCATAGGAACTCTTTCTGACCTTGCAGACTTCAGGGCACGTGCTTTGCGAACTTCAGTATCTCTCGGACTGCAATGCAGTAATAGCATATCCTCACTTCTGCACCAGCAGTAGGCAAAGGTGATTGGAGAAAAGGACCTCGAGGGTAAGATAGAGGTTAAAGCAAGTTTGAGAAAGACAAAACATGATACATGAAAGCCAATGGTACAACAGTGGATGAGAAGGTATGAGCTGCGTTAAGCTACCTCCCCTACACAGGCTTCAAAATTAATTCCATACCGAAGCAACTGCAAATTCTAATTGAATTAAGACATTAAATTTAGCATACTTATGCATTGCATGTGCGTTTAGCATATTAAATCTCCATAGGTTTTCTTCCTGATGGTAAAAGAAGGAGGCCCCACCTTTTCCCAGGTAAGGGTGGGCAAGAAACTCCTGCTCTGAAAGAAGTATCGAGAGAAGGAAGAGAATTGCATCCCGGGTAGTCTCCCAAGAGTAGGAACTGTGTTTGGAAAAGCCTCAGATCTCTTATTTGGGCTTGGATCTGCAGGCAGAACACACAAAGCTTAAGCCATAAACTAAGTAACAATGTTCAGTGGCAAGTGCTTTATTCTCGTTAGACTGCTACAGGAAATGGAGAGAGGGCCATGATAGAGGTGGTAGTAATGGGAAAAGGATATGCCTGACAGCATGATTTTGCATTGTAGAAAACAACTAAAACATCCTTATGTCGCTGTGAGCGGCAGTAAGGAGAGCAGAACCACACCAAGCCGTAGAAAGCAAAAGTGTGACAGACTTTATTTTGATTCTAACTTTTGTATAGAGATATATACATAATAGTGTTTGAAGCCTTACAGCTTCAGTTAGCAAAACATAAGATTAGAAAGAGAGTAAAAACGTCCCAGTTTATCTTTGTTTTCCTACAGAGTTCATGAGAAGGAGAAAATTCTTAGGACTGCATGTCCACATCCTTACACATTAATAAACTTAGCAACTGTAAAACTCTGAACACAACTCTGATCCAATTTAAAAATCATTGAAAAATATAGTGTTCTTCAAATATATTGTACTGGACATATTGCTGTGGTGTATTTACAAGGAAAATGGAAAAAAACAGTATTAAAAATCACAGATCTGAAGAAAACAAAAAAGGATTTGTATTTTTCAATGTAAATAATCTATAAATCAGAAATGTTCAAATGTTACTATTTGCAGGTAGAGTTTGCAACGTCAGCAAAAATGATCTGATAGTGAATAGTGGTTTAAAGGAGGCTGCAGAACACAGAAATATCCACTGTTATACTCTGCAACTCTTCTTCCAGCCCAAATCTGGCTCCTGTTTGAGCAGGGGAAGTGCATTTCATTACAGGTACCAAACCTTGGAAACCTGATTAAAATGGACTTTTTAGGTATTCATTTTACGAAATTCTGCATCCAGCATAATTCCAAAGATTTGTATGTGTTAAGAACATTACAGTCTACCTGAGACTGGACTTCATGCCTGTAGTGGCAAAATGGCATTAAATTTTAAATGATTGGTGATTAAATAAATGATTGCGCAGTATGTGTAGGTGACACACCATAAAAATAATTATTTTATATATATTTATACACATACCTACAGATAGATGTAGATATAGACAGATATATAGATATAGATATAGATATATAGATAGATGATATAGATATAGATATAGATATAGATATAGATATAGATATAGATATAGATATAGATATAGATAGGCATAGATAAATACAGCTGGGGGGACATTTCCTGGTGGTAGAAATTTATAATTAAAAGGTAGAAGGAACATGGGTAAAGAATGAAAGACTTTTCTTCCCTGAAAGAGAAATCTTTAGAGGAAAATTTTAATTTCAGGAAGGTTTGTTATTTCTGCTTTGATAAAATCATTCAAGTTGGATAAGGTCTTCAAGATTGTTGAGTACTACCATTAACCCAGCACTGCCAAGTGCACCACTAAACCATGGCCCTGAGTGACACATCTACCCTTCTTTTAAACACTTTCAGGAATGGTGAATCAACCACTTCCCTGGGCAGCCCGTTCCAATACCTGACAACCCTTTTCTTGAAGATGTTTTTCCTAAGATCCAATTTAAACCTTCTCTAGTACAGCTTGAAGTAATTTTCTCTTGTCTTGTCGCTTGTCACTTGTGAGATGAGGCTGACTCCCACCTCTCTACAACCTCCTATCAGGTAGTTGTGGGGAGCAATAAGGTCTCCCTTCAGCTTTCTTTTCTCCAAGCTAACCCCAGTTCCCTCAGACACTCCTACTAAGACTTGTGCTGCAGACCCTTCACCAGCTCTGTTGCCCTTCTCTGGACACTCTCCAGCACCTCAATGTCTTTCTTGTAGTGAGGGGCCCAGAACTGGACACAGCACTCGAGGTGTGGCCTCACCAGTGCCAAGCACAGGGGGACAATCACTGCCCTGGTCATGCTGGCCACAGTATTGCTGATCCAGCCTGTCCAGACCCCTCTGCGGAGCCTTCCTACCCTCCAGCAGATCAACACTCCCAGCTAACTTGGTGTCATCTGCAAACTGACTGAAGGTGCATGGGATCACCTCGTGTAGATCATCGATGAAGATGCTAAACAGGACTGGATCCAGCAGTGAGCCCTGGGGAGCACCACTTGTGATTGGCCACACCATTTATCACCACTCCCTGTGCCCGGCCAACCATCCAGTTTTCACCCAGCAACCACGTCTCAATCCAAGCCATGACCAGCCAGTTTCTGCAGGAGAATGCTCTGGGAAGTGGTGTCCAAAGGTTATGAAGGTACAGAAATCCAATGTACCAGCAGATAGGAGAGGAAATCAGTCATTTAATTTGTGAGTTTCACAGATCAGATTTATGTAACAAAAAGAGAATATAATCCAATTGCTTAAAAGGTAACTTCTCAAATTGACTTCTCAAATTACTAGCAAATGGAAATTGACCCAGAAAATTTTGTGGGCTTGCTTTGTATATTTAATCAGTGTGAATAGAAGTCTGTGCTAAATTGTGAATATTTAGGAATTAGACCTTTTGAAGTCATCTTTCATTAATATAACAGGATTGGGAAAATCAAAAAAATGGGCTGCTTTTTGCTTTTGGTTTAATACCAAAATAAATACGGGGGATAAGCCTCTGAACAAGAAAGAAAGGAGACAACAGATGGATGAATCATTGCAGAGGCTCTGATAAAAATACACTGACCTCACTCAGACATTCAATCAAAAACCCAACCTTTTGTTGTTTGTATGAACTTTTCTTCAAAATGTGGCAATTAAAAATAAAACAACATATTGAATATCATGAGGGATTCTTAATATCTCAGTTCAACTGATTTGTTGTCTTATCTATTAGCATATTAACTTACAGACAATAATTTACAGAATTCTTTTTGAGTGTATGCAATATATTTAGAAACTAGCTTGAATAGCATTTAAGAGTCCTCCTGTGCTACTGAGATCTGGTAGGAAATCTATTTATCTATCAGTTCTAGAAATCAAAATCTATTTAGAAAATGGAGAAATACATTCTAAGGAGTTATGATTTGAATTCTAAGCCCATCACAATAAACCTAAAGTTCAAAGCCCCATATCTGTGCCTCTAGATAGCTGATAAAAAACTATACTCAAAATGAGGAGGTGCCTAAAGCTACCAAAGAAGAAGCTAACTGAAATGAAAGGGCTTTCAAACCCACCCCTCTTAGAATTTTGACAATGGAGCCAGAAATTATTTTTTATCTGTCTACATTGCAACTAGTGAATTCTGTAACACCCAAAATCAACAAGGAAAATAGTTGGTGCTGAGGATCTGACATTAACTATAAATGTTTCAGAGGGGTTTTCCTAGGAATAGGATGGCTTCGTCCCTTCATCTACTAAGGAACCACAGTCTAGAATCTTGGAAGAGTTGTTGAGGAGCTGCATGGATGATGGTGGTGATAAAAGGCACGGTTTCCACACTGTAGATGACAGGAAGCAGTAGGCTGCATCATCATGCTCCTCTGACCATCTCATCTTCTCTTGTGCTCTCTGGTACAAAAGATATGAGCTATTTTGCCACAGTGGCTCTGCTTTACTGTGGGTGAATAAAATCTTTCTCTAAGAAAATATCCAGGCAAAAAGAAGCTCAGAATTATAAACTTTCATTCTAAAGAGGGCAAAAGCTCCCAATTTCTTGGTGAGTAAAAGCAATTCCTCAGTCTCAACTGAAGAGAAAATATCAGGAAATTTATTATTGGAGAAGCTGGACCCTGTGAACGTGTGTTAAGGAATATTCATTGCATGCCGTATGAATTCCCTCCGTAGATACGAGATTCCATTCACTGGTTTTTAGGATGGATCCTAATGGAAAGGTGGCACTGAGTGTCTAAGACTGAAAAAACTAGGAGCATGCCCCAGCTCGAACAAACTAGACATTTACATAGCCAAAGTGGCAGAGGCTTTTGGTACGTTCAGGTACTGTCAGGTATGGGTACTCTAAGAAACAGTTTGGACTTCAATTTTGACTGTAGACACAGGAACTTAAAGGCTGATTCTGAAAAATGTTTGTTGTCTAAATGTGTAACAATTATCCCTTGTGAGAATGAATGACTAGTATGAAAAAAACGAAACATTAATTTATAACAAGCAATATTCTTTCCTTGATATTAGAACTTTCATTGACAAATATAGCATGGAGGTACCATTGATTCTTTCACTAATATTTTTTACCAGCAACATATGCAGTTGAGTATAACTTCTATAGCTCAGCTATCAGTTTGCCTTAAACCTGTGATTTAATCCCTGAAATATCATGAGAAGTGTGAATTATTTCAGGACTCCAGCACTGACTGAGAGCAAATACTGCAGAATCATCAGTATGTTGAATATGAACTCATAACCACCCCAAAACACCTGCTTAAAAGAAAGTCAAATAGAAAATATATTTTCATTTAGATTTTGAAGGGAAACGTTCATGATGCCAGAGAGTAGTTTAGGAAACTTCTTGAGGAAATTAGTCACATTAATTTTCCCACCTAGTGAAGAGGGAGATTCTTTCTGAGACTGAGTCAAGGTATGTGTGAATGGGAAGACTGAGATTACCCCCAAGTTGTGTCTCTGCTGATTAGAGTGAAGCATACACCAGAATGCTTCAATTTCCTAAGCCTGCTTCCCTCAGCAGAGAAACCAGGCCATGGAGATTGACAGATATGGACGTATCTGCTGCTGAAGGCTCCGGCTAGGGTTATGTGAGGATGCATGCTTTACAGTCAGTCTAAACAGACCCTTCCTGAACCCAGATTAGGTCCCTGGTACTCTTTGCGTTTTTTGATACCTCAAATACTGGGCACAGTCTCTATTGCTTCTATTTAATTTCTCTTCCCACAATTTTCTTATTTCTCACCTTCTTTGTGGTGCATTGTTTGACCCTTCATATCCAGCTATTTTTTTTTCTAAAGGTGACTGACAGTGGCCTGGTAGTTTTGATGACGTCTCTTGCCAGGTTAATATACAAGACTCCTTCTCCAGAAAGAGAAAGGATTTCCTGCAGGGAAGTTAAGAGTAGGTCTGAATAGCCTTCTGAAGGCACTTCTTCATTCACTGAGGATAGAATGCCTTCAGAAAGATTAACTCCACTTCAGTGAAGTAAGCCTTTCTTCTAATTACCTTCTATCTAAATACCATAAGCTCTTCAAGTCAGGGGCTTCCTTTCACGTCTATAAACACCAAAACCACTTGGCAGTAGTAGATTAAATACATATTTAGATATTATAATTAGTATTATACCTAGTGGCAGAATTAAACTCTCACTCAATATTCTGAACTCTTCCCTGTTGAAGCCTGTAAGGAGCAGACGTGGTCCAGCTCACCCATGGAATAAACTTAAAGTATGTATGGAAGGAGAGAGCATCTTCTACTTTCAGGATGTGTGGTCAAGGACTTTTTCAATGCAAAAAAGGATAGTAAGAATAGATGGAAGCCATAAACGAGAAGATGCAGAGGCACAAACCTGACTCACAAACATAATGGAGACAAAGACAAGAAACAAACCTGAGCAGTCACAGTAGTTTGTGGTCTATCAAGACGCTGCAAGCAAACCTGGACTTTGCAAACCAGAGGGTGAATGAAGATGGAAGGGGGTCAATGGAGCTATGCATGCTGATGAGGGAATATGAAGGGGGAACAGGGAGAAATGAAGAGGGAAACTGATACAAAGGGGTATAAAAGGGGCTGGTTGCATGTAAAATGGAGCCGTTAACATATTTGTCTGATGGGGCTCTGCAGCTGATCGTCACAATTTGTTCTACCTTTTTACTACATACTTTAGTAACTAGCTCTGCGTGATCTCACCGTCTGTCCCACACGGGTGAGGGCAAGGTCTGAGTGCCACCTACTGGGGTTCTGGTGTGGGTGAGGCGAGTGAGGGGCTCAGCAGGGGCAGCCGGAGCAGGAGCACGGCTCACAGCTCTCGTGCCTGGTGCCAGTTTGGGGCTGGGGGGGGGCAAGTGTCTGTGTCACTCTCAAGAGGGGTGTGCATGGAGCGTGCATGTCATTGAACAGCAAACTCCAAGCCGGACTCAGCAGCAGTCAGATGCATCATGTTGGAGCAAGAACACCAGGCAGGCAGAGTCCATGGGGACGGGGGCTGTGGGGTGCCTGTGCAATGAGTGTGTGAGTCTGTACGTCATTTTGCAGCGATCCCTGAGCTAGACCAGCTGGCAAATCGGGGACCCAAGGGGTGGGTAAGAGGGTCTGGAGTCCTGGCAGGGGCATCAAATGGACAGAAGGGCCGTGCTGTACTCGGGGAGTCTGTGACTGTGCCCGTGCTTGCGAGCCTGGACACTGATGTGTGTGCCCACGCAGGAGACCGTCTGTGTCTGCCAGCCCCGGGGAGGAGGGGACGGTGCTCTCCGTGCTCCTCTGCTGAGTCCTCTGCAGGCGCAGCATCTTTGTGCAGACACCCATGTCCACGTCCTGTATCTGTCCTGCGTGTCTGGGACGAGTGTTCAGCTTCCCTATGGGATGAACCTGAAAAGGAAAAGAGGCAGCCATATCCCCCAGCCTGGGCAGAGACCCCGGGTCTCCGGGGCACCAGCTCGGGCTCCACAGCTCAGGAAGGGGAAAATCTTGGGACAGACCTGCTGCAGGTGGGGGCCGCCACTAACAACTCTTAGCAATAACCACAGTCAATTCTATAATACACATTTTTGATCTTTAAATCTTCTGTTAGTCTGTGAGAAATAATTACTCTCTCTTTTGGAAGTTATTTGAGAAACAAATATCAATATTAAGGTACTCTCTAACTTATGTGTATTCAAAATGACTTTTGGAAAAGGTCTTTAACATTTCCAAGAAACATTAGTTCGCATAATTTTTATATTTAGAAATAATTATACAGTTTCACATACGTAAGTAAAAAGGAAAAGTAATTATTTCTACAATAGATCTAATTACAGAAAGGTTTTATGGAAAATGGAAATGTCAACCTTCAATTAAGATCATGTTGGACTCAAATTCCAAAATGCTTGTTTAATCAAAAATAAATATTCCCTCAAAGTAGTGTATACTGAGGAGTTATAGTAAGAAATTATCACCAAAACAGAATAGGAAAAGGTAAGTTCCTACATTTTATGAGATTCATTCACTGTTGTTTCTGGTTCAATTAATATATTCCTGCAAGGAATCATTACATAGATTAAATGATCACACTGAAACATACATTTTACTCTTTCTCATTCACTTCTACTTTAATATCAGAGAAATATTTTTGAGTCATCCAGATGCAATACACCAGAAAAAAACCCTAGCAGGTGTCATAATAACTACCTTTCTTAGTGTCCTAAGTCACCTTATGCTACAGTAGTTAAAGAATGGAGGAGAAAGTCCTACATTTATCCTACCAAACCTTGAGCCTCTCATTTAGGAACACTAGATTTTTTCTATAGCTATGTATCCCCTAAATTAAAATCCAGGTGAGAGGAGATGTGCAGACTACAGCCATTGCCTCCAACTTGCATTCTTTTGAGAATGCAGCCCACTGATATAGGATGAACTGTGGGACCAAGCATTCAAGTGTTGATCTTGAAATAAATATATTAATCTTGTCTTATTTTCTGTTACTTGTTTCTTAATAAAATTCTTAATTTATTACTAATTACAGATGCACAGGTGCAGAGTACACCTTTTCGGTATGCAAGGGCTGTCACATGAAAAGTAAATCAGAGGTGTGTGATGGTTGGGTTCTTCAGCACAGCTTTTTAGCACTTCAGGATGGGATGTAAAGCACCATGGTCTTGGAGGCATAAGAGACATTGTTTAACTGAGAACAGCAGGCAGGAATATTAACACTTTTGGCAATGATTACTGAATTTTAGATGCCTATCTGCAGAGTGAGAAAACGAACAGGCAGCAAGAGTTCCGCCCAAAATTTCTGGAACTGCCAATTTTTAGCTCTCTAGAAAATCATTCTGTAGGCATACAAAACCAGAGAGCTGAATCTGAGAAGGACGAGTGACTGTATCAGCCTCTACTGGTAAGACCGGCCTTTGATTCTCCCAGGTCCATAAGATCAGTGGGAAAATCTGGAGCAAGGAAGATTTCTCCTTGGAGGACAAGGACCAGGTTAGGGAATATTTCAAGAAACTGGAATCTAAAGGGTCTAAGGGATTTCACATGATACAACAAGGATTACTTGGAAGTTGGCCAATGTTATTATAAGACCACTCTCAATTGCCTTTGAAAGGTCAATCAAGAGAAACTATTGAGAGCTAGAAGGGACCAAATGTAATTCCTATCTTCAAAAAGGACAAGAAGAAATATCTGGAGAACTACAGGCCAGGTAGCTTCACCTCAGTTCCTTGGGAATATGACAGAGCAGACATTTTCAAACATATGTATCACAAGAAGCTGGTTAAATCTAGTCAGCCTGGATTTACAAAGAAATCCCTCCTGACACTCCTGGTAGCCTTCTGCAATGAAATGAACAGCTTAGTAGCTGAGGAAAGACCAGTGGTTGTTGTTTATCATGTTTTTAAGAAGATATCCCACACTTCCATAATATCCTTCTCAACGAACAGGTGAAGTTTGGACTACGTAACCAAAATGAACTGTTTGGCTCAAAGTGGTTTGATCAGCAACATGGCGTTTAGCTCAAGGCCATCACCCGTGGTGTACTGGAGGGGTCAGTGTCAGGGCCAGTATTGGTCAGCACTGTCATTAACTACCTGGATGATGGGACAGAGTGGTCCCTCATCAAGCCAGCTCCGTTGAGGCCAAATCTCAAGTATCATGTCCAGTCCTGGGCTCTCCAGTACAAGAAAGACATGGTCATACTGGAACAGGTCCAGTTCAGGACCATGAATATGGTTAAGAGACAGGAACATCTAGTATACAAAGAGAAGCTCAAAGAGATGGGATTGTTTAGGGAAGAAAAGGCTGAAGAAGAGAAATCTCATCAATGTAATGGGGTATATAAAACCTGATGGGAGGGTATAAAGAAGAGGGAGTCAGGCTTTTTTCACTGGTATTTGGTAAAAGGAGAACAAACAGTGAGCACAAATGGAAATACAGGTAATTCTATTTAAACATGGGAAAAAAAGGTTATTACTGCAAGGATGGTGAAACCCTGGAACAGGTTGCCTAGAGACGTAACTCAAAACTGCCAACATTTTTTCTGGAAAATGCCTGCAGGGGACTGGCCCACTGAAAGCAGGTCAGGGACCTGACCACTTTTACTGTCCTTGGCAAGTAGGGAGGTATTGTTTCAGCAAGGAAGGATGAAAACAAGTTTGTTTACCTTATTTTGAACTTACTTTATATACCTGAATGCTGAATCAAAGAGTCAGCTCTGAAGGTAAATATAACCTGAGGCTCTTACTCTACAAATCAGGTTGAGTTCACAGAGAATGGAAAAATAAAAATAAGAATGAAACAAAACCCAAACAACAATGCCTAAGATTTTCGCTGAAGGTTTGTTGAGTTCTCTGGTCAACTGAAATGCCATTTTTCTTTTATGAATAACATTAAAACATGTGACTGTTATAGCACTTAAAATTATGTTGGCCTTGTGTGGAAGCACTGATGGCAATTCCATTTCTATTGACTAGAAATTAATGAGTGCAGAAATGGTTGTTCTTTCTTCAGCAAGCTAATTTAGAGAGATTTAACAACAGGACATTATGTACTTTTTGCCATTCCTTTTCTCTTCCCATCTGATGGCATTTGCTCATAAACACAGAGAAACTGATTTTCTGTTAGCTCCTGCTAAACACCTTAGCTATGAAATACATTAAGATAGCCATGAAAATCTGAAAGCAAATATGAAGAAAATATATGACAACAGAATATTTTTTAATTGTGTATGGGCCTTCATCAATAAAGGAAAGAAACATTACTGCTAGAGTTGCTAATATTTGGCCAGTAGATCAGAGATCACACAGGTGAAATGATAAAAACACTGGTTATAATCATAGACAAAATTAGAGTACTTGGTGGAGGCGATTATATTCGATATCACAAACATACTGCTAAATTCAGAAGGACACTGGAAATCTAATTCTTTTTCTATTACTTTTATCATGTCAAAAATGTATCAGGAATTAAATCCTCTCAGATTACTGAACCTCACCCTGGATGTCTCTTGATAGCTTTCTTTGGAGAAGGGGCAGGTCATCTGCACTGGTTGCTTTCTTTCGGGTCTGCACCAACTCAGTCTTGGTGGACTCAGTCTTGATGGAAAGGAGCACTTCTATTGTCAGCTACAGCTGTTCAAGGCACAAAAACAAAAACAAAACAAAACAGAACCAAACCAAAACAAAAAAACCCACTGAAAACAAACAAACAAACAAACAACAACAACAAAAAAGAAGCATAATTTGGAGGTTCTTCAAGATACTGGCAACTAGTGTGTCACGCAGGAGCCAAAATCCTTCATTGAGATGACCATACTCAAACATATACTCATCTTTCCCTCTAAATTACTCAGAGTACAGACTGGACATACAACCCCATACAACCTGCCTTGACTCTCTACAGGGATAGGACATCTACCACATCTCTGGGCAACCTATTCCAGCATTTCATCACTCTCATTGTAAAAAAATTCTTCCTTCTATCTAGTCTAAATCTACCCTTTCTAGTTTAAAATCATTTCCCCTTGTCCTGTTGCAACAGACCCTCCTAAAATGTCTATCCCTATCTTTCTTGTAACTACCCTTTCATTACTGGAAGGCTGCAAGAAGATCTTACTAGAAATTCTCTTCAGGCTGAACATCCCCAATTCCCTCAGCCTGTCTTCATACAAGAGGTACTCCAGCCCTGCTGATCATTTTCATGGTCTCCTCTGGAACTGCTTCAACAAGTACGTGTCTTTCCTGTGCTGGGGACCCCAGAGCTGGATGCAGCACTGCAGGTGGGGTCTAACCAGAGCAGGGTAGAGGGACAGAATCCCCTTCATTGCCCTGCTGGTCACACTGCATTTGAGGCAGTCTAGGATGCAGTTGGTCTTCAGGGCTGTGAATGTACATTGCCAGCTCGTGTCATGCATCAGCACGCCAAAGTCCTTCTCAGCAGGGCTGCTCTCAATCCCTTTGTCCCACAGCCTTTACTGATACCAGGGGTTGCTCCAACCCAGGTGTGGCACCTTGCACTTGGCCTTGCTAAACCTCATGATTTTCACATGGACCCACGTCTCGAGCTTATCCAGATCACCCTGGTGTGTCAACTGCACCACTCAGCTTGGTGTCTCTGCAAATTTGCTGAGATAGAGAAGAACAACTTGAAGTGGGGAATCAAAAGGTTAGGGGCTACTTAGAGAAGCTGATAGTAGTGAGATGCATGGAGCTGTAAGAGATTAATGGCACATTGTTATGAGGAGGTTGACTCTCATCTGCAGAAAGTAGATGACAGCTGGAGAAATTCTCTGCCAGGTGGATGGAAAAAGTTTAAAGTTATACTTATCTTCATGAGAAATAAGAACTACCTTGGGAACATTAGGCTGATCGGCCTCACCTCAGTTCCTGGAAAGGTCTTGGAACATATTTCCTTGCAATCCATTTCCAGTTTATAGAGAGACAAGAAGGTAATAAGAAACAGGCAGTCTGCAACCTGTGCTTAATCGACATGATTGTGAATAGGTTACCAGGTGATGAAATATGAAGGCTGAAGGGCTGAACTGGAGGGCTTTAACCCAGAGGAGATTTTAGAAGCATGAGGACTGAGCTAAGAGAAGCCTCACAAAGTTCAGCAAAAAGAAGTGCAAAGTTCTGCTCCTGGAGCAAAATAATCCCTTAATAATAATAGGTTGTGAATGTATAGCAGCCTGCTGTAAAGGACCTAGAGTGTATGTGGCATTGTAAGTCATACTACATACGTGTTATAGTCATACTGCATACATCCTAAGATTAAAACGAGTCTTTAATCTCTCTTCACAAAGGATGGAAGATAACTTTGGTAATCTCAATGTGAAAGACACTTATCTGATATCTTGATTTTTTTTTACTTCCTGTGAACTTTTCATGTCATTGGACTGGTCAATAATATTTGAATTAGCTTTAAAAAGTTTAGTTCTTACCAAATTTGTCATCACTTCTAATTTTGCATTTAATATTCCCATTAAAATATGGGATATTATTTTAATTTACATATTGAAACATGCCTCTAAACTTGCAAATTAAAAGTTTTGAGATCCCAAGGGTAACATGGGCATGCTATTTATTAGAAGTCCCCATCTTCTGAAAAGGTTTGGACTGGACTAAATCCCAAATTTTCAGAATTGTTTGGGGGAGTATTATTAGTTGAGGCTGCCAGGTATGGTTATAACAACTAAATAGTATAGGCAGTTGAGTTGCCATCCTGTTCCTTTTACCATGCTACTTAATTTACTAATATAGAGGTAGAAAAAGGGGTTGAAGTAAATCCCGGTAGGTAACATGGCAAAAGGAAGTATTTAAAAAAAGTTTTAGAAAGTAAAATCTGTAGCCCAGTGCAACATCTGAAGTATAAAAGATTTTACATTTATATGTAGAAAAGAGATTTTTATTTATTTGTGCTTTATGAGCAATAAAAGTGTTTTGGCACGATGCAACAGTTTCAGGTCATGGCATCATGTGACCCAGACAAATTACACATAATGGCCTTTAAGAAAGGGCCAGAAAGCTCTGTGGACATCATATATTTTAATGAATTATATATTAGGAACTAATCTTTGAATATGGAAAAAAACCCTCTGGAAGACATCTGCTCATACATTTCCAATATTTAGATATGATAAAAAGAGTGAAATGGAGCATCCCTTCTAAACAACATAATAGCTGATCCAGGGCCAGCAACAGTGACTTTGCATGTAACTGACCAACACAGAGTGACTGACTATATATTCACACTTCAACCCTTGCAAGGGGTTCAAAGCACAGTCTTAAAAGAGGACAGATTCAGGAAAAATAAAAGGAGCCTTGTGATGCAAAACTTGAAAAGCACCTCTATCCAGCTAGTCAGAGAGAAGCTATGGAGGTTACTTGTCCATAACAATTAACGTATGCTTGTAATTCCCACTGTAGAATATAGAGAGATGTTTCAGACCTACAAAAAAGAGCGTGAGATAGCACAGTTGCTAGAAGTTGAAGTCAGGCCTCTTCCCTGAGGATGAAAATTAAATGTTAGAACAGTTCATGAGAAGAGGTGGGGGAATGCTAAGCTCTTGCAGAGATACTGAATTTCATTTCAAAAGCCAGCCATTGATCCATGTCCTGGGAACAATCCTGCAGTGCTCAGAGCAAGCCTGCACAGATCACCATGTGGTCCCATGGCACCACCTGAGTTTCTCTGCGCTGGGCTGCCCTGGTAGAATGCCATGACACATCAGACTGGGTGAGAGTCCCCAGTGTGTGTCCTGCCATGCCCTGTGCCCAGATCTTGGCTGTGAGCCCAGTATGGCCCAGTGTCTCTGGAGCTACCAGGGCAAGCTCAGTCCCTCCCTGTGGCTCTATGCACTGCCAGCGTTAGCCCTGCAGGGGGGACAATTCCAGCTCGTTTCAAACTCTTCATTTGGAATCTCTGTGGGCTAGTTTTGAATTTTGTCCTATCACTGTCACTCACATTAGTCTTTGGACAAAAGGACCTCTCAGATTGAGAACCTCACCCGTATCTCTCACTGCATACACGGTCAAAAGATAACTGCTCAAGTTGTATGTTAAAAGCAAGTGACCCCTTCTACCTGATACTGATGGAATGCTTTTGCAGAGTTTCCACAACTGACTGTTGGAAGGCAGCTGAAAATACTCCTCTTGTGGCTGTAAAAGGAGATTTAAACCCAACACTTTAATTATTATTAAGAAGATTAGACAACAATAAAAAGGAATAATTAGCAATAATTTAAAGAGCTTGTTGTTATGAAATGTAATTCCCAAATCCTGTTCTCTTTCCTCTCCTCTGAAGTAATAAATATTTTCTGGCTGTTTCTAAGCTTCCCACCAGCTCCCAGCACATTGTGGCTGTGCTGGGACATTATTGAAACCATTACACATCTGTTAGTCGAGGTTCCTGGCAAACGATTTTGGCAAACCTAGGGGTTGATGACATGAATTGACTGTTATTGCATGCACTGAAGGCCAGCCAACACACAAGGTTCAGTCCTTATCTCCACAAACCCGGGAGGTGGACACATTTGAACTACACCGGGATGGATCTACAGCATGCACAGATTCCTGAGCTCGGGCTGGGACATTGGTGTTATGCCCAGCCATGCCAGGACCAATGCTGAGAAATAAATGGCAAGGAAAATATTGCTTGGGTCGGTCCTCTAGCCTGTTTAAAAAAATAAATGCATGTATAGGCGTAGGCTGCATATCTCAGCAGCATTACACTAAGAGCATCAACACAGAGCATCTACTAAATTACAGTGTTATGAAAACATCCAGTGTGACTTTGGACTTGAATTCTCTGGTTTCAAGAGAGGACCAAAACTTAAAATGTTATTCTGGACAGCAGCCTTATTATGAGGGAAATATGTGCTATGAACATAATGTTAGTGCTACCCAGCTGTTCCTTTTGCCTTCGTCTTCCATCCTGTAAGTGCTTATATAGTAATATAACACCACAAAATATGTGAGAAATAGCTTAAGAGACTGACTGGTAAAAGCCTGACTGCCAATACACCAATTTTTGATAGTAGATGAAGGCCAGAAACAAAAAAAATAAATAGAAGGCTAAGCAGAGATTTCATAAGAATAGAGCCCATGCTGCCACATCAAAACCAAGAAGTGAAATATTATTTCAGTTTAGGTGCCTTATAAATAAAAGAATTTCTGGGATACTGAAAATCTGGGACGTCCAAACAATTGCATGCCTAGATGAGTGGAAAAAGGGCAAAGGATTTAGGCAAAACTTGTGAGCAAACTCTGAACAAGGAGATATGAGCTCATTTCCTATGGCTCAGAAATCACAAAATAAAAGCAGAACATATTAACATGTCTCTGCAGTTATTTCTGCCTACCATCCCCAAAGACTAATCAGCCTAGGAATACTTCACCTGCTCATAACAGACGAAGATATACTTCATCAACTACAATAAATATGAAAATCAGCTTGAAATGGTGTGGTGGTTTAACACTAGCTGGAAATTAGACTCCAAATAAGCCACTCCCCTTCCCCCTGCCCCTTCCAATAAGAGAGAGACAAAGGCAGGGACTATGGGTTGACATAATAATTTACTGAAAGCAAACAGCCTTGGAATAAGGAACACACTGTAACAGCAACAATATTAATAACAAAGGTATACGAAAAAAGAAGGTGTTTTACAGACAAAACTTGTTCACCACCTTGACTTAGTTCTGTGTGGCTGCCAGGACAAAGGCAGGATGGTGGACACTCTTTGTAGGTTGGGTCTGCATGGCCCCCGGCACAAAGACAAGGTGGTGAATGTTCCCACGCAGCGCCACATGGTTTCCCCAGACTAAGACAAGATGGTGGGTGCTTCCCGCAGACGGTTTTCCCATCCCTGAGCCCAAGACAATGAAAAACAATGATGGACAAACCCCCAAAAAGCTGGACTGTCTGTGCTGTGCCACCTGTTGTTTTCCGGACTGCTGTGCTCCACTGGTTTGACTCCACACGGTGCCATTGCTTTGCACTGCTCTGCCCCACTCCACCAGGCTCTGTGCAGCTCCTCTCAGCTGGGCTGGGATCAGGATTGCCTCTCTCTGTCGCCCATGGATACTTCCCACACCAGAACCACTTTCCAACACCACTCCTTGGAGCTGTGTCTTGGAGGAATGGGAAGGGTACAGGCAGCGACAGAGGACAAGATCCTCAGGGCTGATCCTGACAACCTCCCTGATGGAGAGAGGGAGGCAAAGCGTCGCACTTCTAGTGGTACGTTCACCATTTCTTCCCCCAAAATCCCTGAGCCCAAAGATACAATAGCACCCTGGCCACGCCACACGGTGCTAAGCCATGCCCCCTCTGCGCATCCAGAACAGGTGGGTATTTATGCAGGGATTCAATCCGAGGTGAAGATATCTAAATTAATAGGTGTTTGTAGGCACATCAGGTCTCATTCTTTGTGAGGGTCCATGGGGGTAGAGTTGTAGAGAAAGAAGCTCATCCTTTAGCAGTGACCTACAAAGAAATTCAGCTGCCTAGGTGTTGATGTCAAGCATTGCCTCAGTTGGTGACAGTACAATACCTGGTTCCCAGTTGCCTTTTCAGAAGGATGCAAGTCTCAGGTAATCTATGTCCCTCAGCAGGTAAATGCACTTCCCAGTATGTCTGAACTGGCACTAGAGGACTATATAGAGGCAGCTAAATCCTGCCCATAATGCTTGTTCAACTAACTCACTCCACTTGCTGCAAAGGAAACTGCAACTCATACAGCACACCTAAATACCTAAATGAGAGTCTTGAACAGAATCTTGACTCCAAAAGCTGTTACTGAAACTCTTTCTGTGATAAGAAGCATGTGCTGTACAACAGACTCTTTGATATTAGCTGACATGGATAGATGAATTATAAAATTACATTATTTCAGCTGGAAGATTAAGACGAACTGAGACGCAGTTGCATAAATAGTCTTATTTGGAATACATCCCATGTTTTATTTTAGGTGTTAGACGCTTCAGAAGCTTTTAGATTAAATAGAGTTGATGTGGTAGAACAAAGTAGAATAACTCAGATTGGAGAGATCTCAGGAGTCTATAGTCTCATCTTCTGCAGGTCAACTGAGGTCTGACCAGGTTGCTCATTCCCTTATTTCATCCAGGTCTTGAAAACCTCCAGGGATGGAGACTGCTCGATCCTTTGGGACAATCTGTTCCAAATGAAATAGAGCTCCAAGCAGAACTCGCATACTTTGTGTGCACCTTTGAGAATGTTGTTTAGAGCTTAATTTTCAGGAACATGTAGGCATTGCATGCAGTCCTGAAGAGGCGGAGTAGGAGGAAGAAAAAGGTTTAATTAGACATCCACAGAAACTGGCAAATTATGAGCAGTTTCGCCATAAGTATCATCAATAAGATCACTCTGGATGCTATGTTCCTGTTTCAGGACGAGAGATGAGAACAACCTCAAAACAGATAGCGATATGTACAGCAATCAGTACACGACACCAGAGTCCACCTTTGCTCCATAGTTAGGACAGCATGGTGTCCATCCAGCTGCTCTCGAGAAATCAGGTTGCAGATACAGAAAAGTAATGTGGGGTTAGAAGAGTGAGAAAGAGGAAACTAAACCCAGAAAGAGGAAAGTAAACACAAAAGATCTTACCAGCAATATTTAAACCAGACTGAATCTTGGACTCTCTAGAGCCAGCTAACACAATCCATTTAGTGAAGAAGGCACAATACCATAACTGGGGAACACGTGGGTTTACAGTGATGTCCTCTTTAATCATCTGCAGGTGTATTAGATCTTTCCTATTCACAGTAGGTTTCATTAGAGATGTTTGAGATGTGTTTTCAACAAGGGCAGTGACACTTAACCACTACCAAAAGGCTTTCTGTGAGAGGAACAGGTAGTTCTTATCTCACCATTTACATGTCATGTTTAAATTTGCTCATTTGTAAGGTCAGAGAAGTATATGCAAAAAAGCCCCCAGTACCAAGAAATTGTACTCACATGCATCAAAGTAGTTTAGCCAGTTAATGAATTGTGGAGATGTGTTCGTGACCAAATAACCAGGAACTTTAGAAGTAATTTAGTCAGTTTGAGAAACAAATTGGGTTTGGCACTTTACACAATTGTGTAATGGAATGTTTAATTAAAAATTAAGCAACTTGTCCAGCCTTTGTATTTCCTGGCTCTGATTTAGCTAGGTTTGTTATATAACCTTTCCTTTATGAGAGCAAATTACATTCTGTCTGCTGAACTATAGAAACTTTTCTCACATCAGCTGTGGAGACAGAAGCAAGGTCACCATCCTCTATCCTTTTCCAATGGCCGAGTGTCAAAGGAACATGGAAAACATAAAAACCTCCTGGTCATGATCCTTTCTCCTCTGCCACAACACCTTGAAAATAAAGGAATTTTTTATTTGAAAAATTGGGGAAACTTTTGCATAGAGCATGAAAATTGTCAGTATTCAGAAGAAATACATTTCTTCTTAGCCCCTTGAAATCATACACAAGACTCTCAATTCACTAAATCTGATTTTACAACTTGCAGAGCAAGCTACAAATATTCAGACCAATGTGGAATCAGCAGCTATTAGTTCTTAGAACAGTAATTAGCGTTCATACTAGAATTTCCAACAGGAAGAATATTGTTGCTGTTTACCATTTGGGATCAGTGGATTTTAAGTTAATTTTCATATGAAGTGATGCAGTACTTTGCTGCAGGCAATACTGATTCAGTACACTAGAGTTTCTTTAAAGCTGTCAATCTTCAGAGCACAGAAACACACCTCTAATTGAGATACAAGCAAGCATTGATTTTGGACATTAATTCTTGATTTCATAGCTTGTTAGCTGAAGTAAATGAGGAAGAGTAAAGAGAGAAAAGGGGGATAAGAGCTAGGGATAATAATAATATGATAAATAGCATCTATTAAAATTAAATTTACTATTATTATATGAAAACAGCAGCTGGCAAATGAAATCAGCCCACAACACAAAATGAATATGGAGTGGGAAACTCTTCCTTTAAAAGGTGCAGCATCTGTTTTTTTATAATCCATTCTTAGCTACCAGCTGGAGGAGAGAGGTGTTGCAGCTTGCTTCCTATCACTTTAAGTCTTCTGGCACTATAAAATTTTGCGTACCCCTACAACTCCAGCAGTGAATGCCTCCTTATAGATGCTGTACCTACTTTTGTTACTTTCAGGCTGCATTTTAGTGCACCCAGACCAGGCCTTAGGACCCAACAGAGGTGACTGGGAAGAAGAGGGATTAGGTGAAATAACCTGACTCATATGTGAAATTAAAATACAAACAAATAAAGAATTGCTCATCATGTCTTCCAACAAAAGAATAAGGGCAATCAAATAAACCTAGAGCATGGCTGTCACCCTGAAAAAGAAGGTGGCTCTTCTCAGTGCAGGTATAAGCTGTGTTCATTAAATGCATATCCACCTCTTCATCAAGAGATTTTTGACCTGCAGGGTGCTGAACATTCAAAGAGTATCCTGATGTCCTGGTAGTCTGGGCATCTCCCAATGGCCATTGGCGATGACACAATGCAGAATCAGATGGACTGGTGTAGTCATCCTTTCTGTTCTCCCTGTCTGTATTTCCCCCGTGTTAAAAATAGCTAACACCCTTCAGATTCCCTCTTTAATGCTCAGATAGGGGATCCCTAATAAGTAGCTGAAGATGAAGAGCAAACAAACCTCCTGATTCTGATTTTCCACTGTAACTGCCAGTAGGAGACACAATATGGCCCAGTATTTCTCCCTTAAGAATAAGCAAAAGAAAATGAACACTCTGACCAGATACATTCTCCTGAAAGCAGAGAGCTTCCGGGCTTGAATGAATATGATGAACACTGAAATGTTCACTGAAATCAGCTGATGTTTCCTGTGGAAAATATCCTGATATCTTTTATGGGAATGAAAACAAAGAGATCATGGAAACCATGACTGCATGCCACTAAGTGAAAAACACTGAATTTCAAGAAAGTTTAGCTATTTAAACATCTGCATAGCACTCTCAAATAACTTTGAATGAAATCTTAAATATTTTGCTGAATATTTTCAGTAAAGATTTCAGAGTCGTATCATGGAGACAGCTAAACCTTAGCACTCATTCTATCCAAGAACAATTGAAATGTATCTTGTAAACTCAATCAAATTTAACAAATGTGAAAAATCCCAGATGGAAAAATATATATTTATGCAAATGTTCCAAAATAAGATGATTTTGTACAGAATGTAAAGCTATAATTATGGTTTTAAAAGTACAGTACACCACTGAAAAAATCTTTATACTTGGTAATTATGTTCCAGTAAATTGGATCATTTTCAGCACATGGATAGTTACATGTGAGATCCTACTGCATTAATTTAAAGGTCATGGCTTCACCGGAGAAGTGATTTCTCGGCATGTGTCCTCTGCCCTTGACTTTATTATGATTTCCTCATTCCTGATATCTCTGTTTACAGTTTGGTATCCTCGCTGGCTACATCATGCATTTTTACAGCAAACATTACAAGTGAAATAATAATTCTTCAGAAATGAAAATCTGAAAGTTTGAAAGATTTATTGACTACTGAAAAAAAATCACTAAATATAAATTAAAGGGTATCTGGCTCTTACTATTTAAATGCATCTGCACATATTTAGCTGAATCTGGCTAGAATATTTCATTTGGCCTTGACTAATTTTTCATAATTCTCTCCTTCATAGAAACACATGAGAGTTGTATTTATATAAATAGATTTAATATTCTCATCCAAAAAGAAAAATGGCATTTTTGAGAAAGAAAAAACGACTATTTACTCAAAACATAAGAGCATCTTACTCTGTTGTGTACCTGCATTTTTAAGGACATCGATATTAAAAGTGTAAAATGTAACTTGTAAAAATGTCAACCTCTGTAGCATGCAAGTCAAAAACCAGCAAAAACATGATATTTGCACCAGTCTTGGAGAAAAAAAGCAAGTGAGGGAAGACAACAAAGCTATATAGTCACATTTTTAATAACAAGCTTTTTACTCTCTAGATACTGGTGTACTGGAGGGCTGAAAACTTTAAGGCAAGGCCTCTACTTATTTTTTTGTGAATAAAACAATACAGCTAGTTAAATCTCTGCTACTCCTTTTGTAATTGTATATTTTGGAATAAGAAGTGTAGCAGAGCAGTACTTCCCACTTCTGTTATAAATTGCTGTGAAGAGGTCTTATTTTTATAAATTGGTATAAATTTTAATGGTTACAGGGAAAAGAAATTTATGTGGTTATATGGTGTTTTATGCAATTTTGTGACAAAAACTTCAACATTGTGCCAAAACTTAACAATGGATTTCACCTGGGTACTTTCATTCTGCAAATGGTTCAGGGCAACAGAAAGGAAAGGTGATTAGACAGAAACAGTTCTTAAAATTAGACAGCTCCTTAAATCCCTATTTAATTTGGGAATTACATTTTGACTCTATGTGTGTATACAAAATGCATTATATGAAGAGTGGTCATAAATTTGGTAGTCTAGACTGCACTGTTATATAAAATGCACTAGGCAGAAGGTGGTAACTTTCCTATTTCTGCCTCTGTCTGAGTTTAGTGTTAGAAGTCATGTAATTCATTTTATTAAGACTTCAGAAAACTGCAGACATGCTCCTAGGCTTGCCAAAAAACTGTGCAATTTGGATTAGCTCACCAAAGACCTTAAGTGAAAAGAACTGGAGATGCTCTGTGGTCTTTTTTAAAGCTCAGAAAACGTTGCAAAATGAAGGCTTTGCTAAACAGGAAAAAATAATGAAAGATGGACAATCAGTTATTTGCATAAGGAACAGACAATACTTGTAGGTGGAAAGTGTGTATGGAGAAGGGAGCAGGAAGACTATCATAAAGTGGGAGATTAAGTTCGTGATATACTGACTAGATTGATAAATTGTCATACAAAGAATGAAATAGGTTGTTGATGGCCAGAAGGCATTCACATAACTGCTACATCAGGCAGGTAAAAATCCACTATTCCTTTGTACTGACACTACAGCGCTAAAACAAATAAACTTAATAAAAATGAAAAATATAATCTCTTTGTAGGAGTCAATTTGCTCAGTTCGATATGATGATCTCAAAGGTCCCTTCCAACCCAAACCAGTCTATGATTCTATGATTCTTTGAGACCCCTGTTAACTGGGAAGAAGTGGATTACCTGTGGAGTAAAGCAGGAGAAGGTATTTGGGGGACTGATGTTTTGAGGGCTGACTCCATCTCTGTACTTGATTTTCTGTGTGACCTTGAATGAGGTATCCAGGGTCAAATGTACTTCTTATGTTTTAGTCACTCTTTTCCTTAAAATGGGTCTTTCCCTTCAGTAAGGTAATGAGAATTGTTTTGTCCCTTTTCAGGCATGAATTCCTTTGGTTGAAAGGATTTTTTATTTTCTATTAGCTCCATGATTTTAACTGAGCTATATAAAATGTAAACTTAGAATCTGCTAGACTGGGCAAAATTTGGCTCTCTGCATTGCAGAATTTCATGCACAAAACTGATGGCAGAAATGGCAGTCTGACTCGGGGAGATAGAGCAAGACTAATTCGTCGGAGCCTTTAAAATGCAGTTTAGAAATGAGAAAAACCTGTGGGATCTGGTTTCAGGCAGATACAGTAATAGTCTTTCTGCCTCCTAGATGGAGCTAAAGCACTTGTCTCCTGTACCTTGGCTTGTGGGATGGAGGGAAGGCAGTAACATGACAAACATAATTGTCTTCTCTTGCATTTCTTGCTTAGTGTTACCTGCAATTTTTTAAATTCCAAAAGAACATATTTTACAGAATAAAAATTAAAAAGCTTGTTCTCCATTTTTCAAGGACAATCTTTTGTGAGTGTAAATCAGGATAAAGTTCAGGATAAAGCCGTTTTCTGCTTCTCTGCAGCCAGAGAGAGTGCTGCTCACTTGATACATGCTTCAGCAAGCACTGCCAGGTACCCAGTTCAGCTTCCTGGACGATTAATGTTCACTTTTCTTCCCCCTAGTCCTCATGAAGGATAGGTAGAGGACTTCTGCCCCCAGGGCAGAGACTGAACATACAGCCTAGATGAGACCTCTTCAGTTTTTATAAAGGGAGAGATGCCACAGTGTTGAAAGGGGAGAATTTGAAAATAGAACCCACAGAACAAAGTACCATCATGAGCTGAGTATAGACACAAAAGCAAAGCAAACCTTGCAGCTTTTTTTACACGTGAACAAACACAGTTCTAATAAAACCTTGCAAAAACCCCACAGGAGTTTTTGGCACACAGCTGTGTCATTCAAATCGATGTATTCTGTTTCTGGGAAGGTCATACAATGTCAGGAAAAGGATATTCCTCTTTCAGAGGTCTAGTGAAACTTAAGTCATAAGCACAAACATAGGTGTCTGTACATGCAATTCATTACCAATCAGTTCACTGAGCCATTTAATTTTCACAGCCTCATTTATGGTGAGTGTCACCAATTCAGTCTACTCTACCTGCCCACATTTTGGGGTGATGAGACCGAAAGAAATGGAGGAGGCATACCAAAACAACCACAGGGTGAAAGTGGAAAGGGAAGAGACAAAAACTCTTCACACTGTACAGAAATACAGGAGACTCATAACAGATATGCTCAGAGTCTAAGAACATTTAAAAAATGAAACTACCATACCTAAAGAAGACTTTTAGGTTTAAAAAGGGGAAGAGGATGAAGAGGTGGCTGGTGTCCAGTGCACCAGCTGCAGCTCAGTGTCAACTAGCATCTAGGAAGAAGGTCCTGGCTGTCTGGAAGACAAGGTAGTCTGTGAAACTACTACAGCAAGTTGGCAAAGCAGAGCCATTGCAGAGGAGAAGGTCAGACCCTTTCCTCTGGGTTACTGGGCTGCTGTCTATGCTTTTGGACTCGTGAAATATACAGATCTGAAGTGCAGCCAAGGAGGCACTGCTGAATCTTTATGCCTGGCATCTGGCCTGTCTGCATTGCTTATGATTTTAATGGCATTAATTTATTGCAATATCTTATGATGGTTGTAAATTATTTAATTTGATGCTTGAGGTAATTTTTAATTATTTAATTTGTATTTGTTCCCTTATGTTGCTGCATATAATAATCTATGACACTGATCCTACAATGACTTCCTTATTGGTGTACCTCTTTTCTGCTGTGGACCTGCATGAAAGGTGTATGCATATGACAAGGAATTTTCTCACTTCTTTTAATTAAACAATAATTGTCTATAAACAACTATATTTTTATTTTTTCCTATCTCTTATTCTCAATCTATCTAGAAACCATTGAAAAGTAGGTTATTTTAATAATTTTTGAGCACTAATTATCACTGGAATCTGGTCCTTGAGCCTGCTCTTTCAGAGCCATGTACTCTACACAGTGTGTTTGTTAAGTTAATACATCTGCTTTAAAATCAGACTAGGCTGATATTTGGAAACTGAGGCCACAAGCCATAGGATTTTCCTGTAAGAGTCATTCCTCAACTCCAGACCTCCTAGTTGAAAGTTATTATGCCATAAAATAGCATCATGTGAAATTCAGGCTCCCCTTCACTATTTCAATATTTTTACTTTTCCAGGTTGCCTAGGTATTGCAAATGCACAACACTGATTAACAGCCACATTCCATAACAGCTCCCTAGTTTATATACTGTGGAATCCTCTGAAAAGTTACTTATCAAAAACAAAAACATCTGATGGCCTATAAAATATGTTAATGTTCTGTAATTGCATATTCTATGTTTTGGCATGGGACAGAGTATAAAGCAGACTAAAATAAGGAGCGCTACAGAAGTCTTTAAAGAATATCTACATAGGCCACATTTTGTCATCCTCCTCTGGCAAAATTACTACCGAAGTCTTGGTCCAGTTCTCAAACACAGCAAATGCAGCTCATACCATCTCACAGACCTGGTAACACAGCTGAGAAAAACTCTTTTAAGTTGTACCCTCATGTTTACATCTCTCCCAAGATCTATGCTCATGTATGCCCAGATGTGCCTGAAGGATTAAAATCGCATTAGTGCATTGTATTCATTGGCATTCAAACAACTTAAATGAAGAGATATTTTGTCTCTATACGTTGACAGAGCTGCCGTGGAACCAGTTTGCACTCAGGAGTGTCACAGCAGGTTGAAGGCTTAGCTAAGAAACCAAGCCCATGGTCTAATCTATTGCTGAGCACAGCTGAAAACAGATGTTAATTAAACTGCAATTTCTTCATAACAAGACCTGCATGTCAATTGAAGGTAGAAGGGAACAACACGAAACTGATGTCCTGGATCATTGAACTATCCAGCCATAATGTCCCAAGGAGACAGAGCCAACTGGCTTTGGGATTACTGCAGCCTCTGTGAACTGGAGCATCAAAATCCTAATGGAGGCAAAAGTAAAAAGGTATTCAGAGGCTTTTCTTCATGACTGTTACTTGAACTTAAGCTGTAGCAAATTGACATTTAAATAAAACACCTGTTTTCATGGTGAAAGGGATTTCTCCTGTGCTATTAGCTAGCTGTTAGGCATCACACATTTTAGCTACACCTGCAAAAAAGAAAGTGTGATCCATGAGGAAGCCAGACAGGTATGAGAAGCAGAGAAAATAGATTGCAGAGAATGAGACCAGTGGGAATACTGGTTTTGCAGATTAAAATGCTGCATGATTTTATGAGCTACAAAACACCCTGGAACACAGATATGCCCATGGAAGATAGCGATCAGAAAATTAAGTCTAGAAAAGTAAGTAACACAATCTCAGGAATGGTGCTCAGAACACTGTAACAGTGCTAAAAGTGTTTGATGAGAGAGATTGTAGGGAGATAACTGAGGGGCTGTTTTGCCTTGTCCTTTACAACTAAAACCAAGATTCAGCAGAGACAGTAGATATGCTGCAGAGTTGGGAAATCTGGTATCCACATTGAAAATCAAGGAGAAAATCTTAATTATAGGCTTATTTTGTGAGGTATAGTAGTCTAGTTTCTAGGACAGTCTGTTGAGAGAGAGTGAGCTTTGCCTCCAAGTGTTAAAGAGAATTGGCAGGAAAAGATCAAAACCATGGTCAAAACTATGATGCTGATAAAACACAGGAAAACTTTATAAGGTCAAATGTGAAAAACACCCAGGACTGGAAGACCAAAACCTATATTGTATTCAGTGACAAAAATAATAAATATTTTAGGTCAACGTGAAAATATTTTCAGAATTTTTTTGGCCCTTCCATTTTTTTGTTTTGTTTTGTTGTTGTTGTTGTTGTTGTTTTTCTTTTTAATAAAAGAGGCATTTTCTAACTGTGACAGTCACAGAGGGGAGTTATGCTCTAACAGAAGAAGTGCTTTTGGAATAGGACAGTTCCACTAGCTCACAGTGAAGACAAACAACTTAGTCACAGGCTGCCAAAGAAGGAAAGAAGACATCTTAAATAATTTTTGCTGAATACAAGGACGTGAATATGAGGCCTAATTCTATACATCATGGCACACTATGAGTGGCATTAATTAACACACTGCATTACATTTGCACCTTTGATGAGCAGTTCCATGCAACACTAAGAAGATGTAGTACTATACTCAGTAAAATAATTCCCAAACTCTAGAGTTGGCCAGAACCTAAGATATAATAATCACATGAAGTTGCTTTCTTCTGTCAGCAAAGTGCTGCACTGTGGGTGGAAAAGTGTATCTTTAAGAGGATCCAGACAGTAACACTATCAGATTTAAGAGGTGACAACATTTAATTGATGTATATTTCATACCTAAAGATAAAATAATGTCTAAAAGGAAAGGGACAAACACCTTGTATTTTGTCATGAACACCCATACAGGGTAAAATACAAGGTGCGTAAAGAATATTTTGGCCACTCATAAAAGCAAACTTTTCAGGCTTGAAAAATCACAGCCTGTTTTTTAGAAAAGGTTGTGGTAGACCTTTACAGTTTAAAGGTCAAGAACTACAAGGTCACAATTATCAGCCTCTGAGAGCTAAATCATGCCAGCAAGAACTGTGGTAAGTATTGACAGCAGATTCTGCAAGTTGTAACATGCTGTTGTTTAGCATGTGAATTAATGGGTCACGGTACATGCCAGCATATACAAATATATTTAGTACATAACTGGATTTGAAAAACAACTTACGACCCCTCTGGGTTCCCTATCAGTGTCAGTGGTCCAAGCTACAGACTGGTGTTCTGAAATGTACAGGAAGCTTATTGGCTTCTTTCAAGTTCCCGTGGTGCAACAAGTCCTAGTTAGGCTTCACCCCTGGAAGTACTATGCAGGCTGCAATCAAATAAAGGATGGGAAATGTGTAGAAAAACTGGATCCTGGAGGGAGGAACACAACCTGCAGAAAGGAAGTGTCACTATGACATCAATATGAGTACACAGGGCTAATGGGAACCTACCTGCATCCACACCTTAATTTGGTTTTACAAGCACTGACTCCTCTGTGCTGTCCCTCTGCACTCTTCCCTGTGCAGCAGAGAAAACAGGAACATACTGCCCACAGACAGATGAGGAAGTCCAAATAGGATACAAAGACCTGAGTGAGACCTGGCCTTGATAGGGAAAAGGAACTGGATGTTGACAGAAGGTAATTTTCATCATTGAGATGGGAGACGATGGCTTCTGAGGTACATGAGATTAAGGCAATGGCTTCACAATAAATACAGTGGTGATCCAGCTCAAATGGTAACATTTTTGTTAAGTGCCTTAGTGAATATAATATGAAAATTCCCAGATTAGCCCTAAGTGTTTGCTATAAAATATGGTGCACGTAGGGCAGCAGGGATGTACCAATAACATGTCAAAAAATTCTAGAGCTGCATTTGCTCTACACTGCATCCTAGCAAGTAAATACATTCAATAAGGCTGGTGCACGCTGCCTTCATGCATCTATCATTCTTCCAGTCCTGGAGCTGGCTCAACCATTTCTAGCTTGAACGCTCCAATGTGCTTGCACAAACAGTCACTTAACTCACTTCCAGGGCAAACTTTGCATGTCCAAAATCCTTGTATTTTTCCTTTAAGAATTATTGGGGTAGACTTTCTCATACCTATGTCATGTAAGAAATGCTAAAAATTGTATCTGACTGAAGTAGTAAATGTACCTATTTTTGATAAGAAAATGATATTCTGTTTTCATGAAAGATAATATATAATTCTCCTCTGTTGATTCATTATTGAGAAAGAATCTTATTCTTATGTATTTCCCAATGAACACATTAGATTTTGGAACATATTTAATGGGAAATATAATAGTAGACTACAGTGATCACAATGATTAGAATCATAGAAAAGGGTTTGATATCTCCAGGCTCTAGGTCACAAAACACTAACCTAACATGAGACTACTGAAGCAAAACCTTCAGGAATCAACAGCAACATTAAGAGCCCTTCCTTGCTAGGCAGTTTGTAGGACAGGGCAGTGCTACACCACAGAGTTAGTACAGTATATGCACATTCCAACAGCAGATCCAAATAGCACATGTCATAACCAAAATGCTGAATGTCAAGTAAGATACCATAACACAGATAACAAGAAGCACTCATATATTAGATGTGAACACCTTTTGAAGAGAGATTATTTTAAATTCTGACCTACAGTCTTCTTCTGGTATCACAGAGGAATTAAAATAGTTTTTGACACATTTCACTGATGTGTATTGGCTTAAAGGGCTTTTCTCCTTACTGCATTGGTAGTGAGAGAAAATAGGTAAGTAATTTCAGTGAGAGCCACTCACCACACTGGGACATGTCCCTTTTCACATCAGTGAGCATCTGACTTTGAAAAATACAGATCTTCAGACTCTTCAGTCTTTGTGAAAACTGCCACATGAATCCAAATTATAGCTTGAAGAGAATTCTTTTATTTTGTGGCAGTTAAGTTGGTTTAAGGTAAGCATGAAATGTCCTTCAAACCCATCAGGTGACTGTTAGATACTTCTGCATTGTTCTGATTTTGAAAACTGACCTCCAGATTGCAGTGATAGAGCACTTTTTATTTCAATGCTTCTTCTACTTTTCTGTTACGAATCAGTGTGTCCTTTCTTTCTGCCCACTCTACACATACTAGCATATACATACACGTATCTACAGAATTCTAGACACCCTGACACAGACAACTATTAAAAGAATCCCTTGATTTTGCCTAGAATTTTCCTGAAGTTGATGGCATGTTATTTGAATGCCTCTGTTAGCATATTATGTTATAGAAAGGACCTAGTTTAAAGTGGTGATTAAATTAAACTCCAGCTATTTTCTATTAAAAGGGAATTTTGATTTATCTATGTATCTTTCTGGAAGAAAGGAAATATTCAAGAATGGGCAATGCAGGAGCTTATCTGAGAAAAGTATAGTATTACAAAACAAATAAAGGGGCTTAGGACTTAGGACTGTAAAAAGTTTCAGTTATCACTTTTGTCTGTGTATCTGGAGAGTCAGAGGCAGACCATAAACAGAAAGAGACACACAGAGATAAAGGACATGTCTATATCCATACAAGCCAGGATTCAACCATGTTACATTTAATATTTCCTGACCACAAACAGGTTTTTTGAATACACATTCATAGATATGTAGAGAGATTGCCTCAACTCCAGAAGTCTCTGAAAAGTGAAAAGCTGAGGACACTTGGCACCCCATCACATATCTAACATTTCTCTTTGTAAATAGATGGATCAAGCACAGGCAAAGTCATCAGCTTTTCTGCCAGCATCTACCCGAAATCAGTTCTTCAAAGGCATAATGATGGTTCTCTGACTGGCATAAGAGCTAGTCAGGAAGATGTATGAAGCTGAAAACATGCTCACACGTGAGTAGTAGGACTATTGTTACATGGTGCACATCTCTTCCCACCCCCAATTTCTTAACCCCCATGACCTCTGTATCTGTACAAGATGAGTTTTTTAAAAGAAAAACAACCATATATTTTAAGATTTTTTTATTCATGTTAGCTTGCTCATTTTTCAAATTATCTGACAAGTGTTTTAACAAACAAGTTGTATGTCATTTCAGTGGCACGAACACTCAAGGGAATGGCCTGAACTTATGTCAGGGAAGGTTTAGTCTGGATATTAGAAAAAGCTTATTCACCCAGAGGGTGACTGGGCACTGAACAGGCTCCCCAGGGAAGTGGTCACAGCACCAATCCTGACAGAGTTCGAGAAGCATTTGGACAGTGCTCTTGAGCACATGGTGTGACTCTTGGGGTGTCCTGTGCAGGGCCAAGAGTTGGACTTTGATGATCCTAGTGGGTCCTTTCCAGCTCAGAGTGTTCTGGGATTCTGTATGACGGTAATCACTCTTCATTATCCTACAGTATTCATCATTTCAGAGATTCCACTTTAAAAGTAACTTTGATTCTGTTATCAGTAAGATAAGAAATGTTATGGCTTATCTCTTTGTGTTGTCCTCATGACACACCTTGGCTTGAGTTCTGTGGGCTGATGGGTTAATAAATAAAATGAAGGACTGTTCAGTGTCTGTGTTGTTTCAGAAGTCTTGCTGTTGTATTGCACTCTATCCTTCTTTTTTATTGGCCGAGCTGGAATGAGCTATCATACCAGACAAGGAGAGTTGGACTTTGATTTTGGTTACTACTTAGAGTACAGCTTTCTCTAAGTTGGGTATAATACAGTTCAGGAACAATTTAATTATAATTAAGGATGATATTTACACACTCCTTCCTGAGATAGAACTGAAGATAAACACAGTCAAGAAAATAGCATGTGCTAAGTTCAAGAAGACCTGTAGTAGGGACTAAAACTTTTAATATTCATGAAGGACTATGTATTTTCCCGTGACATCAGAAAATAAACTCCCTGCTTTAGCCGAGCAGGCTTGCGGGTAGGGAGAGATACACATATGCCAATGAATTACGCTTCTTTCATCTTCAGTAATAAACATGCCTGAGAAGTATTGCAAAGAGCTAACTTAGGTCAGATTTCATACCTCATGACTTAATTGAAGGCCTGTTCTTCATTCTGCACTAATCTTACATCTATTTCCATGGAGATGAAGGTTTTGAATGCATTCATCCCTGAATGACTTCCACTTCTTTGTTATTAGGCAGGTGTGCAGCATGCAAGACAATCACCCCAGAGAAATTCTGCCTGTTCACTTTGCTCCAATGAATATGAGCCTTTCAGGACATTTTGTGAGCTGCACTTTCAGGTGAGTCAACAGGGAGTATGCTTAAGTGGACAGCCGTGCCCATAATCAAGAGGCTTGACTTACAGACTTCAGAGTCCTAATTGGGTGTGACATCTCTGAGGAGAGCCTAAGAAAGTTCAGAGTAGACGAATAAAAATGTCATTCTAGTGAAAACCCTTTAATTTTTTTTTAAATTTTATTTTCTGCAGTCAAACCTTTTCTGCAACTGTGTTGGTGTCATTCCTATGGGCATGTTCTTGATTCCTCCTCTCCTTAGAGCTAAACATTTTGCACTGAGGAGAGCTCCAAGTCCCACTTTCTGTTGTGAATATAGAAATCTACTAGGTCATTTCAGGGTAGATTCAGAGAAGAAATTTTAGAAATAATTGAGCAATATCCAGTTTGCCATAGTTTGCATTCTCTTAAGAGGTTATCTTGCAGACTAGTTATTTATTAGACTTTATTGACATTTGTAGTTTAGATCTGAACCAGGTGTTTTTAAGAGAAATACTGTGATTCAAATAAATCAGTTCAGCACTTATAAAAAAGATCAAAGTATGTATTGAATGTCTGTTCATAAACATGAAGATGTTATTACAGAGTACACAAAATTTCCCAGACAGATGTGATAAAATGAAGACTCCCAGTACACCATGAGTCATATTTTCTCTAGGGTTGAGATATTCATAACTGAGAGAACAGCGAGAGGGTATCTAGGTTAGCTGTAATTCTGAGAGAAACATGTGAACTAAAAGCTAGGTCAGTGGTGCTCTGGTCTCTGCTCCCTCCCCAGACACCCACACTGGAAGCTGACCAAATTGAAACAGAAGCAGATACTGCAGAGAGTAGAAGGAACACCGAGGAAATCCTCAGGTTGCCATTTCTAGTCAATTACCTGGGAGAAAACAGGTGTCTGAGGCTTAAAATTTTTCTATTGGCCCTGCTGAGTCCTTTGAAATATTGGTAAGGCTCACCGTGGATAGCTCTAAGGCATCTCAGCTTTAGTCCTATAAAACCACCTCACTACTACACATTTGACAGCTATACCTTGCGAATACTGAGTAGGATTTTAATTGTGAATATTAAGTAATTACAACTTCACACAAAATAACAACATTAACAGCAGCAAAGCAATATTTACGGATTATGGCTGTGAGTAATGACTTCAGTGTGGGTGATCCTGACTTACACAATGGTACAGTAAATCTTCTGTAAGGGACAAACACACATGAAACTTCTGTCCAATCTCACATCACTGAAATGCAAGAAAACCACTGTGAAGGCCAGTGGATTTGTTCAGATGCAAAAATCAGTGGGAAGAAAAGCAGTTTTCTCCAGATCCTGTGATAATCATTAATATACAATACTCACAAACAATGCCTGGCAAGCTATGCACAATAGATCCATATTTAAATGTAATAAAACACTTTGTCTTCACTATTTGTCTTCTTCCTTGCTGTTTGCAAGAGGTTCTGAAGGGTTAACCACACAGTTAGGAGGCAAGGAGATGCAGGGAAATGTAGCCAGCTGTTGAAAGAAGCATCAAGACATGAAAAGGAAAATTACTTGAGGCAGTTTTCCTGCCTAAAACAACAGGAAGCTTCATCTACTGGATATGAATTTTTAACAGGAGACCTTTGAAGTGACTTCAAAGACATCAGGTGATTAAAACAGATAAAGGGAGCAAAGGGAGAGGCTGACCCTGTGCCATAGGAGAGGCTGGGATGCAGGGAGAAACGGGCTGGGGTTTGCAGACAGGAGCCTGGCCAGCTGGCATGCTCTCCAGCTAACACCATGGACTCCCTCAAGGACTGTACTACCACTGCTTTCTGGCAACAAGTACTCACTGCTTTGTTTCATATAGAAATACGTTCTCAACTGCTGATGGTCTCCATCTCCTGAGAGTGAACACCCTGACTTGCCTTGCTCTGAGGCCATGGGGTGAAGGAAGGATCCCAAGGCTCTACTAAAACCGTTTTTAGGAGAAGTTGCCCATCGACAGGAGCTGCATCTGGGGCTAACTGCAAGTTTTCTCTGAGGATGTATTGATAAGACACTAGCTGAAAGCAAAAGTATCCTTTTGTGCACAACACCTATCCTAAGTGCACAACACCTACCCTTCACATCCCCTAAAAGTTATTCTAAGACATCTTTCCAAAGGATGTTCTTAACACGGACCTGACAATGAACAATATTTTCCTTCTATTTCAGAAAGCAAAGTCTAATGCCGCTGCTGTATCATAGTTGGCAATTACAGAAACACTGGAGATAAAATTAAAGGATTTTTCTGAAGGTTTTATCCATTACCTCACAAACTTGTGAAAAATCTCATTATTAGCATATTTGGTATTAACAAGCTACACTTTTGAAAAAAACACTGCTAAGAAATTTTAAATGCCCAACTTGGGACTATATTGTGGCTGGAATATCAGTAAAGCACAAAAAGCCTTTCAAAGCATCTAAAACAAAATGCAATTTAATTTTGTTTAACTGGCATGTCAACTAAGTTATTTAGTTAAAGGACTATCTACTATTTGCAGAGAAAAAGGAAGGACTAATTCATAAAGTTCCAGCACAAAGTTATTCTTCTCAACACAGAACAACAGGGTAAATTTTAAGTCCTCATTTATTATTTGATTTCACTCATGTTGCTTCATTTTGTACCTGACTATACAGGAGGGTTGTTTGTGGGATCTTTTCTGGGGTGGGAAGGAGGGAGAGTCTGAAATAATTTTGTGGAACACCTGTGATGTTCTATGGAGCAACAGCAATTCACAGGTCACCCGGTGAATAATGCTAAAACTAAAACAGAAACAATGAATCTGTTAAAAAAAGATCCCAGAGCAAACTTGTACCCACGGAGATGGCTTACAAAGACATGGTCTGCAGACGATCAAGCAGAGTTATAAAATGCACAGTGCAGCTTGCACATCAAGCCCAAAGGTTACAATAAATAAATACTGTGCATCCCTTGAGGATACTCTCTCAAGGAAGACAGATTGCCACGTGAGAAGAATAGCAACAGCTCCATGTGCAGCAGCAGTTTCAGGCTCCGTGCAGGAAAGGGGAAACGAGGTTTCCCTCTACCCACCCCGCGTAACACCTTTGTGACTCCTGTATGACGTGCCAGGGAGAAACCCAACGCTGAGGATCGCAGGCGTGAGAATGGGACACACCACACTGTATTGCTGCACAGAAGTGCAACTTCCAGAGCTTCAGCCAAGCCACAGTGATGCTGGGCAGCCATACAACAGTCAGCTGCTGTAAAATGTCCCAAATCTCAGAACAACAGAAGAGAGATGGTACCATTTCGAGACGATATTTAAAAGTCATTCCAGTCAATCACTTTTGACTGGTGTTTATGTTTACCCTTTTGTACATGCTGTCTTCTTTGAAAGTAAGTGCTGCTTTTTGAACTGGCTGGTCTGGAATTTCTACTTCCAGAATGACTGAATGCAGCGGTCAAGCTGCTTTGGAAAAGTTTTCCAAAACAATTTTAAGTCTAAAAATACATAGAAATAGCTCACTCTGAAGGGGCAAAATGAAATCGAGAAGTGACAATGAGGAACAAAATCCTCCTTAAAACATTGAGGACAGAGACTTGGGGATTAATTTTACATCTTCTACCCTCCTTTTTGGGTGGTTGGTCCAGTAGCCCCCATCAACTTGCTTAGTTCCAAAGGAATCACCAGAAGCCTTCTTCCTCCCTACAGCAAACTGGCTTTGCTCTCAGTGCCATGAGGAGAAGCAGGCACATAGATGCCTAGCATTTGTCAGCTCATTTTTCCATCTTGGCAGAAAATTGTGAGAAAAAACAATAATCAGAGTGGAATGAATTCTACAATTGTTAAGTAATGTTACCTTTGAAAGCAAAAAACTTAGAATTATTGTTTTGTTGCCATGTAGATTTCTTAAACCAAAATCAAACATTCTAGTTTAAGAGCACCATTGAAACAAGTACAATTATTGCAGAACAAGTCATGTACAAGCCTTCTTAGTAAAAAAATCCAGAAATCCACAGATATTTATTCAGAGCTATACTGCTGCAAGTGCTGCAAATGGCAATGACCAATGCTAAAGATATTTACACAGCATAGTTGTTTCTAGCTTTTTCACAAACCTGTAAAGTTGTACCCAACCTATTCAAATAAACATAACTGTAAGTTATAGTAGTTTCACCTAGTGAAGAAGCAGGAGAAACTTATTCATCACCCTGTCCTGAAGGTTGTAATGAGTATAACTCAGAAAATTTTAAAAAGGGATACATTAAGAGGCAATTTAGGATTTCTTACTGTCTAGACAGAAAAGATATGAGACTGCAGCAGCCAACCATACCATGGGCACAGGAGATGTATTTTGTCCCCGGTATGATGTAGACAGGTAAATGGAAGTTTTGGGTTAATAGGGTGGGGTTTTTTTGTTTTATTTTTTTTTTGTTTATTTGTTTGTTTTTGGTTTTGGGTTTTTTTGTTTGGTTGGTTTTGGTTTTGGGGTTTTTTTTGGGGCAGGGGGCAGAGTTTGTTTTGTTTGCTTTTGTCTTTGTTTCTTTTCTTTTTACAGTGTAGTTACTATGTACAAGGAAGAGCAAAAATGGACCAGAAACTACACCAGCTAAAGTACCTCCAGCATAACACCCATTTTACTCACACTGATCCAAATTTTTAAGCCTCAAAAGCCAGCCTGGTTTCTTCCAGACCAGAAAGTCACTGCAGACACGGAAGCTGTCAGTATTACAGTTTTCTGACCCCCTGAATTCTACTTTAGTCACCCCTAACGGGCCCAGATCTTCCTGGCAGAGAGACAGTCGTCTCACCTTTCTCATCTCTCTGCCTTTAAAGGTTCTCAGTTAAGCTTTCCTCCATTTTTTGCATTCAAGGTACCTGGTTGGTCCATGAATGCCTGGTGTTTTTGTGTCCCTGGTTGACACAGAAAGTTTGCATGGAGCTGAGGGAGAACCAGTAGCTCCCCTGGGCTACCTCTGTAGGAGCACCACTGATGAAGATGAGCAATCGGGTAAGGATAAGAAAAGAGGTGTCTGTTGATTGAGGAATTAGGTCAGTGGAAGAAAGAATCCTGCCTTTTGGTCCTTATATCTGTCTCTGCTTCTTTATTTTAGCCTAGAGGACAAACAAAATACAGAAAAATGGGGCTGCATGATGTGTTTAGAAATCAAATCCTAGTTGGCTACATAAGAAACCTGTGTAAGAGCTGCTGTATCTTAATCTCTCATGTGCTAGTCCAGTACTTAATTTAAAAATATTACCCATCCTGAAAATCAGGATGTGGGACTGCCCTCTCTCAGCTGTAAATCAGCATGGAAATTGCCTCAGTGTTATTCAGATGTAGCAGCTGTGGGCTCTAGTATTAGCTGGAAGTAATGAATACAATATTGACTGTGTTTTACAGCAAGCAGAATACAGTCATTCACACTACTTTTACTTTATGACTGGTTTGCAGTTTTTTATCTGTACAGGGAATATGCCTTGTGTACATAAAAAGAAATTCCAAGCTAAAAATGAAACCAAAAAGATGCTTGAAAAACTCTGTCATCAGGTTGCTGTTTTCCATACCCTTTTTATCTGGTGATGATCCTTTAATGCCTGCATCATCACCATACTGAAAGCAAATTAATTGCATGTTTCCAAAGTATCATTTCCTGTAACTGATTACTAGCTAAAGTAAAACTCAAAGAACACTCTGTTCTTACTTGAAGGTCAGTAAGGAACCACCTGCAAAACCAGGGCTGTTTATTAATATGCACTTTATTCTGGGGCTTTTTACTACCTTGTCAGATCGAACAAATAAGTATTAAGTATTGACTGATTATTTATTTAATACTATAAATATTATATGTATAAAAATATCACAAGATATAATCACTTATGCGAAGACTACTATCACACTGGTACATTGAACCTCAGAAACTGCGGGGTACTTTAAATGTCAGTTTTGTCATCTCTTCAGTAGCTGCGTCTATACTTTTGCCAACACTAAAGAACAGAGATATCTGAGCAGGCTGTGAACTATGGCACTTCAGATACTTTAGCAGCGTCATTAAACCTGCAAAATTGACTGTAGCTTGCATAGTTCTCTGGAGTATCATTATGCATTGATGCTGATGCTGTGCTGGAACCATAAATGCATGGGTAGCAGCGTGAGGAGAGAAGAAATTTCTTTCAGGAAATGAGGAAGAACTGAAGACCAGGTCCTCTATCATGACTGTGTGTGTGAAATTTTCATCAGACAAGGAACACCACAGACCAGACCTGCTTGAGACTTCTCAGAAGTGCTTACAGGAACAGCTATTAACTCACTGTACTTGTGAGGTCAGATTCCTGCTTCTTATGGTTTTGTGTCACTTTGTGTGCTTTCCAATGGAGAAGTGACAAATCACACCACTGGTTCCTGCTCTGGCCTCCTCAGCACTCCTCCCCGCCACAACAGTCTGCTTCCACACAAAAAGGGACATAAAAAATATTGATGGGAGAGACTTTTTTGCTTTTTCCCTTTTTGTGATATTCAGGAAGATCGTTTCAGTTTCTCAAACAGCCTCCCTACCAGTAACAGCAATCTCGCTGAAGCCTGGTGTGGTCACTCATCAGCATGAAGAGAAAAGGTTTTGGGACTGAATTTTCTAAATGTTTAACCTGACAGTGCATGAGTCAGAACAGGATACAGATCTTCTACCTCTACGTTTGAGGTCCACACTCAAATTAAACAAATAAAAACAATTATAGGGAGGGTAGGGGATACATACAGAGCGTTTGGACAGGAGTCCATGCAGTTGCTGGGAAATACTGCAAATGCCAGGTGAGGTATCCCCCACACTGTGTGCTCTGCACTCTGCTAGGATGGGCTCTGCCCCACCTCTGCTGCTCAGCGTGGGCAAACTGCTCCATGGGAATAAAAGAGGAGTCTAGCTATTGTAATTATCTGAGATTTGTGCTTAAAGACTAAAAGCACAGGTAAGCGTAGTGCTCTGTGTGAAATGCTAGCCTGGGCTTTATGAGATTTTTAGTTGCCACCTTATTTTGTTTGTCACTTTGAAGCACTGCTAATTTGGCTTGCTGCTGACAGGGAATTAAAATATGCCAAGGTACAATCTGGCTGCCTCAAGCAAATGGAGGGATTAATATATCTTCCTGCCCTATGATTCTTTTTTGCATTTAAGTAAGATATTTACAGATGTGCATACAAGTACTATGATATAAATGCATTGACCCACATTTCCTCTCACATTAAAAGTATTTCTAAATAGTTCAAGAGCATAATGGCTCTTATTTCTCAATAAGAGGAGAAAGCATTCCATTATTTGTGAAGGAACATGCTAAATTATGCTTAATGGTATACTTCTTGAAACTTAAGGTACACAAAATTTGCAAAGTCATGTCTGTTGTGTTTCTGTAATTTTGGAACCCAAGGCAGTCATTGTCATGGAGTGATCTATTTAAAATTCAAAGGAAGAAGATCTATTAATTAATAAAATACTTTTGATCTTGGGAAATGAAAAATTAAAAATAGAAAAACTAGGATTTTTTTTTACAAAAAAAGTAAACATACAATACTTCTTGCTCAAGGAAATGCAGGTGAAGTAAATGTTATTTGAATTTAAACTGTAGACTATCAACTTCATTTATTAATAATCTCTCAAAGTAATGAGATTAAAATTGTTATAAATAATTGATCTGAAAAATAATCCAAACAAATTACTGTCTTGTTGACTGAATTAAATATTCCCCGTTAACCTAAAGATTACAGACTGCAAATTTTTATCTCCTGAGAAAGTAATCTCTTTTGAAATACAGACCATTGTCTTTAGAGCTGATCAAGTTGGAAAATAAGGTCACGTGAGAATGTACGCATGGATATATAGATAACCCTCAAAATATTAGCTCTGTTAACAAGTAATAGTCCTCAGGAAAAATATATTCCTATATGGATAATGCTTTTCTCAGAGAAGTGAAAGAAGTAATATGATAAAAGCAGGGCTAAACACAAGTCTGTGAAAAATGAGTTTGAGGAGCAGTGTAAGAGGAGCAACTTGAGCCCACAGGTTTGCAGCAGAGACATAAAAGCAATAGATAGCACAGAAGTTCTGTTAGGAAAAAATTACGAGCAAGTATGAGATACAAAGGTGCCTTCTGGTTTACTCTTACTTATTTTTATGGCATTTTTTCTCTCTGGCTACATTTGTGGTGTGGGTAGGGGAAAAAAAGGACAAAAATACATCAGACAAAACCTTCATTCTGCTTATAATCTTCTAAAGTTCAACACTTTATTTTTTGAGAAGTTTTATTGCTTGAAGTCTGCACATTGTGTATGAAAAAAAAGGAAATTCAGTTTAAAGAAAAGCTAATTTGTGGAACATCTGTTCTTGAAATCTGCAGAGTGAAAAAAGCTTCCCTTTAACAGCTGATGTCTTCCCAGCAAGTAACAAGGATACTATTCTCGGTCCATGATTTGTGATCCTGTCTCTGCCCAGTCATTTGAAGCATCAAAGGACGATGGCACAATCTCTTGGACAATGGCACGATCCCTTGGACAGTGGCAGAGACACCACTGTGAGTTACCTGGCAGAGAAAAGGCTGTATACAATGACATTGCTCCAGAATATTCCTCCCACCACTAAGAATTTGCAGTGCAGGGACTGTATGAGCCTGAGATGGTTGTCAATGAAGTTACTAAAACCCAGCAGGTTTCTTATTTAAGTGTCAAGTAACCAGTGACAGATGCTGTCCTCCTAAAGGCTTTTTATGTGGCGTTAGGAAAAAATCTCATCTTCCCAGATCTCCTTGCTTCCAGTTTTTGTGGGATTTTTTCCCTCAAACCCTTGCTCTGATCGGAGAAGGAGAAACAGAGGATGTGAACCTTGAGGTGTACATGACATCTTTGAGTCCAACCTATGGTTGACAGACTTTAGCAACATTTTAGTTTGGAATGTGCTTGTGCTAAACAAGACCCAATTTGCACACCTGGAAATGGACTCTCCAAGTCACCATATCATTGGTAAATTCAAGGCAGTGGAACCGAATGGACGCAAAACACGGAGACACCCATGTCTGTACCCACAGCTACTCGGGTGTGCAAGAGCAGTGAAGCCCTGAGCTTCCCATATGCCAAAAGGGAATGACAGCTCTTACTCACCTACAAGGAATTCTTGGATAATAAAGTAATTCTGCCATAACTCTCAATATTCTCGTTTTCAAAAAAGTTTTGTCAGAAAGTGTCACATTTTAACGTTCAGCAATGACTGGCATGCAAGTATTTTCCTGCCAGAAACCCCCTACTCATACATTCATCAGTCTTGTCCTCATTAGGACATTGGCATACCTTCCTTCTCAATTCAACTGACATGTCCCAAAAATGAAAAGGGTTTTGTGTTGGAGCTGACAACTGGTCTGAAGGCTTCATAGAGTTAAATATAGATTCGATTAGTGTCTATTCATGATACTGTGGTGTCAACAGAAGTAAGGAATTCAAACAAAAGAGAGAAAAATACAGCAACATTGTGCACCTGGTGTTTTGCAAGAATTCTTGAATGCATGTGTTATAGGCAACCAATAGTATTATACTGTAGTAAAATAATAGCCAATGAATATATTGTAGTAGTTTAGTAGCCAAGGAACACGTAACACAAATGATAACATAAAAAAGGTGTATAAAAGAGGCTGTGCTACTGAATAAACAGGCTTTTTTGCCCGTGTCCAAGGCAGTGTCTGTGTATGTCGTGTCCACCCCAACAACAACAGTTTTGTTTTGTTTTTTATATATTTACGTAGTGATGCTGAAATGCTGCACACAGAGTTGCTGGCAGGGTAAGTTTACATTTGTCCTAAGTGAGGAAAACATGAAGAAAAGGAGACGAGGTAGTTATTATTATAATGACTTTTGTGTGTGGGAACTGAGAAAAGGCTTGAGCTCAATGAACCATGATGAGTTTTACTTAAATTACAATGTAAGCAGAAGTTCCTGTACAAGTAGGAGGCTCAGTATTATGCGTACAGGTATGTGCACGGCTGCCTGCAGACACCACGCCACAACCCCAACCATCAAAGTCTTCATATGTGGTAAACGAGTAATCACCTCAATGTTCTATAACCTTTTATAATTGAAAAAGTGCAAACTTCCTCTCTTTCTCTTCATTTCCTTCCTCCATTAAGTCTAAATATAGACCACAAGCTGTTCACAAATGCTACTATGTTTTCTACCATTTTTTTCATAGGCACTGAGCAAATATTCAGGACTCAAAATCAATTTCTCATGAGCTATTCCATGGTACAACTCATGCATGGAGTTGTCAGAAGTTAATTCTCACAAGCCATGTGATGGAAATTATTTTTTCAGTAGCAAGTACAGTGCAAGAGATAGGCAAAGAGATTTCTGAAGGATGTTTCATTTAAATAGGGAAGAGGAAATTAACACAGAGATAGAAGGAAAAAGAAAACACTATTGAACCTGACACTACTAGCAAGGCAAAATTAACAGGAAGGCAAACAAACCCAAAATACTAGAGCAAGGAAGTGATAGAAGGCTCTGAAAACAAACATGAGATATTAACACTGTGGACCTTACCCTCCTACATTTTTGATCCCACTTACTTTCATTATATTATGCCAACATTTTATTCCAGATATTTTATTTCAGTGATGTTGGTTTTGGTCCTTTCTCTGTGGTTTGTGTGGGCTCTTGGTCCTCCCATAGAAGGTGCAACAGTTCCGCTAACAGTGATGCTGCCACAAAGCAGCTTTGAGACGTCCATAACATTTCACTCACCATTTCTGATGTCAGCATTTTTTAAAAGATGTTCTAAATTTTGAAATGAGAAATGTTAATAACACTGTGAGCCAGTGAAAAAACGAACACAGAAATGAGCTGAGCTTTAAAAGAAACATTTTATTTGGTAAAAAATAAAAGTAATAAATTATTTCAAGGCAATTTTTGGTTTGTATTTGTACATACACAGTATATCCATAACATAGCTGCTATGTAATCCAGGAATTCCATCTTAGGAAAAAAGGATTTACATATCAAGTAGTCTTAAATGAAACCAGCACAGTCCTTTACATCTGTCAGTATTGAAACCAACTTGATAGAATTCCTTTCCCATGCTCCCCGCTCCCCAAAATTACCCAGGAAAATCCGTTCTGGGTCTTGTGTTTGTAGCATCCCTCATGCTTCTTTCACATCATCTAGATTAGTGTCTCTCAGCTTTTCTTAATCAAAGAGCACCTGATTATTATGTTACCTGCCATGTTGGTGCACTAGCTTCCATTTTCAACTGGTAAAATGTTCAACTAGTAAAACTTCATGAATATTCACTTGCGATTTCACCTTCTGATTTTACCTGTTTCCTTTGTTGTATGTGAAGATATCTGCAAATGCTTTTTAGTTTTGTCTCTTTGGTTTTTTTTGTAATACCCATTCACATCTATATCCTCTTTTGAAATCTTATGGATCATCACAGATCCGCACGCTCTGCTTTAAAGATTGATCTAAACTCTAAAATCAGAATGATACTTTCACACCGGCACATGTGACATTTGAAAGAAATATATCAGACATGATGTCTAAATGTGGCGTTGCCATGGGACAAAATTAGACATGACCAAAACAGAACAATGAAATTACATAGTCAACAGTTACCCACAATACATCAGCTAGGATTGCACTGAGAGTTTTACACCAAAATCTAACTAAACACATATGCCTGGTATGCTTTATCCTGGGATGGCCTAGTTTAAAAATCTATGCATGTTTTTAATGCCTCATTGGAATAGTTCTTCAGAGTAATATCCAAGAGCTTGGGAAGCTGTAGATGACCAGCCTGAATTTTGAGTACGTTGATTGCTAAATGAGGCAAGAACAGACATACAATAGACACGTAGGAGTCCAGTGTTTGAATGCTAATTAATTAGTTGCATTCATTTCTCAAACACAATAAAATATTGTCACTGGTGCTCAGTCTTTCAAATATTTCTACTTCAACTGGGATAAATTCTGTGTGTTCTGGAAAGAAAAGAAGCAATTTTTCTCCCAGCTGTACTTACACATGGAAGCAACACTATCAAAATGAGCATGTATCATGGCCCTTGCATCAGAAATAACTAGTCTTCCCTCCAACTATCTTTTGCACTTAATCATTGAATTTTTAGATATTTTAACACATATGGTAAAAGGAAGATGGATAGCCTTCAGAGAAGCTTCTTCTGAAGGGATGCCAAGCAATTTTTATCAAACCAGATTTTCCTCCAGAAATACAGAGAGATATTTTGAAAAAATCTGCAAAGATATATATGAAAAAAAGAATTATTTATGTCTTCTGGAAGAAGGGACAGGAAACTCAGGACAACCACAAGGATATTGTGAGGCTTTGCAGGGAGAAAATTAGCTCATCTGGAACTTAACCTGGCCACTGCCACAAGACAATAAAAAAGCTTTCTATAAACACATCAGTAACAGGAGTGCTGAGGAGAATCTCCATCCTTTCTTGGATGTGGGGGGAAACATAGTCACAAAGGATGAAGAAAACGCTGAGGTACTTAATGCCTTCTTTGCCTCAGTCTTTACTAGTAAGACCAGCTCTTCTCTTGGTACCAGCTCCCTGAGTTGGAAGACAGGGATGAGGAGCAGAATGAAACCCCCCTAACCCAAGGGGAAATGGTGAGATACCCAATACAGCACTTAAACACACAGGTCTATGGGGCTGGATTGGATCTACCCAAGGGTACTGAGGGAGCTGGCAGAAGTGCTCACCAAGCCCCTTTCATTTACCAGCAGTCCTGGCTAACTGGGAAGATCCCAGGTGACTGGAAGTTGGCAAATGTGATGTCAATCTACAAGGACCAGAGGAGGATGCAGGAAACTACAGGCCTGTCCACTCTGACCTGGGTGCCAGGGACACCATTTCCCACAGCATTCTCCTGGAGGAACTGGATGCTCCTGGCTTGGGTGGGTACACTGTTCATTGGGTAAAAAACTAGCTGGATGGTCTGGTGGTGAATGGAATTTATTCCCATCGGCAGTCAGCACAATGGTGCTCCTGAAGGCTCAGTGTTGGGGTGAGTCATGCTTAGTATCTTTACTGATGATCTGCACGAGGGGATCACGTAGACCCTCAGTTAGTTTGCAGATGACACCAAGTTAGCTGGGAGTGTTGATCTGCTGGAAGGTAGAAAGGCTCTGCAGAGGGATCTGGACAGGCTGGATCAGCAACAGTGTGGCCAGCAGGACCAGGACTGTGATTGTCCCCCTGCGCTTGGCACTGGTGAGGCCACACTTTGAACACTGTGTTCAGTTCCGGGCCCCTCACTACAAGAAAGTCATTGAGGTGCTGGAGAGTGTCCAGAGAAGGGCAACGGAGCTGGTGAAGGGTCTGCAGCACAAGTTTTACGACTTAATTAGTCAACATCACAAAAGCAAAACTTGGAACTACTAACTTTGCTTAACAGCAAAGGAACCCTGTTCTGAGCTCTCCAAGAAAAATTGTTTTCTTCCATCCTTTTTCCAAGTATTCCAAGCATTCTCAGAACATGCAACATCTCTGGCATCATGTGAAATGTGAAAATTGTAGACCTAATGTTACTCTTAAGAGTTGAAAATTATGAAAGATTTCAGACCCTATATAAAGGTACACAGACATCTATCTGTAAGGACCTCTCTGAGATAAGGAATGAAATGCAAGACAATCTTTTGAGCATTGCAGTCTCCTCGCTTGTCACAGGAGTGCTAATGGAACACGTACTTATGCAAGTGAAGACAAAATTGGAGGAACATGCTTCAATTACCCATGAACTACTGTGGCTTTATGTTGCTCTAACTCTCCTGACTTAAATGGAAACAAACTAAAAAACCCCTAAGTACTGCACTGTGCAATACAACATGGATATGGAGAATGAATTACACTAAGCACCACGGTAACCATATTGATCCCTCTGCATTACACAGTTGCAAAGCTACTTGTTGGTTGCACAGCTTACCCCACATAATGCTACGAATGAAAAAAAATATGTATTTATCATATGGTTTAGTAGAGTCAATTTAAATTTTATTTTTACATTGTCCTGCAACAGATTTTTTTTATGATGTCTTATAAACCACAACATTTTCTAATACATTTCAGAAAGCTGAAAAATGATCAAACAGTTGTTGTCTTTGAATAGTAATTTTTCACCTATGCACAAACATCTTGTGCCTGATAAGCTTTTTGTTTCTCTCAAGGTTTGTCACAAATACTACTATCCTCATTTATTAGATAGCTGGCAACTTACTTTTTCTTGATTTATAATCTTTCTTCACATCTAGTTCGTGTTTCTTAGCATGAATAAAGAGTGCAGTGCAAGGTCATTAATAAGAGAACAACCAACAATTTTGCAATCTGAGAGGCAGCAAAAGCTGTTTATTGTGAGGCTGAAGAAATGAAGCAATTTATTCACTGTATATTATGACTGTATGTGGGGGTAGTTTATTTATGACACAAATTGAATGAGCACTGTATGAAGAGCCTGCATCAACCAGCTGCACTGCCCTTTGCTCCCAACAGTGCTCCTGAGGGCCACGCTCAGCACTGCCTAACTGACCAGCTTTCACAGAACTGCACTCAGAGATGGGTGACAGTGTTAATGGAGTTTTATTTAATGTGGGAATGACATGACATTTCTTATGGATTTTGCAACTCCCAAGCCATGTGGCCAAATGACTGTCATGCATGGCAAGAGCTATTACTTCACAGGCTTACAAAACTGGGAGTGCATTGGGTGTGTGCAGGGTGGAAAACCTGTAACGTGCAATGCACATTTAGGACACGCCGAACGAAGTGCATCTCTTTGAAAAGACAGAAACATCAAGACAAGCTTTGGGAAAAAGAAGTTCAAAAATACAAACTCCAACTTTTCCCTCCAGAAATCTGCACATCCTTTTTCTTTGCTGATACAAGTTTTTTTTACCCCCTATGTTTCCTTTTTATTTTATGGACAACTGGGTTTCCATGGAGACATGAGGCAAATCAAACAGTACTGGGTGAGCATTTTCCCACTAACAGGTTCTGGAGGGAACAAATGAACACTTGGTCCTTGCATCACCTGTGGACCTCCCCACTCTGCTTCCCCACCTTCAAAGCTGTGGCTGCAGGCAGGGCATTAAGCTACTCTTCCCATCATCATGTCAAGCAGAGCCTTATCCTCCCTAAGCAGCACTAGGTCTTGTAACATTTCTAAAATAGTGACGTCAGTACATTAAGTATCTGATCCTACTTCCCCTGAGGTCTGCGGAATTCATTTCAATTAATCTCGGATCAAGCCTTAATGCAGATCATTCCTATGTGGGAACTCTGAAAAAAGATCTGAAAATGAAAAAAAGGTGCTAAAAAAAAATGCTGAAGTTCTACGGAGACTTTTTTTGCACTATCAAGTCTATGAGCAGGCTCTCACTGAAGGCTCTTAATCTTCTGTGCAGGTGAAAAACAGCAGTATATATCTACAAAGATAGATGACTTGGTAAATTAAAATATTTCCAAATTGCATCAATAGAGATTTCCCAAAGCTTATCACAATATGGAAAGCACTATCACTTCAAAATTTGCCCCAAGACCCTTGTTCTCCCTCTCTCATTTCCTTCCCAAACAGAGTTCCGCCTACAAATGTATGTCAGAGATCATTAGAGTACAAACGAAAACTAAAGATCTTCCTAAAACTATTCCCACCATTTTTAGCATCACCTGCACTTCAATTCAGGTACTATCCTGGACAAATGTCCAACTGGACTAAGAATTATTAAGTGTTTTAAAAAGTACAGTATGGCATTGCTGTTGGCTGCAGAGCTGTGGAAGTATGTTGTGCCTATGTTGAAAACATTCCTCGAGTACGAAGACACTCCTTGCCTTGGGTCTGAATATGCTGCCTCTGTTGGGACAGAATATTTAAGTATAAATGTTCATTTGGGAAAAATACTAACTATGGCATTTCATCAAGCAGTGAACAAAGTTACCAGTGCTCACCAAAATTTAGAAAATCTTTTATGATCACGGGTAACGGAGAGACCTAAACTTTCATCAGAGAACTGAGATGCAAGACTTTGTCAATCTCATAAGTAATTAGCATTCCCACAATGAAACAGTTACTGCTATGATGCATAAGCCCTAATAAAGTTGCCTGAGAAAGAGCTTGAATAAAAAGCTGACACTGCTTCGTTGAAATCACTGACAGTAACTATGGTGACTTCATGGGAACCAGAGCAAGTTCTCAGTGAGAAGTAGATTTCCATATAAAATCTATTCCCAGGGCCACAGGTAGATAAGACAAATGAACTTCATCTAACTGGTACATGAAATGCCTTTTTGGTATTTCTTTCTAATGAATGACATGCCAAGACCTTCATGGTGAACTCCTCCATAGAACACTGTGGGACCTTTCAGATCTAAGACTGAAGTTGTCTCCTAAAACACTCCTGAAACACAAAGATCTGTACAAGAATTCTAAGCTTTCAGCAGTGAAATTTCAAAAAATTCTGAATTTGGAACAAAACTGTCATAGAATATCTTGCAGCTAAATGGAGTCCTTCTAAGACAAACTTCGCATCCAGGACGGGGTAAGCCAGTTGGATGTTCTGGCTGCACACTGCAGATGAGAAGTGGATGCCATGCTGCTGCCCAAACACATCACCATACCTGTGTTTTTGTAAGCACTAACCTGTAGTCATCTATTATGGAGATTTTTTCTATGATACAGAGGTTCAGATAAACCAAACGTGTCCCTTAGACTGCAGTTAGGTGCCTCAATCCCTTCACTGAAGTTTAAAACTTTCTACTATCACCCTTCACTGATACTTTCTTTGTCTTAGGAAAGGCGCCTTATTGTTTGATGTGGTGATTTTTACAAATCTCACTTTTAGCTGCCTAATTCCTCGTGGGCTTGTAATAGTCAACCTGACATAAGGCCATCAAAGCTGTAGTTGCAAAAATATCTGGCAACATTTAAAACAGACTGTTGCACGTGAAACTCAAAAACTTACCTGAGAAAGGGAAGTCCACGGAATTTTTTTTTAAACACCAAATAGAAAAATGTAATAAAAAAGCTTTTTTAAAGAAGACATTACAGAATACTGGCATGCTGTACAAATGTAATTAACACATTGAAATTCAAACTAGTTGTAGGTTCAAGGCACCGTTTTCATAAATAGTTTTTTAAATGTTCGTTCTATATTCACACTGGTTTAACCATGTAAACAAGTCTGTGAAAACTCAGATTAAGGTAACTTTCAAATCTGTATGCCAAATACTTCAGAAAACTATCATATTACACATAAAATTCAATAAAGTAAGATAGATCCATCTGCTGCCCAAACAGTTCAATAGATGCTATGGGGTAAATTATTAACAAGATGAAACCTAAAAGAGGTTTCCAAAAATTAAAGGTAAGTAACATGCAATGCATTAACATTTGTGTTTATCATTTGAAAGTGTGCATAAATGCTGAAAAAAATACAATTTGCTATTCCTAGTGCTATCCTATTTTTGAAGGGCAAATCTTTGGAAACAGTATTATCTGAAGTTTAAAAACATCCCCCATCTTTATAACCCCATGCTTATCAATCTTACAATATGCTAGAATGTATTTTCTTCACAAGGAAAATGTATAAAATTAATCTTACAATATCAACACTATAAACAACTTCCTTGAGACATGTTCTGGACACAGAATTTCTGTAAAGATTAAAGTACAACAATTCTAGAATAATTATTTTTAAAAATATGTACATTCATTCCAATGTCCTAGACCCATGAAGAAATCCAAGTATGCTCTACAAAAGTTAGCCACGAGTCTTTGTCCAGTTAAGATTCTATCTAGCTTTGCCAATCTTGCTTATTTCAATATAATCAACAAAATTTTATTGTTACTTGTTTTTGTGTAGGAAGTTCCCAAACTTTTGCATAAATCCTCTCAGCTTATTTTCATTAGGCTGCAATGGGTGGTAAGCAGTTGAGTTGTAGCTGACCAGGTGATTACTCCTGCCGTAATTATTCCCTAAGGTCTTGCTTTTGATATCTGATAGATGTGAACTGCTGTTGGCTGCATTTACTGCAGGTTGGCTGGCATTTTCCATCTTACAGAATGGCTCAAAGCGACTATAAACGCGCCTTTCACTCAAACGAGATCTCAGCTCCTCTTGGTGTTTTGAGCCTGCCAGCTGTGGTGCCACTGAACTTGCTCTTTGAAGAGCAGAAACAGGAGCACTTTCGGAAGTAGCATTTGTGGAGATTTCCTTTGCATCTTGATACTGAATCTGTTCTGTATTAAATCTTGGGGTAGATGCATCTCCTGCAGTTTCTATGAACTTACTTTCAAGGGGGCACAAGAGAGGACACTTTTTACTGCTCTCATCAGATGGAGGTTTTGGAGATTTTGGTGACTTTGGAGACTTCGGAGACTTTGGAGACTTTGTCACTGGACTACCAGTGACATCTTCTTTACTTCTGTGCAAACTACCTTGAGAATTTGATGATGAACTTCTTTTTCTCCTTGGGGAAGAATCTGTCTTATTTTCAGAAATCTTTGGTTTTTGATTCTCATCTTCAGAAACCAATGTGTCAGAACTACTACACATTCTGTAAAAGGCAGGGCCTTTGTTCTTTGACAAGCTTTCCTTCTTGTCTGGTGTGAGATTCAGAAGTGACCGCAGTTTCTGGGATCCTTTCTTCAGAAAACTTGGGGAACTCTTACTTTCTTTCTTCGACGTGCAATCCTTACTGGACTCCTCCCTGCTAGCTTCAGTGAGAGCTGCCATGGAGATTGCCTTGCTAGCAGTCGGGCTCTTCAGCTCTCCTTTCAGGTCCTTTTCCTCTTGTGAGAAGTGGTTGGTCACACTGTGCAAACTTTTAGCACTCTTCAGCATGTCTTCTGGAAGTTTGGGACTAACTGGCTGCTTAAGTCTATGCCTAGTCAATGTGCTGTAAACATAATTGGATGCATGTTTGTTGGTACCAGGTTCCAATATGGACTTGGAATTAAACATGGGAAAACTTCTCCTTTTCAACATATTTTCATTTTGAAAGTTCTTCAAATTTTCTGCATGTTTGTCTGTACACAGTGTCGTGTACAAATACAGTGATGAGTCACCAGCTGCATTTGAATTTACACTAGGTTTTGTGTTGTCTGCAATCTGAATTCTGTGGGGTTTTGGTGCATCTGATTTAAGAGGAAAGTTTGTGCTGAGCTCCTCTAAAATATTATCCGTTCCATTTCCCACACTCGGAGCATCGTTAGATGTCCCTTTAGGTGTTGCACTTCCCTCTGACCCAATTATAGTTGAATTTGAAGAACTTGCACAGCTGCTTACTTCCTGCTGTTCAGGTAAAGTTGGCTGAAACACCAACGATGATCGCAAGCGAGAATGAGAATACAGCGCATGAGCTTTAATATTTTCAGCTGTGTCATAGCTATCATATCTGTCACCCAAGGCTGACCCATTTGACTCTACTGGATAATCTGACTGATCATTCAAATAGGATTTTATTCGCCAGTTACGTAGGAACGATTTTGTTGTGTGCTCAAGGGTTGGCATCCTCTGCTGCAGATGGCGGATATGATTATCTGTCCCATTAAAAGACCTCCGTACAATTGAATTTCTCTCTGCAAGATTCACCTTCGGTCGTGAGAACTGATCAGCAAAACTTTGCTGGGGCATATTGTAGTTATTTGCATATCCTCCTCGCAATGATGACACAATACTGAGGCTATCAGATGGCATTTTCCATGTATTTGGTAGATTGTTGGCTCTGTTAATAGCTCTGTTGAGCAACAGGTAAGGTGTCCTTTCTGGCTTCTCCCCAGCATAACTATGTCTCTTCCAGTGCTCGTTTTTTTCACTAGGTTGATACTGCTGGATTGGATTTTGAACATTAAAACCTGGATTAAATGGTTGCTTATTATAGGCTTGATTTCTCAAGCCGTATTTATCTATTTCATTTACTGCATATCTTCCACGAGCTTTCCAAACAGGATCTATCTGGAGAACCTTGTCTTGCCTACCAAAAAGGTTTCTTTGGCTAGAAACTGAAGCCAAGGAAGACACTGAATGTTGGTATGTGTCATTATCCCAGAGCGTCTTGCGACTGTTTACCCGCACTAATTCTGGGGCAAATGAGCTGGGAACAGAAGAACGGGCATACAGTGTCCTGAACTCTTCATCAAAGGATTCAACAAGCTGTCCTGTGATAACTTGAACCATACTGAGGTTGGTTTTTTCAAATGACCACATAAAGCTGAAAGAAGAACAAATGAGCATTAGATACAGTTCTTTTGTGCTAAAGTATTACATCAGTCCTTCTTGATAAGAAAGCTTTCACACAAACCTTGGGTTTGTAAAAATACGTTCTAAATAAGTAAGTTGTGGGCATGATTAATGTAATTTGGACTCAGAAGGTCCAATCTAACACCAGTTAAACTCAGCTGGAGATTTTCCACCGATTTCAGTGGAAGCAGGAATGAGTCTATAACTACCCTTATAATTGCCCATATAAAAAGCATTCTAAAAAAGTATTCACAAATGTAGAACCGTAAAGTACAAATACCTAATGGAACAAAATCACTTCTACAAAGATTACGGCAGGACTAACTAAGAGAATGTTACTGTGTGATTATGTTGTGAAAAAAATACATTTGAAATAACATGCAGGACTGCTTCAGCAATTTTGAATGTACTTCATTCTGAACATTTTCAAAAAGATGCAGCTCAGAATTTTTAAAAAGTTTACATTTTCTAATATGCACACTGGATTGGATATGGAAATTTCTTTTAACAGCAATGATAATGCATTGATGAAGAAAATTTTTCTCTTTTCTGCTGTAAGACTGAAAACATGCTCAAAGCTAAAGTTGCAATTATTTTACAGCTACAAAATGAAATAAAATAAATTAACATGTACATTAAGGATGCTGCAACAAGACTAATATGGTGTGTAAAGCATACAATTTGTAGGTTACAACAAAGAAAAAATCTGTTATGAAATCCTATTTTCATGAAAAAAGGAAAAAATTAATGAATTTATTTACTTGCATTTTTCTTCTAGATGTTAGAAAATAGGTTTGTTTTATTCACAAAAATACTTTACTGATTAAGATTTTTTTGCTGTTTTTTTATTTTTCAGGAAGTTATAGCGTATCAAGATTAAATCAAATCATGCTGCATATGTTTTTTCCTATTAATTCTCACAATTAAGAGTAACATATAACATTTGAAAAAAAACGTGAACTTTAAAATTGAGTTCAGTCACAGAATTCAGAAAGATTTGTTTTTCCTGTTACAAATCACTATATTCTGTTATAAAGAAAGCTTAATTCCTACAGAAATTGATGATTCCAGCCGCTGTGGTGCAAGGTGTTCAAGCAGTGTTGTTTTTCAAAATGGAATGAGAAAACCTATCACATTCTCACAGACCATAACACTATGTAGATGTCAAAGCAAGCAGGCTCTCCCTGCAGTCTCTTACCCTGATTCATTTATGAACTTGTCACTTACCTCACTACCATTTATACACGTCAGTCTGAATTTGGGGCTGGCTGAGTCTTGGAGGAAATAAAAGGTCAGATTTTTGAAAGTTTACAGTGGTGGAAATCTATGAAAGGCAGTGGCTGTGGATCTGGCACCCAGGCACTATGCTGGCAGAAACCAACTCAGTAGGGCAAAGGAGAAAAGTGTAGCATGAAAAGAGGGAAAATATTTAATAATGTGTGAGTCAAGACTGTCTCTGCTTTAACTCAGGTTTTTTCCAGCTCTGCAAGGCTGCAAGTTCTTCCAACCTATGTTTTGCACACATACACTGGAAATACAAAGGAAAACAGAATAAAGAAACTTAGCCAAACATAGAGAGAGACAGAACTTGTGCAATTTTGACTTTGATCATCATCTACGAGAGAGCCACAGAATCAGTCTCTAATGTTAGCTTTAGAAGATTATTACATGGAGGAACTATCCAAGATAGCTTATGAAATAATTTGGACAACCTTTTCTGGAGTGAATGCTAAACAAGAATAATTCAGACAATGTAAGACAAATCAGGATTTTTTTCTTTTTAGCAACTCTCCAGCTGTAGTAAAAACTATATTCTTTATTTCTTATTTGTGAAAAACGAACAGAGGATCTCTTAGGGTAGTTAGCAATAAGTATCTATGAAAACCTCTTAAATTACAGAAAACATAATCAAATTTACCCATGTGCTTCCCTAGAAGAATTTTCACAAATAGAAAACCCCCAAATTTGCTATAGCAGCAGTACTGAGATGACAGGTTTGCTATCAACACTTTAGTGATTGATCTTACCTGTAAGAACCATATATGACTTTCTTACAGTCAACAAGAATAAATTTTTGTTCCATTTTTCCATGGAATTTTGCTCCTGTTTTAGAATAGTAATCTTGTCCTTTAACTGTCCGCACCCTCATATTCTGAAAAAGATAATAAAAATACTTTATTTGGTCTACCATAGTCCATGTTCAGCATCCAGGAGGCTAAAATTCAGAGGAACAGTAGGAGAAAAGTTATGTTATTGCATATTAATAAATTCTGCAGGGAATGAAATGCTGATCAAACTTGTTGCCTAGGGACTCAAAATGGCTAGTTATTGTTTTGTCCTCAAGACTGATGAGATTCCCTAGGCCACAGAAAATGAAATTCCACTTTTCCACAGCCACCACTTCAGAAAAGAGGTTCTGGCAGAAGATGTCTTCAACACGGGAAAGAGGTTTTGTACTGTAAAAAAAAAAATTATTTCCATCATCTGATGCACGTTTATACCATTTCCAAGTATCTCAGCTAATCATAGAGAACACTTAAAAGAGCCAGGATCGCTTTTATTTTAACTGAACAAGGCTGCTGTGTCTACAAATACAAATACCCTACTCTGAAATGATCCACTGAATAATACCACTTGGTGCCAGAATCCCTTGCAGTTTTACCACCAGTAAAATTTATCTATCAGCTTTGCACCATGAGATCAATCACATTTTGAAATTCAGAGACACTAACACAACATGCATAGGTAGCATGAACTCAATGCAGTAGTTAATTTTGAATTCTATTAAGCTTTATGTTTTATTCATGCAAACTCACTAAATGGCAGTCAGGAAATTTTCCACGCCGGATCTCAAAAATGTGGCTAATTTTTATCCCAGACTACTGATTAAACTGATTTAGCTAAGTCAGCATCTTGTATTTTTTCTCTCTCTGCTGTCACTTGTTTTTTCACGCTCAGAGAAATAAAAAAATTGAAAGAAGTTGTTACAACACCTTATGGACTGTACTAGTAATAATTTTCAAAAAGTTCTTATGGGGATGTAGGAAAAAAAGTGCATTTAACAGTAATTTTTACACAAAAGGTGCTTACTTACAGAAAAAGTAAAATTTTTATTCAATGTAAACCAACCTACAAGCATCTACCTCATGTAACTGTGAGACACAAAATGCTTCACAAGACATAAAAGTAGCTTGGAATTTAACTGTGAATGATCACAATATTTACTGTAGTTTCTAGCCTTGGAATAGTTTTTCTAGCAACCCTAAGTTTCCCAGTGGGAGTGAAATCCCAAATTTAGCATTGGCAGTAAAAAACAAGAATCTAGATGATTATTACATACTCTGCACATACAGAAATGGTGGAATGTAAGACCTGTGAATAGACAAGAATGTCTTGCTTCACAGGTCTGCTACAAGAGCAGGTTGCAGATCACAGCAGACGTGCTCTGTAAAGGTCAGCTCTAGGTGGAGGCAAATGGAAAAGACTGTGTACATGGTAAATCCAGCAAAATCAGGAGGATAAATAAATGGGATGGGATGGGATGGGATGGGATGGGATGGGATGGGATGGGATGGGATGGGATGGGATGGGATGGGATGGGACTATTTCAGATGGAAATTATGTACAATGATCATCTAGTCCAACCACCTGACAAATTCAGGGCTGACCAAAAGTTAAAGCAAATTATTAAGAGCATTGTCCAAATGCCTCTCAAGCATTGACAGGCTTGGGGCATTGACCACTTCCCTAGGAAGCCTGTTCCAGTGTTTAACAACTCCCTCAGTAAAGAAATGCTTCCTGAGGTCCAGTCTAAACCTCCTGTGGTGGGCTGAACCATTCCCATGCATCCTGTCACTGGATAGCAGGGGAAGAGACCAGCATCTCCTTCTTTACTTCCCATCCTCAGAAGCTCTAGAGATGTTTAAACTTACAAATTCAGTTAAAATTCCAGTCTGTAAGTATGACTGAGTTCACAATACAGTGCCTTGATTATCCATGGGAGCACTTCTACATTTACCTAAAACATATGAAGTTCTAGTAGATAGAGGTTGTAGGAGTTTTAAGGATAATATCTACTACAATCCAATGAACTTTATCTTTCCAAACAGAAAATTCAAAAAATTAGCACAAAATATCCATGACATGAAAGCACATTTCCAAATAACTCATGCTTTCTAAATCAGTGGGTATTTCAGTGTTGGTATCTTGAAACTTTTATCAAATGAAAAATCAAACCGTAGAAGCAAGAGCTACACTTAAAAGCTGCTGAGTTGGCAAATTAGAGTTTAACTCAAGCTATCCAAGTTCTTTAAACTTCATTCACTGTTAGGTGAGTTTTTACTCTGCATTTTTGTCAAGCTGTGTTTGAACACAAATTCAACCCACTTAAAATGTACAAAGACGCAATTTAAGAATTCTTTTTCTTTGTGAGCTAAATGTCTAGCAAATGTGCTAAAAACAAAACATACAGTTTATATTTTAATTATATATTTTAATTAGATAAATAAAAGAAGTATTATTTAGAAGTGGTGTAAGCTTTTAAAAGGCAAAAATTTTAGAAGCAAAAATACAGGTGGATGGTTAGGTCTATTTTCAGAAACAGCCACAAAAGAATTAATAACAACCCAATTTGCATTACTGAATACCAGGTTAACATAAATTTGCATGTCTAACTGCTAATCACTTTTGCCAACCCAATGTTCTACCTTTAAGTTTTCTGCATTGCAATTAGAAGCCTTCTTATCGATGAAAGTCAATTTTTGTGCTTTTCCAAAGTGATTTTGTTGACCTTTGAACATGCCCACTGAAGAAAATAATTTTTTTCCAGCAGCTATTGAAGCTTTAACTAATTATATTAAAAGCTTTTGTTTGAAAGATAAACACTGTGGAAACAGTAATTCCTTAAAAAGAAGAAAAGAAAATACTGGAATTTACCCATTCTCAAGATAATCATAATAGTAATCCCTGATTTTTAATAAAATCTTGTGAATTACTAATGAAATTTGCATTTACTTTGATGACTGTTTTACCCAGTTCTATATACCACATAATTATATGTGTATTTCAGACTTACAATTAATTATATTTAATCATATTTATGTCATTATAATTTGAAAAAGGTAACTTGAGAGCAGCTTATACCTTTTCACGTAACCATAACAAGTAATGTTGGCCTAAAGACATGCCAGTTGAACACATCAAATCTTACTGAGATAAGGTCTGATCAGTACTGGACAGGATATCACTTGGGAATCAATGCCGGAGGCACAACCAAGTCTAATGGCTTGCAAATTACCACACTGTACACGAAAAAAAAAAGCTTTGCCTTAGGTACACATAATTTGAAATACAACTTTAAGTAGGCATATGTAAAACAGGGATTAAATTAGTCACAATAAATTCCTGGGGGGGGGTTTAAAAAAATTGTAGTCACTATAGTCACTCTGTTCTCCTTTTCGTTTTCCTCCTCTTCAGTATTTTTCCTCCTGTAGCTTTTCCATCCCTATTCCCTGATCCTGAACTCTTTTCTTCCCTTGGTGGGTCATCCATTACCAGATGGGAACATGAGAAGTGCCAGAGATCATGCTCACCTTTCTCACACAACATTTCCTTTTCCTGCAGTTTGTTCTTCACCAGCTTCAAACCCTCTAATTAAGGTGCCAGGAATGCACACTTTTAATAACCACCCAAAATACAAACCATATTTGAGGACATATTGCAACAATGCATTCCACTTGGGATTAGGAGCACTAAACATATACATACTGAATTACAAGCCCCATCTGGTATGAAATGCTGGGCTTCACCCTCAGGCCTGGTTTCATCCTCAGGCTGTGTGCCACTCATCACGGCATCACTGTGGCTAAAGCAATCATTCATTTATGAATGGAGGGGTTTGAAGCCAAACAGAGTAGCTTCTCTCTTGTCTAACAGTTTATAGGACACTCAGGAACATTTAAAACATGCACATAACCATGATTTAAAATTTTGAAGTATTATTCACCACTAAACATGTATTTTCATTAGCAAAAACTCTCCAATATGATAGGTAAATACAGCGACTACTGGTCTCAAACATTTCATTTCAGCGCTTTTTATCTGTAGGCACTGCTTTTATCAGTGTTCCATTACTCGCCCCATACTTGCTGTCAAGAATATGAACAAAGAAGGAAAAGGATGTCTACCTAATATATATAGTCTAACAGTTTTAAAGGAAAAATAGTCACATTTCTCATATTGTTCCTCATTACTAATATTATTTATTATCCTGCGCCTCTCTTATCTAGTAAGATAAAATAGGTCATAGAATCATAGAATACCAGATTGGAAGGGACCTTAAGGATCATCTGATCCAACCTTTCTTTGCAAAAGCACAGTCTGGTCAAGATGGCCCAGCACCTGTCCACTTGAGTCTTGAAAGTGTCCAATGTTGAGGAATCCACCACTACCCCAGGGAAATTATTTCAATGGCTGATTGTTCCCACTGCGACAAAATTTCCTCTTGGAATCTCTCCAGGAGTAACTTGTTCCCAAGACCCTTCATCCTTTCCAAGCGACTCCTTGTAAAAAATGAGTCTCCATCCTCTTTGTAGCCTCTCCATACTACAACACAGTGATAAGGTCTCCCTTTCTCTTCTCAAAGCAGAAAAAACTCAATTCTCTCAGCCCTTCCTCACATGGCAACTTCCCAGTCCTTGGATCATCTTTGTGGCCCTTCTCTGGACCTTCTCCAGCCTGTCTGCATCTTTTTAAGTAGTGGGGATGAAAACTGAACACACTGTTCCAATTGTGGCCTGGCAAGTGCTGAGTAGAGTGAGATAATGACTTCCTGATCTCTGCCGGTGATGCCCTTGCTGATGCAGCCCAGCACCCTGCTGGCTTTCCTTGCAGGAGCAGCACACTGCTCGCTCACATTGAGCTTGTTATCGACAGAACCCCAGCTGGCTATATCCCAGCCTGTGCTGCATTCCTGGATTATGCTTTCCCAGGTACAAGGCTTTACTCTCATCCTTGCTGAACTTCATAAGGGTCTTGTTAGCCCACTCTCACAGCTAATCCAGGTCCTCCTGCAGGGTGGCTCTCCCTTCCAAAGTGCCCACTTATTCACTCAGTCTGGTTTCACCAGCAAACTTTGACAGGGTACACTTGATCCTCTCATCCAGATCACTTATGAGGATATTAAACAGCATTGGGCCCAGTATCGATCCCTGGATGACTCCACTTGTGACAGATTGTCAGTTTAAAAAGTAGCTATTGACCATATATGTACTGTACAAATGCCAAGTAGTTTTCGAGCTCACTTCTATTCTGATTTTGAATCTGATTCAATGACCACTCAAGACTTCACCGGAGTCTGGTCCTTATCACAGAAGTCTGTGCCCAGATACAACATCATGCTGTGCATGGCTATTCAATAAACGAATTTGCCTTGGATCTGGAAGCACTGGGAAACGTTTGATGATTTTGGTAACACTGGTGAGAAGAAACAGGCTGCAAGCAGGTCCCAAGAGCAGCACCTACATGCATATCTGGGAGTAGACTTCACAGAAGGAAAGTAAAATCAATTCATTAGTGGTGTAATTTTCCCTTTCCCGTAATTCATTAAAAATACTGAGAGGATTATCAGGTAATAAACTGGTCCTGCCAAATTGCTTTCAATGTCCTCCTGTAGCAAAATGATTCTTCATTATTAGCAGAGGAATAAAAAAGAGTATTCTCCAGAGCACAGAACTTCTACCATGTCTCACCTCATATCAAATAAAATACCTGTCAGTAGCAGAAAAAAAGTCAGAAAATTTACTGATTAGATTCTGAAAAATCACCTGGAAAAAAAAAGGTTGAATCTGTAACAGCTCTTCATCTTTCTATGCAAAGGAATTGCTGATGAAGCAAGTCAGATCAGTGACAAAGTTAATCAAAGAAGCTTAGGTAGAGTAAAAAAAAAAAAAGAAACACATTAATTACTGAGGACAAATGTGGTACAGTCCGAAAACTAATGAAACTGGAAAAGAGAAATGGGAAATTACAGGAAAGGAATTGTTTGAGCTCCACTGATGGATGTGATGTCAAGATGAATATTAAGTAAAAAACAGCCTACATGAAAAGATGCTGCAGGAAAGACTAAAAATAATCCTAGTAACCCCCTGATTTCATAGTTTCCTATATGGAATTCACAAAATAATGACAGAATATATGGTCCATCCATTTTTTCAGTTACATGTTTCAATAAAGAAGGAAACATGCTCTGATTTGGAGTCAGACTACAGAGGAGAAAAACTGTCTGCACATACATTTAATGAAGATTTATGAACAAAATCCTCTTTCTTTCCATACAGAAGACTACTTAGTTGTAAATCTGAATTAAAAAATACAGTTTTGTTCATCACTGCATCTCAGTTTTTTACTCATTCAAAGGGAGAGAAAAAGAAACAGGAGTGTTGAGTCTGAAAAGCTTTACAGAAAACTCATCACAAAAGTATGGACTAAGAAGCATCATCCATACTCCAAGGAGACTGAACCAAATCATGCCAGAGAATAACAAGACCAATGCTGCTGGTGCTACATCTTCAGGAAAAGAAATAGACCCATACAACTCTGTTCTCTTCTTGCTCCTGAACAGAGAGGCAAGACCAGAAGCTGAGAGTACAAAAGTTGAAGATGTTTATTTCTTTTCTGAACCTTGAGTGATGTGAAAAAGGGAAAGAGAGAAAACATCTTCAAAATACTGGCTGTTCTTTCACAGTCACCTGCATTTTCCTTTTATCCCCTGAAAAGGCACAGGAGTTAATGCAGGAGTAGTAAACTGCTATTCTCAGAGCAACAGTCACTGGGAGTAGCCCTTGGATGAGCAGACCATTAATTTGAACAGCTTTATTACAAGCTAAACTGGAAACTCAGCACACAACAGGATTACTGCTTAGCTCTTTGGCATATATTTTTTTATTTTTTGATAACACTCAAAGTATTCTAAGTTAACCTTGTAGAGTAAATATGTATTTTATTTCTCCCACCAAAACCCAGAAATGTATAAAACACAATGTCACAGAAGAGGCCACATCCAAACCTCTCCAATCCACACTAATCCATGCAAAACCCACTTAATCTGTGTATATTAATTCTCTCAAACACAGTATAAATACCTCTAGGTCTATAAAACTGTACTAAAAAGACAACCTTGAATCCAAAGAAGGTAAACTTTTGAAACAGCTGTGAATACACACTGCATGGAATTAATTTGAAAATGCATATGGCATTTTTGAGACATCTCTTGAAAGGCATGGTCCTAATTTTTTTAGTTAGAAAGGACAAAATTCATTTCACATGTAGACATTTTTGGGAACCTCCATGGCAGAATTAACCCAAGTAATCAGCAAATGGTGGTATCTCAAGTTCCCAAAGTATGGAAGCATTGCCAAATACTGACTTCATGAAGGCAATCACTACCAGTGTTTATAGAGCCACACCACAGTTTTGGTGTTTTTTTCCAGAAGTTCCCACAGCTCTGTATATTAGGCCACCAGAGAGCAATCCCACACTCATACACAAGAAACAAGCATGGAAAGTAAGGGAATACTTCTAAGGACTTAAGCCAACACTCCAGAATAAAAATGGGTATAAAATAGAGTTTGCTCCAAACGTCTATCAAAAAGTCCTCTTTATCCTCAGAAATACACCACATCTCTATCTGATTCTCAGACTAGGTTCTTAAAATAGGTGCTGCTAAGAAGAGCTCTTATAATACTTTTGTCTGGCATGAACATATCTTAACTAGTTACAGAGGCAAGGAATTTCAAATGGAACTATGAGCTAAGGCAGAACTTTGCAAGTTTCTTCAGTACCGTCTACAGTAGAGTAAATCTAGAAGTATTTATGTAAGTTCAGTTCAGCTCATGGTTTATATTCTAATCCCTGATAAACATCTGGGGAGTGCAGGACATCTTGTGAAAATGTAAATGTCATCTTGTTATCTCTCTTACAGGACAAAATTACATATTTAATGTGTAAAAGCAATAGGACAAAGCACAGACATAAAAATATTGATTTTCAGGAAAACACTAATAAAATAGAATCTAGGGCCTCCTAAGGTATTTTAATGCATAACCTTAAAAAAGAAGATAATGAAATGAAGTACACAACTTATTAATTTATCTAAGTTTTATGACTTTATTTTCAGGCAACTATAGGAGAAAGGAAAAAAAAAGCCTAGCTTTTTAAACATGCAGTATTCCTAAATACACAATAATGGAAAATTATTTTATAAATAATATATGAAAACTATGTCATTCTGTTAAATACTCTTGTTTTGACACTTGAAAAAGATGCTTTTAAAAATATATCTGCAGAGAATGTTCTGCTGAGAGCTTACCTATTTACACCTGATTGTTAATCTGGAAAATCAGTATTCAGTAATCACTTTTTCAATAACAGTCACTTTTCAGTGGGCTGTGGAGAAGCAGTAAACGTTCATGCAAAGGAAGACAGGATGCCTTACCCTGAGCCTCTGAACTTGACAGCCTTGTTTCTCTGTCATCTTCAGAAAGTGACTGAAGTTTGACTCATCAAGCAGGATATACACTGCAATCCCTCTAGCAGATGCCTCCACGATTTCTCTAAAAATATCCACATCTGTAAACATATCCATAACAATGGCAATGACCTGAATCAAACAGAAAAGACACAAATTATTGTATTGCATAAACTCAAATATAGAACTCTTCAACGAATCCTGCACTGAGCAGCTAATACACTAATATTTTTTACACATTAAAAAGTTCTATTTTCTATGTTGTTCCACTTAACCTGAAAGGCTTTCAAGACCACTGGATCTTTTTTTTTTTTTGAGAAATCAAGTGATCACTTGTGTGACATTTGTCACAAGTACCAAAGTACAGCAAAATGTTGTGTTGTGGGCTGTCTTGGCTTTGTCTGGAATCGAGTTAATTTTGTTCTTAGTAGATAGCACTGTGCTGTGGTTGGAATTTAGTATAAGCACAACGTTAATAACAAACTGATATGGTTGTTGCTAAGTAGTGGTTACCCCAAGTGAAGAAGGACTTTTCAGTGTTCTATGCTCTGCCAGTGAGCAGGTGCACAAGAAGCCCAGAGGGAGCACAGCCAGGACAGCTGACCCAAACTGGCCAAAGGGATATTCCATACTGCAGAATGTCATGGTCAGTGTATAAACTGAGCGGGAGTTGGCTGGGAGGGGCCAATCACTGTTCAGGGACTGTCTGGGTATTGGTCAGTCAGTGGTGAGCAATCGTAACATACATCACTTGTTTTCTTGTGTTTTTACTTCTCTCTCTCTCTCTCCTTTTACTTACAATTATTGTTATAACTATCAACAGTACCCTCATATTATTATATTTTACTTTGCTTCAACTATTAAATTGTTCTTATCTCAACACACAAAGGTTTACTTCTTTCCAATTCTCTCTTCCATCCTACTGAGGGGGTGAATGAGCAAGTGGATGTGTGGAACTCTGTTGCTGGCTGGGGTTAATGCATGACATGGGTGTGTGTAGTGATTGGTTTTATGAGGAAAAGGAAATCCAGTAAAATAGAAAGCGAGGGAAAAACAGCAATACAAATGCAGTAGAAAAACCCATCAAAATAGAACTGCAGTACGCATAAAAAAAAATTCAGATAAAGCTTTTGTACAAGGGGCTTCTAAATCTTTCATCATTTTCTCCAAAGCTCATGGCAGAAGAGCTTGAAGTAGCCAATAAGCAGCCACTGAAGACCTGGAGGCACTCTTACTGGGACAAAATTTCCTCAGCTCTTGAGAACTTGGCTCAAGAAGATCAACCTGCTGAACAACAGCTACCAACACCCTTCAATCCACAGGGATAAAGTAATTATATCTGATTTGAAAAAGCAATGTCCCTCTAGTGGTATTTTGGAGATATATATATATATATATATAGATATATATAGATATATATATATATATATATAAATGTTGTACCGTTAACATATCATTAGTAATTTGGGAAGAACTACTGTGGAAACATGAAAGGAAATAAGAGGAAGAACCAGTGTCTGCGTAAATTTTAAAGAAAGTATTTTTATCCACTAGAGTTTTCATGAAAAGTTCCAATAAGATGTCTCAGATGCAAATTCAAACCGAATCAAACCTCTCACAGATGTCAGAGCAAGTTTCACCATTTTCACTAATCTTTAAATTACCTGTACATCAACTTTAAAGATGTAATTGTTAAGTTGCAAGTACTCATCTTATTCTGGAACTGAAATATTTACCTCACTCAAAAAATCTGGTAAATGCCGTTGCACACACCCAGGTAAAACTTATTTGTATGAACTACCTTTTTTGAATTCCACCTGCTTAGAACTAGAAGTTTGATTTATGCCAAACATGTATTTAAATCACTAGAAATATAAATGAGAGATGACTTACATAAAAGTAAAATAACAATGAAAACAATTAGAAAAGGTAAAAAGACAACTCCTGAATAAGAAAAAAGGAACGAACCCAGCCTCTTCATTACATGTCACTTGGCAATAAACAGTGTTTACAAATCTACCAGTCAGAGAGGAACTGAACAGCATCAAAGAATTCCATTCTTTCAAAAATTTTAGGTAATATGCCAATGAACTACCTCATTTTCTTTATTGACTTTTTGAAAGTAAAACCTAAATGTGTTTTTCTTCAGAGCAGAATATATTTCTTTATCTAAAGACTGAAAACATGAATGTTTATCTTGAGTCCAAGAATCTCATTCAGACTGCACCTTCTGCTTGGTCTTGTTTCTGAGATACAAAATGTTAACTGAACATGGCAACCCTATTTATTCATCTGTCTTGTTTCACTTGCGTCTGAGAAGAAAACTGCAAAACCAGATCAAGTATCGTAGGTAAAAAGACCAAAAAATAATCTGTTCTCATACAGTCTGTTTCATTACCTAGGTACCCCTCCCTCTGAACACCCTAATTTCTTCCTAGGCTTTCCTTTTCTTCAGATCTTCAAGAAATGGGTGCTCATTGCATTCTAGGATCAATTTAAATGTAAGAGAAAAATCCTGAATGGATTCATTAGTGTACATCGATATGAATACACAAAATATTTAAAACCCACAGTACAGCCCTCAAAAATCATTCTAACACTTTCCTATGGCAGAAATCCAAGATACTCACATGTTTGCAGCATTTTGTGGTTGCAAAGACTGCAAAACTGGAAAGATGCAGAAAAAACCTCACAAGAACGTGCAATAAAAACTAAAGCCCAACACCAACTAGAATGGCCGTATCTATCTTTATGAAGAGGAAGGTAGAGAAATGAACACATAAGCAAGCAGGCCAGTAAGTTGGTGACATAAGAAGGATGCATGTGCACTATTGTGCAGATTTTTCACTTGGGAATGAACAGGGGACCCTCTTCGTCTTCAGTATTAGAACTGTTCTTAAACCATTTAGCATACTAAATCTGGTATAATTCTGCAAAGCATCAAATAGTCTTGCAAGAAAATGTAGGTTTCACTTCCTGAGTTGGAACAGGGATTATATTTTGAAACCTGAAGCTTGTGCTGTCTGAAAAGCCCTTACCAGAATTTGAGTACCTACACGCAAAGCCACAGTCATGATCTGACAACCAAATGGGCATCCATTTGTGCATTCCCTACAAACCAGAGGTGACTCTTGTTGAATGTCCTCATTGGGCTGTCCATTTACTCTTAGCAACACTCAACTGATCTATTAAACATAAACATGATTAGGCTCGGCTGCTGGAGAAGAGTGCCAAATTTGAACAATACATATGATACACATATTATACATCAAATATGTAAAAAGTCATTAACAGTGATAAGGTAATTTTTGCATAATTATTTCCATAAACCAAATAGCTGTTTGGTGGTAAACTATAGATTTTGATTCAGAAAGAGTGGATTCCATAAACGTCATGGAATATTCTGGCCTTTAACTATTAAACTTCCTTATTTTTTTTCTCCTTTTAATAGGTATGTGTGTACATTTCCCCAGTTTGCCTGCTTCACAGCAGAAGGGAGTATTGCACACGGAAAAAGACAAAGCAAATATGGTATTCAGAGTCCCAAGTTTTCATTAATTAAGGAGACCAAGATTTGGAAATTACTTCAGCGAGGTATTCTATAATGTGTACCTACCTTTAATTAAAGCTGCAACAACAGCTGCAGGATTACTCACTTGCCGAATCACTTTGGAAGAAAAGATTTCACTACTGTGTTTTTACATTTGATTTTGCAATTGCAGAGCTAATTTCTACCCTGGTACTTACAAGAAGAACACAACAGCGAATTCCAGCAAGGACGAAAAACTGATATAACTCAAACTGCAGAAATAGATCAGAAAATTCCCTATTCCATAAATTCTGTTTCCTTTGGGCATAACAACACTGTCCTGAGTCAAGAAAACTTCCTCAAGGCAGAAATCTTTAGTGTCATACAGGAGGCTTCCTTACAAACTGCCATTTTCTTTCCAAAGCATATTTGTTTTCCACAATGCAAAGATCTTTTTAAAAGGAAACACTCATGCTTTTGAAGCAAATACACTGGCCTTCCAACCTTTCTGGGAAAACTGGATGGATGCAGCAGATTTTTGATGAAAGCATCAGAATTCTGGGAGAATTTTCCAAACATTGGCGAACTGATTATCACCCTGATCAAAAATGACCCAAATTTGGGAGTAATTAAGCATCTTACATTTTCAGGGAGGAGAAAATAGTTGGTAGTGCAGACACTTGCTGTGCATAATATCACATAACACTGAAATTATGCACAGCAAGAGAGAACAACCACCACCTGGGAGGGTATTAGATAGAAGAGCACATTTCAATGATCAACTAAAAGTAAAGACAGTGCAGAAAACAGTTTTTATGCTAGTTTTCTTCACCCCAAATTAAATTTAAATAATCTTTGATTCTCACTACTAGTGTTTTTATTTTATCTACCCATTCTTCTTTTTTTCTAAAGTGATGAATGTTTTAAGCTTAAAATTTGGTTTCAATGACATCCTTACAGAAGAAGAAAATCTGATTAAGTCAATAAGCACAAAATTACTCCTAATAAATCTGACAGCATGCTCAACTTAACTGAAGGCACCAGTAGAGCCCTATGCTATTATTTTTCCTACTGTCTTGACACTAAGACTATGCTTTGCAACAGAAAAGTAAGCCACACACACTACTTTGGCATTAAAAAAACCATGTAAATACAGACAGGAAAGTATAATTTTGTTGAATAGCACTATTTTTATGCAAATATGCTGAACTATATTCTTCAGTAAGCTGATTTATTTAATTTGCACATTAGTGAGGAAAGCACCATTTTAAAGCTCAGTATCTCTAAACTATCATTACTTTAATACAGAGTTCTTTTCACTCTTCCAAAGTTCTTAATAATCTTCAAGTTTGGTAAATGACTGACTCCTACACAAAGTAGCAGTGATAAAGTTCATGAAAGGCACATATATACTTGTTTTGAAGGTTAAAACAAACAGCTATAGCTGAAATATCCTTCATATTCTTGCTAAACAGGAGATTAAGTACATGGTAACATGGCAACACAGTGGATATTGTGACACTGTAAATGGAGGCCGATGCTCAGCTCTGCCGCATCTGTTACGTTACAGGGTAAGTTATTGCTAGTTTACGCCCGTTCATGTACACTGTATTTGCTTAGATGGTTCTCACCTTCGGAAACTAACTCTATTCAGAGGCTCATCTAGAAAGAAGTTGCCAATCCCAGCAGTTACACTGATCACTAAAAATCTCCTGAGCATGTCCACGGGAGGGCCACCAAAAGGGCACCTGCCCTGTGCAGACTACATGAAGCAGCTGGGTTGTTCAGTCTGGAGCAAAGACGGCTTCGGGGAATCTCACAGCAGTTCCCGGTACTTTACAGGGAAGCTCTGGAGGAGGCAAAGCCAGGTTCTTCGCAGTGGTGGCAGACAAAAGACAATGGTCAAACCGGAACAAGAACAGTTCTGACTGGATACAGGGAAGCCCCCTTATTCCCACAATAACAGCCCAGCAGTAGAGCAGGTTGCCCAGAGCAGTCCAGTTTCCATTCCTGGAGGTTTTCAAGACCCAGCTGGATAAAGCCCTGGGCAACCTGTTCATATACTACCACTAGCCATGCTTTAAGGAGGAGGCTGGGCTGGAGACTTCCAATCGACCAAGGCTGTAACTCAATGATTCAGAGATCTTCACTCCCATCATTGTCAAAATGAAAGCAAATTTTGCCATGTTTGGTAGTAATTATAAACTTTGCTATGAGGCTTAAAAAAACAAAGACTATAAAAAGAGAACGCTGAGAAATAAAAGAGTTTTTCTGCTCTACTTCTCCCCAGTTTTGGTAAGAAAAAATTAAGTGGACTTTAATCCTCATATGAGTTTTAGGACATCAAAAACAACCTTTTAATGCATGTGTGCTGAAATTCATGCATAAATGTAATGAAAGACTGCTAGTGCTCAGTAAGTCTGTTTTGTGAACCTCTGACAGTTTCATTATCTCAGCATTACCACTTCTTTCACAAATACAAATTATGATTCTCTAGGTTATATATTGCAGCGTGTGTCATATAACAACTCCTTTGCTATAAACACTAAAAATACAGGAATCCTCTACTAAAACTGCTTCCTCAGGGCAGGCTTTACTAGAGACACCTACCAATATCAATAGCCTAGTAAGGAATAATGCTGAAGACCTACCCTACACTGCTAGAGTTTCCTACATGCAGCTTAGTTTGGGCATTATATGACAAAAATCCACACTGCTGTGCAGTGCTTTTGAATGTCACCACCCTTTTGCACCCCAAGAACAAAGAACCACATCTCTGACAGAATTATTAATTCTATTTTCATTGACCTGCCCTCTGGTACTCCAGTGCTCTTTTTGCAGATCTCTGTTTTGGGGAGAATCTCCTTGTGGCACAGGCTCCGTGCCATCTGAGTCTGGCCTTTCTCAGAGAGCATGCAATAGCAACAGTGCAGGAGGAGGACACAGTGCTGTGTACCGTGCTGTTCGGAACAGGAGGCAGGCAGCAAATTGACTGGGTGAGTTTCTGGCATCATAAGAGACAAATTTGGTGATCAATGCACACAGCCTTCCCTCTAGGAAGCTGTATAATATGTCCCACAAATTATTGTGGGTTTTTTCAATTATATTATGTTGGTTTTTATGGTTGAGGATTTAGATCCAGTTTATGTTTGCTGCAATTCATATTAACAGCTCCCTAATAAATCATCTATTATCCTTACTTTCTGGCACTGTTGCTCACACCAGAGTGCTTCTAAGACGAAAGTTAATTAATCTGGTATTAATTTTCAAAATTGAAGACAGCCCTGAAATGCTTTGCACAACACATCCTTTCATTGCAATGTGTACTTCGAAACCATTGTGAGTTGCACCTGAGTATCTCGGGTCACCTCTGTGCTGGATGAATTGCTGAGGTCTCACAAAGCAGTAACAAATGAGAGGTCTTGCAATAAAGTGCCAAGAGTAATATAATGAGGGGAGCCCTGCTCTGTAAATACAGCCTCATACAATAAAATAAATAGTAATCAACCATCCGAGTATTATCCATTCTCCTACAATTTCTGTGGCAATATAATGGAACAAATACTGAGATGATTTCTACCTATGCAACATTCATTAAATTAATGTCACTACTTGTTGCATTGTCACTACTTGTATTATCATCACAATTGACCCCCTGAGATCTTATTTAATATATTTAATTTGGCTGTACAGACACAGAGCAATAGACAATAACTATGCAGTGTACTTGGAAATGTTCTTCCATTATTGCATACTTTAAAAGCAATTTAATTAACTACAGGGTGAACTCTGGCACTTCATTATTACAGGTGGTTACACCACCCCAGAATCAGCTCTCCTAACCCTCACTATCCTCTTTTCCTCCTCCTGCTCCAAAATATTTCTACCATTTATTCTGAGGATAGAAAAACACAGGCTCTCAAAACAGAGTACACCGTCTGTTCTGATCACCAAGCCTCATTTTATCATGTCACATACCACCTACAAAACCTAAGAATTTTAAGGTAAGAGCTAAGTTTATATGGAATAAAAAGTAACTTCCAACATGTACATTAGCAGTCTTCAATAACCTCAACAGTTTCTCTCTATAATAGGACATCACACAAGGCCAACACCAACAAAAAATCATATAAATAAGTTCACTGTCCAGAAAACATAAACTGAACTTCTAGCTATCTCCTGCAATACAGCAAGAAAAAACAATGCAAACTATTAGAAAATTATGAAGGCGGGTAACCATATAAGGCAACTATACAAATAGTTTTAATTTTGTTTACCTGTGTAGTCCACATGGTAAAGCCTTATCTGTTCTGTCCAAGGAGCACACACGAAAGATGTGCAGTAGGGGAACTTTCTAGCTATCAGTAACAGGGGAAAATTTTCTGATTCTGTCAGCAAAGAATAATATGACAGCAAAAACAGGAGCTCTGGGGAAGAACACAATTTTACTTTGAAAAACACTGGGAAGATCAATTTTTTACAATGAACAATCTTCTTAAAACTGCATGAGAATTCTGCCTTTCGCTCATTTTAGCAACTTTTGTGTAGCTTAATATGTCTAAAAAAAGCAGATCAGAAGACCAGCATTAGCTCTTCGACAGGCGAAACTAAAACCAAGACAAAAGTTAAAGTCCTCTGAAATGCAAGACTGTTTTCTCTGAAAAGTGAATGTACTTCTGCATTACCTTTCAGAAAGCTACTGCAGGCCAAGCCAGCAAGTCATACATACACCATCTTAAAGCGACGCCTTCTCTGCTACCTCTTGAAATTCAGGCAACTGGGAATTCTATCTTGCAAAACTTATGGGAGTGAGCTACATTAATTCTGTAAATGTGATCTTTATCTATGGGTTTGGTAGTTGTTATTCTGGCTGAAGGATTAGTAAAACCTCATCTTGAGCTGACCAAATTACAGGAGACACCACCTCACTCCAGCCAGCAGCAGAGGCAGTAATTCCTCTGAAGCTTTACTTCTACCCATGCAGAATTGAGTGTCAGCAAGTCATGGCAACGAGAAGATGGAAGGGGATATTCCAGGAATCCTTCATGGGGACTTCCCAAAAAGCATTTATAAGCCTAATCCTCAGAATGAAGGATCTTCAAAGAAACAGCTGCTGCCCAGTGCTGGCACACCACAGACAAGAAAATATTTACCTAAATCTGCAAAAGAACTGTCATGCATGATTAAAACAACAAGTGCTCACAATACTCGATTTTAACACTTTCCTTCCTGCTTGCAGTGCTCCCATCAATAACTAAAATGCTTTTGGTATTTAGCAAGTAAGTTGTGTTCTGTCACTGAGAACAGAAGCAGGCAGAGGTCCTACAGAGAAGGACATAAGGCACAGAAAATCCTTGGCAAGATGGAGGGAACACATTAGGGACCTTACTCTGCCCTTTCTTCTCTTGCCATTGATATCACTGCTGTATTCCCAGTGCCATGCGGGCTGCAGCTGGTTGGGTAGCACGATTCTAATATTTGTATTTAGCTCTTCAGAATGATCATACTCAGTTGTTATCTTGAGAAGCTGCCAAGCTTTTCCTGAGGAAAGCAAACAGAAAGGAAATGCCAGGATTTCTGACGGCCTACGACTCTGCTATACCACAATGGAAATTCGTGACAAAAACAAAAGGTACTTCTCTAGCCTCCGGCTTTCTCTGTGATGAATTTCAAAGACTTGCTGCTTCAGATTTTTTTTTTTTATTTAAAAGAGTATTAACATCTTCAATATGTGGGTTCTCATGGGATCCCTTTATATTTAGGGAATGTTTAGGCCACTTGAATTAATATTATAATGCTATATTTTTTACTTTAAATTTTTTTATAAGTAGAAGCACTTATTTATTCATGTGTGCAGTATTTAGTTATTGCACAAAAACAAACAATGCACAACAGTGTGATAAGCCTTAATTATTTTATTTAAAAGTGCCAGGAGTATGAGTTGACCACTGTAAGGTTAAAAACTCTTTCAATACCTGAAATTATTAGCTCACACATGAGAACAAGGGAAAGGGACACCCCAAATGCAGGGGGGGTAGGGGGAAGGCAAAGGGACAAAAACATTTTAAAAAATGTACTAAAATTGTCCTTTCAAATTACTCCTGCTTAAAAATGCTCCTCATGCCATGGTAAACTAGATCGGACACTAATACTTCTAAGGGCTCTTTCTCTGATTTCTTTCAAGAAATATTAAAATAATTGACTGCTTATCGAAGAGCCAAAGTAAATGTATGAGATTTCAGCTAATCTAGGTAACAATTTTAGAGAATATTTTGGGGGTTTGCCACCTTTAACAGTACATTTTGGTGGGGTTTCTTAGATTGGGAATGGACTGATGTTCTGAGTCAGTCTGCCTTCCCACTGCTTCACTCGATTTCCTCAAGAATCCTGTATAAACACATTTTCAACACTAAACCCCTCTTCCTGAGAGTTTCTGTATTGAAAAATGCTAGACAATGTATAAAACCCCACAATACTAATGAACATTTACAGCCTGTAAACTTTGATCTACATAACAAAAGCATTTCTTAAAGTATAGAACTTTGTTGGCATTCGTTATTTAGACACCTGGAAACAAAGAAAGGTTCTCTTCGTCAAAGGCAGATTTACAGAAAGAAGAGATGATTCAGACCAACTTTTCTAGACCAGGAAGGATAATTTTGCTTTTAAGTTTGCTTATGAAAGAGCTGTGTACTGTTTGTCATCTTTGAGACCTTAATAGTAAACTCGTTTCTGAAACTAAATGAAATGGGAAGAGCTGAATATCTAATATTTGTATTTTATAAATAAGCTACATGTTTAAAATATCCTGCATGGGTTTCAATGCTTCTGCTAGTGCGTATGTATTTCAGACAAAAAAAAAAAATCCAGTAAAACATAACTACATAGTTCAATTGTACAATACTGCCTGAAATCCTTTGCTCTTGCTTACAAGAATAAGTAGGTACAACAGGTACAATTTGCAGAGAAGAAGAGAATCCAAAAAGAAAGGCAGGGAGATAACACAGGGTTGGAAACAGTGCTGACTGACTCCATAGTAGATGCTGGAAAAGAATGGAGCTAGATGAAAGTAAGTGTCTCAAAAGCAGGAAACGTTTATTTTTGCACTTCTATGCACATGAAAATTTTGGTGTATTGAGGTCAGCAGACAAACCTGGTGTGTTTCAGAGGCTTATGGTTCAGAAAGGCAGACTTTGGAATGCCTATATGCAGTACGTTAAGCACATCGATGGCCTATCAACATTTTTTGCATGTGGAAAAATGAAAGCATACAGTTGTGGAAGACTTGTAAGCACTGTTAAGTCCTGAGTCTTACACCAGGGTGACCTTGCATCAAGTAAACACTAATTCATGTGAAGACTAATATTTTCTAACATGGAAGACGTTGCATCCAAGAGAAAACAAATCTATCTTCATAGGCAGTGCCCAATTTAAAAAACAAACAAACAAACCAAACCAGACCAAAGCAAAAAAAAAGATAAATCAGCAGATTTTAAACCAGTGAAAGGCTGCAGACCAATGAGCACAACCTGATTATATAACTGACTTAATGACCTTAATACTGAGAAGCAAGTCCTAATTATATCATTAATTGTTAAAGGTTAGTCCTCTACAGACACTCAAAACTTCTTCCAAAAGGTAGACTGCATAAGGAACACTGGTAGAGAAAGTGTTTCGGAGATAAATGCAGAAGAAAAAGAAGAATAAAAAATTGGGACTCCTTGCAGAAGACGTTGTTATATGTCCATAGAACCCCAGCTGAGACTAGAACCAGTTCTGATTAAAAACCTCCTCTAGTTCATGGTCTAGAGAAGGTAATACCAAAGGGAAGAAAGGTTAGTTAGTCTTTGGAAAGTAGTGGCATAATTCCTTTGTCTTTAGGTTAAGAAGGTTAAGAAGGAACATTACAGTCTACTGCAATAGAGTATTATTTGTTGCAGCTGCAATTAGCAGACCTGGATGGCTCACATGCAAGACAGCAAAATAATTTTGTTGTTGGTCATTTTTAATTAAACTTTTGAGTATCATGGAAATAATGCTTACGGCCACAATTCAAAAAACAGCTTGATAACCAAGTTGGTTGCTCAGCCTGACTTCTGAAAGGAAAACCAACATGAGAGTCAATTAATACAGAAATGAAGGCTAATCACATATTTAGGGAAGGGTAAATGGGAAAACACCTTTTCAAATATTGCTTATTTCATCCTCATCCTTTTTCAAAATATAGCTTTTGTATTCAGCTTCATACATGTGATTGAGAGTCAGTAATAGACACATGAGGTATACACACTTAAGGACTGGTTATTGCCCAGATGTTTAAAGCAGTTGTCATGTTATTTCTAGCAGCTTCTAAGGCTCAATGATATTAAAGATTTTCATACTGCTGTCACAAAAGTGGAAGCAAACCCATTACAATTTTAAGATTACTGTGGCCTATTTCTGTTACCCCCTTCCCTCCCTTCTGTGACTGCCTTCGCCTTACTTCTCTCTTCCTCCTTCTTCTCCCCTACCACTTCACTCCCTTAATTCTTTCTTTCTCCCTTCCTGTCCCTTCTTCCCTCTTTCAAGGGAGGAACTCCAAATTCATTTAAATTTGAGACTGGAAAAAAACTTTATATTGGATACTGAATATGGGCTTAAAATGGGTTCCTACGCATTTTATACAAGCTTAAAAATACTCCTCTTTTTATTGCACATTTTATGACTATATCCTTATGATATCCCAAATAAAACTTTTTCTTCCTGCTACAACTACTATTTGCTTCAATGCCACTAATTTCAAATTCTATAGATGCACCTAAATATGTCCAAGAAGGTCAACTCAAGCAGTAATATGGCTAGGGTACACCAGAAAAATAAAGAACGCAGGCTGTTTTTAAAAACTGGTCACAGGTCAGTGATGGGTCAGTATAAAGGAAAGCCAGTGATCCTCTGGTATAAATAAGAGAGGATGAATAATGCAAAGTTTCTCTAGGGTTTAGCTCTGCCAGATTCTCTGTTCACCTTTAAAATTTTTCCATGACATAGTAAAATGCATTTATAAGTAAAAATAGCATGCCTGGACAACACCTGTAGGAACATCTATGTTGCATAAAAAGCAACAGCAATGATGTCAGATCAGTATTCTGAAACGTATTACAGACATAATGTATGCCTGCATAAGCCCATATGGCACATAGCTACATCTGAATGCCAGTAAACAGCCCAGTCAGATGATTTAAACTATTTACTTTCTTAAACATTCTGCCAATTGAACAGGAACCTTCCCTGATACTCATGAGAAGCAGATTACACCACCTGCTCATAGAGCAGCCACAGCTACTTGTGCAACATATTGCTAATGACTCTGTGCTGGCAGACTGCATTTCAATTTCACCTATTTTAAAGACAGGTTTTGAAACTAATTAATTAATTGTTGTCTGCAAATCATGTTCACATCCTCAGGTGAAATCCATTACCCTGGCATGCTAGATTATTTATTATAGATGAAATGAAAAAGGAAAAAATAATTGCAGACTAGTCTGAAAGCATCGGCATAATGTCCTAAAGATAAGAAAAGATTACTCTTGTTAATAAGTAATTATGAGCAGCTTTTCAGGAAGAAAACAGATTCAAATTTTTATGCACAATAACATATGGAGCAAGATGTCTGAAATAGTTGGGAAGCAATTATAAAAACCCTGCTCAAACCTCCTGTGAAGCAAACTGAAATGAAGAAGATAAGTAATGCTGTAATTCTTGGAGCCCCAGTGGAGTGAATAGTGAATTGGAACTAAACAAGGTACTAAACAGAATTTAATTCCTGAAACAAATGCAGCACTTAAAAAATAAAACAATAAAAGAATTAAAAGTAAAAATTATTACTAAAGAGTTAAAATTTCAGTACCAATGCTATGCTTTAAAAATACTGTATCTATAAGAATTATTTCAATTTTTAAATCCTCTAAAAGCTTTTTAAGTGAAACCTGACAATTTTTATTTGAGCGTGAATCTTCCACAGGTAGTGAGGTATTTGAAGGAGTTGCAAGTCAAGGGGTAAGAAAGGGAATTCAAAGACAGAAGTTAAAAAATTTAAAGAAACATTTCTTTCTTACTTGTTTCTGCCAGGTTTTTGCTCAGCTGATATTTTGCCTCTATGTGAGAGACTTTTGAATAACCATCTTTGTCAAGCAAGAAGCTACACAGCTTAAGAATTATCTTGGTGACACTACTGTTTTGTAAATGCAGTTAGCATCAGCTTTCACTGATCTGCATACAGCTCTTCCACAAGACCACAGAAGTATTAATTCATCACTTGCAATTTGATACTGCAATTATGCAAAATCAGACAAAAGATTATTTGATCTTTGCGATAAAGTCTGATCAGGTATTTCTAATACTCCATCTTAGCTATCTACTACTCTTTCCATTTCAATGTAAAAGTTTATTTTTAATGGCTGCAAGTTTATTTAGTGTATTCATAATGTTTTCTTAAATCAGAGCCCTAGGCCACTTCCAGGACGCATCTGGGGAGGAGCAGACACACAGCCAAGCTGCTTCCTTCCGTGATCCAGATTCCATCTGCTTCAGCCACAGATGGGCACAGTCGTCCTATACTCATGGTCTGCTCCTCTCATTTCTCTCATTCTCACAAGGATAGGATGCATAATGAAGCACCCATTCAAGAATCATTCAAATGAACAATTATTCAAATAAATGAGTTATCACTGTGCAAGTAATAGAACCCTTTATACTTAATTGACCTAGTGACCAACATGGCAAGTTAATAGGGTCTTTTAATGGGTAGAAGAGAAACATGTTATCACAAGTCTTCCACTGTACAGCTTCATGTATGTGAGAGCACTCCCCTGGCTACAAAATATTCCTTCTGTTGTGCATTGCATGCCAGTTCACACACACACACCTAACCTCCATTTGGGTAATGATAACCAGGGATCTAATCAGGAAGCCTGCTGAACATCTGCAAGAAATGCAAAGCTCCTGCTAGAGCAAGGCAATATCCTCCAAAACATCACAGGAGATAGCTGGATTTAAGAATGGAGGAAGAAGAAAATCAGTCTCGGGGGCATCTACTGCAGCTCTTCAGTAGCATTCTTTGCGAGATTCACTGCCTTTGTGCCAGTGAATCCCCTGCAGCCACAAAACATTCCTGTGTTGAATATCTGTGTACCTCAAGGGTATATATGCTAGGAAACATGAGGGGCAGAGAGGAAAATTCACTTTTTTTGCCATCAAAAGCAGAACCTTCTCACAGTAAGGAGCAAAAGCAGAAACACCACTGACCAAACCACCCATGGATTTACATTAAGCCATGTTCTGTTGGCAAATTGGCTCTGTTGGAAAATGTGCCAAGCATGCTAATAGCTAAATATACTGGATAACTTTAGTTGTTTGAAGTAAGGATGGAGATTAGAACCTGCAATACACATCTGTGGAGGAGAGGTGAACATTTTATTCCAAGAACGCTTTGTAAAAGTGTTGCTTTCCAATGCAAACTAGTGCCTTTCAAATAAATATTTATTCTTACAAAGTACCTCTCAGATCTCACAAAACATGTTCTTTTGAGTAACCTGCCCCCTCCAAGTTCATGCCAGAAAGGCTCTCCTCATACCAGACTGCTATGCTCCCTGGAATCCACACTTTCCGTAGGACAGCGTGCACACGTGCATGTAAAGGACTGCACACCTGTGCACACACACTGACTGAAAAAACACATTTTATTATTTGCCTCTTTCCTTTACATAAAAAGTTTCAAACAAGCACTGTATTGACAAAAGAAAAAAAAAGCAATCATTTCGGATGTAATAACAGGACAGCTTTTATCCTTTTTTCTTGCTCACTTAAAAAGGCATGTATCTTTTCCTGATCTTCAGAGTCTTTCCCTGTAATTCTGAATCTGCTTTCAGATGTTGGCGCTGTGTGCACTCACTCAATATTTGAAGTACAGCTGTCAGGAAGGAATTTTTCAGAGAGTTTATAACTGTGACCAGCAGTTGGTAATTAAAAGATACCAATCTCTTTTCAATCTTAGAAATGCAATACACATAATTTTCACTGACACAGGAACAACTTTTGCAATGAAACAGGAGTCAGGTATGCAAAGGTAACACTTTCATGATAGTTATGTGAGTGACTGAGCGTTTGCTGAAACGCAACCTAAATTAGAAACACTATTTCAAGTGAACAACAAAAAAGTTATTTTCTTGTTTCTCACTGATGCATAGAGGAACATTGTGAGAAAAATGTAACATCAGAACACGGGCAGATAATGAGGAAGCAAACAGCTCCGTTTCGTATTTGGATATTACTGAAATATTTCTGCTTGAATGCTCTAAAGCAAACAAACAATCTCATGGACAAAACAAATACACAAAAGGCTGATGCAAAATATAAAGTTTTAAACCATTGGAAGCACCTGAAAAAAGTAGATTTCAGCTTAAGCTTTTGAAACTGTGTTCCCTACCCCTAGCATGGGTACCCCAAACTATGTATGTGTCTTCACAAATCACTCTGACATAATATTCACATTTAGAGATGAGGAGTCTGTGTTCTACAAGGAATTTGTATACAAGTCTTTCAAGTCCTAGACCAATGTATTTCATCACAAATTTTTTATATTCAGCAAAAATAAAAACGTGTAAGCAAAAACATATTTTTTAAAGGATGTAAAAGACCTTCGAATGTATACAAATGCAGGGAACTAGAAGAACATGTAAATCACTCCCATTTTATCCAATTCTGGAAGATATTAGCACAGAAATGTATTTTTAATAGAGTAATGTTATTTACGACCTCTCAAATCATCCCTGGCACAACGAAAAAAGCAGAAACTTACTGAAGTCTGTTTCTGCTACTTCTCTGTCATAAAAGACTCTGGAAGAATTACCAGAAAAAATAAGCGTCTTTTTAAATTCCTCTTAAATTAACACTTAAATGCACACAGAAAGCTTTTCCTCTGTAAAGCACAAACCATGCCATAAATGCAGGAATAACACATTGCATCTATTTTTATCTGGGAAACTGACCACATACAGGGCGTGTGTGTGTGCGTGCCACGCTGCTGTCCTGCGCAGGGACACCTGAGTCAGCCCGCTGCTAACGAGCTTTGCCGCTGGAAACTGCCTAGTCACGCTAAGGCGATGCTCCGAGGAGGTGAAGACACCCTGCTCCTCCCGAGTGTCCTTGTGCACTGATCCCTGCTGTGTGAGCAGATTCTCAGAGGCCACCAGCCAGTGCTTGTGGAGAGGCTGAGCATCCCAAGGTCCCTATGAAAGCAACCCCTGCAGCTACGAATCAGCCCGAGCCTCACCTCACCCTCCAGTCCTGCATTTAGAATTCTCTGCACCTTCTCTTTTGGCTGACTGTGATGAGATACACAAGCAGAAAGCTCAAGCAGGCTTGGTCTGGGCTTGTAACACGGGTTTCCTCAAGCAAATTCCATCATTTAGAGAAAAGTGATTGTCCAAAAAAAATCTTATCTCCTGAGCAATTATGACTTAGTTACCCAGAAGTGTTGATGGTAAGACTAGCATACTCGTGTTCTAAGGTCAGATTTATTCTTAGTATCAGCTCTTCGAAGATGCAACACTGTCAGGCTTGTGTTGGCAGGGAGTCAGATGTCATTCTCATTACAGTCCCTTCTGACATCAAAACCTGTGAATCTCAGTTTTATCGGCCTCTGCTGGTTTTGCAGTCCAGAAGTGGCTACAAAGATGAACAGGGAGAGGATGAACAAGCTACGAGTTTTTAAAGGCCACAAACACTGATCACAGGCTCATGTTTACCCAGCTCTTTTTCAAAACAACTTCCAGTAAAATCGATTAGAAAATCATCTGAAAAGGAAGGCAATGACACAGCTCATGAAGAGGACACATGAACACAGTACAATAATCGAGTACAGAAGATTGCTTTATACAAAAAAATTGCATTCATTAAAATACCCAAACAACTGCTAGTCTTGGGGGGAGATCATATCTCTATGAATGAGTTCAAAACTAAAGCCTTGCCACTGGGATTTCGAGGGGAATGAACCTGGATTATAGGAATTCTCACCAGATACAGTGCAAAGAGCCACTCACTCCAAATTCCCTGGCACAGAGAACCCCAAAGCATGCCCAAAAAAACCAAGGAAACAGAAACTGCAGATTCTGTGAAACACCGAGGAATATTTTACAACTCAAAAACAAATGAAACATTTAAATTGAGATTTTCTTGGTTTTGTGGTTTTGAACAAATTTGAGAATGGAAGGAAAAAAGAGTGTACAGTCTACCACCATTAAAATCCTTCCCGGACAACCTGCTGACCTTCAAGAGCCAACTATGACTTTGAAATTAATTAAACTGTCCCAAGTGAAATACCATTCTCAATTTTCATACTGCATTAATTTAGTTAACTACGTTCATAATTACAATGAAAGATTTTTGGCATACATCATATTCACAGGTGTTCTGCATTTCAGCCTGTGGCAGCTGCTGACAGCAAGCCTTTCAATGAAATTCCAGTGTGTGCGTGTGCGTGTGTATTTATTTATATAAATACTTTGTAACCTGTTAATACAGATTATTTAAAAATATTTAATGTCAGTTTTTACTTCTTTTTTCAACAGGTAAAGAAATTTCTCTTATTTTGTTTATATATTTTATAAGTATAAAATTGATCCAAAGAGGATGCTTTACATTTTTACTGTTTCAGGCCAAAATCCAATTCAGAGCCACAGATCAGCAATTTAAAAACAAAACCAGAATAGTTCAATGCTTATTACTTACTCTGTAACTGCTTCATTCATAGCTGTTGAAAAAGAAAAAATACAAACCAGTGTATTTTTACTGTAATTTAGGACAGTCAGTGGAAGTCACTAAATTAGAAAAAAAAATCACGTACTGGATTATTTTTTATTTTTATCTTACAATGCTTTCTAAATTTTCAAATTTCTTCTCACTAGAGAAATAGCTTAAAGTCTAGTCAAAGTGATTTCTTTCATAATCTTCAAGCAGGAGTATATTTAGCATAATTATCAGAAACATCTTCACTGTTAGGACAGCAATGTCTCCAATAGGCATTGACAAGAAGCTGTTTTGTACCATATCAGGTATTTCTTTTCTTTAGGGGAAATTTTAGATTCTTGACACAGATTCAGCCAAGACTGATCAAAGAGACTGCCCAGATTTAGATCTACTGAGTAAGGAAAAATTACGCTTAAACCTGTATCTGTTTCTTTTTGCATGCACTGTATATATTATAATCCCCACACATGCTGTATGGCAACAAGCAACTCCGACTAAGTTCCATTGGAGTTTTTAAAACTAGAAAGTCTGTGTGTACATCAGTGTGAAATGAAAGGCAGCCAACAATGCCACTGTTACTTCTTTAAAACAAGTCAGAAAGATTTTGTATTTGGAATTAAAATGCCACAGCTTTTTCTTTCTCATTCAGTATCATATTTCCACAACAGGTAACTATAACTGTGCTCCTAGAATGTTTCAACAAATGTACTTAGCCGGAAATCCCCAAAAATCTTTAAACACCTAGCTTTTTGTGGTATTTTCAAATTAATTACATTCTATGGAAAAAAGGCTGACAAGGATCATCTTCTAATGATGCTTTCAGATAGAGTATTCAGCTTTGTAACTTCAGTTCCTGCATTAGAACACTATTATTACATATTTCAGAAATTAGATATTTTCCCTTTTCAAATTACCTGTATTTTTGTTATGTGCAGTCTACCACCTTAAAAATAGATAGCTGGGTTATGAACTAGACAGTAACACATTAAACTGAAATGCTTTCTTCTTTTACTTTATATCTCAAAGGACTACTTTGTGTAACTAAACTTAGCAAATAACCTTCTCAGACAGTATGAGCAATGTCTCTCCACAGAATTTAGCAGACTATGAAATTCTGATCCCTAGAATTTTTTGAAACACCACTAAGAAAATTCAAAATAGGTACACCTACTCAAAATAGGTACATCTATCTGTACACACCATTTTGTATCAGCGTGTCATAACTGTCCATTTCTCGAGGTGATTGTTTTGTTTTAATTTAAGAATACGGAGCATTTAAAAAACAAAATCCATAAACTATTTTGGACAGTTCTACCACAATAAGTAAATTCCAGATGTTTGCTTCTTACTGGTTTTTCTTTTGTTTTTCTTACTTGCATGCCAGCATGCATGAAAAAGTTCACGGGTGCTTTTTGCAATACATTTTGCAATCACTTTTAAAACCTTAAGAGTACAAATTGAGAAACTTTTCCATGGAATTTTTCTTGCAGTGTGCATAAGCTCAGTAAACCTGTGTAATGCAGCAGAATATAATAAAACCTGTACCCCCAGTATAAACTGTTAAGGTTTGCTAGCAGAGGACTTAATCATTTTGGTTGAGGCCATTTATAGGAAACCATGGAATAAAATGTTCTTTGGCAGACATTCTATATCGGCAAAATCTGTTCTTGCTCTTTATGTATCAACACGATAAATTAAGTCTCGCTCTTGTATTTCTTTTGAAGGGACCAGCCTATCTTCTATAACATTCCTAAATGTATCCATCCCTCCTGCAGGACCTGGGCCTGAATTCAGGGATCAGTAAAGGGACGAAATATCATCTGGGGAAAGGAAAACATTCCATCAGTTTCATGGCTTTGCTTGGGTTTCAGATATTCAGTTATTCAACAGTTTTCATTTAGAATAAAAGAATTCCAGCAGTCTGCTTGGACACATATTATTCTTTTTTTAGTTGTTCACAGTGAATGCAATCACCTGAAGATGTAGCTCATTTCGTTCTACAAATGTACTGTGGCATGATTTAAGAGAAAGAGATTAATTAAATGTTCAAAACCAGATCCTTAATGATATATGGCCATATCCCTAGGCATCAATCCTGCAAACATATGCATGTTAAGTTAATAGAACATCTCATGTACACAAATTACAGTATTTAAATCCTCCCAGAATTAGGGATCTAATTTTGCTTGAAGAAAAAACAGTGTCTTCTTTGAGCAGATACTATATTTTTATCTCTCTGCCCTTTACTAAATACCCCCCCAAAAATTCTTGTCAAGTTTTATTACATGTATTGTTTGATAAAATGAAATGAAAATCAATTGTGTATACAAGTCACAGTTGTAATTAAATAGCCTATTGTCATTTCAGATACACAATGGCTCCATCTCTAAACTTGAGAATTTTTGCCAAAAACATCAGTAAGACAGTTCTGTTCAGAAAATATACCTTCCCAATATTTAATGTCAGACATGCGATTTATACTAAAAATCAGAAACCTGGCAATAAAATTGATTTGACTAGCAATTCGAAAGCATTGCTGTGTTTCTAACACCATGTTGGTGTTTTACAAGTTCTTACTGGGAGTGACAGAGGAGGGGGAAAAGACACAAACACCGTACTGCAAGCACTTACTTCAGTTATGCTGACTGGCACTGCTAGGGCAGCCACATCATTTCTTTATTGACCTAGGACCTATTTATTGAGGGAGATATAATTCCCAGATGTCACACCTGGAACTGCTTTCCAGGACGATGCCAGAAGTGTCCAGAGCAGGCAGCAAATGTTCACCTCCGTCTGAGGTGCACAATGAAAAGAGAAAGGACAGAGGAGATACAGCTGTCCAAGGGATAGAGCTGGAGAGGGGGACAAAGAGAGAGGGAAAGAGGAACCACGACCAAAAATGTATGTGTGATGGTTTCCTATCACGCTGTAAGTACGGTCACTTCAGTATGCACAACTTTCGTGCCTTACTCCCACCCCTTGGATACAGATTCTCAGGGAGTTACTTCTGTTCACTGCTCACCACCACAGAGTACAGCCCAGCTGATTCAAACATTGGTCCATCTGTGTACATCTTAGGCTGTCCCCTTCCAGTAACCTCAAGCTGCCAGCATTTTCACCCTGGGTGCAGGCTCCAGTGTTACGGTCCCTCAGGAGGTTCAAAGAGTGTTTAGTTGCTGCACTGGTTTCTAGTAAGAATCAACTGAAAGGGCTTGCAGGGATCCCTGATCCTCCGACATGCCTCTCCCAACACCCAAGAACAGCACATCTTTTCCTTCCTTTGTTTTCCTTCCTCCAAAAAGCACCTGAAGCTCTGGCTTTGAAGGGCTCTGACATGTACATAGAAGAGCTTCCTGAGCTCTCAAGAATTCATTGCAAAGACACTGTTTAACTCCTCTAACTTCGAGACAGAGTATGGAGCCTTTACTTGGGACAGAAATCCTGTAACAGGAGATTGCAATATCATACCATGGCACTTCAGATCTGGACTGAACTTTCATGATTAAATTTATGCATAAGAAATCAAGTCATCTGACTAATGAGATTTCCGGCACAAGTGGCTAACTAATATTCAATAATCTAGAATTCATTAATAGAATAGATGATGATGGTATTACTGCAATCATATTGTGCATCTTAAAATCCATTAGAAAATACAGTGATATTACTGTTGCCCATATTATGCTAAAAGATTAAATAAGGTTGATAGCAAATACATAAACAAATAGAAGAATCAGTCATAGCTCCCAGTTTCATCTCCATGCTTAGTCTTCTCATTTAAAAAGTACATCCTTTGAACAAAATAGCATTTCATTACATTTTAGAGCAGCTTTCTGTAGACTTCTTAGAGTACATACTGCTGTAAAAGTTAGATCTGTGGATGGCTGTATTTTTAGGCCCATCCTCAGCAAACACAGGTTACTGATCTCTATCAAACATATTCCGCGCAGCCACACAGGCCTGCCTATTATTTAAAAAACCCCCACGCCCTTGAGAGTGACTTTTCAGGCAATTATTGCATGCCTGTGCTAATCCATCATTAGTCAGTGACAGGAAATTATCAGAACAGCAGACAGCTTCAGATATTACTGTGCTGTCATGCTGGATGGAGACCTAGTTGCTTTGACAAGCAGTATCTCCCTGGCATTTGAAGCAAATCAGTTTTGCTGGCTTGACACTGTCACTTCTGTTGGCTGCCTCTGATGTCTCTAATCAGGAGGCACAGCTCACTAGCAGGGAATTCTGCACAGCTTAAGAAGAGCTTAGTCCCTTAGTGGGCAGTTCTTGAGAAAGGTCCCACTGGGAATCATAATTTTCTTCTATGCTGGTTATTTTATCTCATCCTCAATTTTATTCCTGGCTTATCAAGCACCAAAAGCCTAAAGAAAAACACTAACTACAATGCCTTCTGTGGGCTGATGCCACTCAGATTCACCTGAATTCAAAGGTGATATCTCAGTGCTTTACCTAGTGCTTAAGCCATAAAGGGAATTTATTGAGCTGAAGTGCAGCCTTCTTGGCAAAGAGAGCCTGCAGTTCCAGGAAACAGCATGAAAATAAGGCTGAGATGTTATATCTGCTGTTTGAACTGAAGGCACACCTATTTGGCTACCTGAACACACAATCCTGCGCTACTGTTCGAGCCTGATTGCCAGTGGATGATGCAGATCTCAGTTTTCTTTTCATCTCTAAGAGATACGGCACAGAACTTCTCATATTATCCTATCACCCAGCTTCGTCTCTGACAGCAGGATCACTGGCAGAAGCGAAAAGGCTTGAGGAGATCTGGTGCTGCAGTTAGCAAAAATCCCGGGATAAAAGATGCACCAAGAAGCTTTCTGAAGGCAGCTACATGCCCACACGCCTTGCTGGGGAAAGCAGGGGTCACCATGGAACTCTGTTTTTGAGAAATCTGTTCTGGTTCCCTCACACCCTACATGTTCTGGGCAGTCAGCACAAGCACTCCAGATAGAACTGGTTAAGATAACCTGCTCCCAGATAAGGTATGAGAACACCCTGTATACGTCACACCCTCCTTATCTGAAGCTAAGAAATGCTTCGTGCTTCTACAAATATATTTGAAAAGTAAGCATTACAAAGCTACGGTTTGCAGCTTTTGCCAGGGAGGCACTGATGTTCGCCAGAAATTTGTCTGCATAACTACAAATGCACAATTGTAACTTTAATCATAAACTAAAAACCACAGAGGCAAGAAAATAAAAAATGGCCCCTACTTGCTCTGAGTACTGTTTGCTAATGTATAATACTCTCAAGCTTTTGGTTTATAACTGTATCTTAAAAAAAAAAAGTGATTTATATTCATATAATGCTCAGTGTGTCTCAGTAGTCTCATCTACAAAACCACACACACTTTGGTTATGCTCTTTGCTGGCTAAAGATAAAGGAGAGCATATAAATTCTGAATCTACTGTTTATATTGTAGTAGTGGTGTGTCTGTACTGGCTGCCACCAACCAGGAAGACTAGGACACCAGTAACATGTATGATATACAGACATGCAGTGAAACATAATAATGTTTACTGCTTCAGAAAAAAACCACCTAAGATATGGGAAAAGATGACAAACAAGGGCAGGGAAAGCAGAGAGAGCTAGTTTGGTTGCTTATGATTCTGTATTTATAATGCAAATAACACGACTATAAATTCAGCTGGCTTACTGATCAGTGGACTGTATACTGAAAAATTATTAACTGTTGATCAAGCAAGCCATGGCCAGATCTTGCATTTATTTATTTTGAACAGCTCTACTGAGGTGAGTCATTTTATGGATGTCTGCAGATCCTATGGTAAAGCAGAAAGTTCAGCAACAGTTACACCTTGTTATGGTTGTGATGGCCAATGCTTCCTTCCTTCCAAAGGTAAATTACAACATGGTTTTAAAGAGCAAAAGCCCTCTGAGGTCTCAGGCATGCTGACAGCTTTTCTGAACATATGGACTTTAACATCTCTTACAATTTTATTGTACCTTTATTAGAAAATGGATATAGACATACTTTATCAACAGGCTAAAATGGAGGGCATGATTACATAGCTATCTATGGCAAGGTCTGCACTTCTTTTAGAGATGTAAACAATAAAGTGTACTTTGACTCTTCTATCATCTGTACTGGAATACTTGCAGTACTCCTCAAGCAAAATAATGTGGCATTGAGCAAATCATTCTGAAATAATTACAAGTGAAGTAGACATTTGTATTCAGATCTGATATATGAGGAAACTTAATACATGTAACTTACTGACAGGCAATCCCACTCCTTCCAAACAGAAGAACGGGAAATTTTGAACTTTTTTTGTTTTGTCAGCAGTTCTCCACTTTCTATGTAGATTCTATCACACTGGGTTACAAATACTGCTGCAGTATCACAGGTATCTGCACACCAAGCTATGCTCATTTAAAATTCTACCACAGATAATATAACATTATAGTTTCCAAATTCTGATATATGACAAATTCAAAGCATAAAATGACCCTAAATATGTCCCCCCTCAGAGCATCACTGGCTATGTTAGAAGCTATCATGAGTTCCAAAGCTATGCTAAAACGGCAAAAGATGAAAAAAGGCTCATGGATTTATGAATGTGATGTGATTAAGGCTACAGTTCTTCAGGCAAGATTGTTTCCTGGCTGAAAAAAAATAGAAAAATGGAGATCTCTCCAGGAGAGGAATTCAGATGAACAAAAACAGCACTTCAACATTATCAGTATTTTTTTGACAAGCAAGAAAAGCAGGCACAAAACCCAAATATACTAGTCTGGGCACTGAAAGAAGCATTCTGCCTAGGCAAAATTAATTTAAATCAACAGTTTTGTATTTATGGCATATTTTGATCTGTAATTGCTTCAGCATAATGTAGTACAAAATTATTGTTGAATATGATAAAGAACACTTTAATCTACTGAATGTGCAAAAAGCGTAAATGACTTCTTAATGGCACTTTAGTTTTGACTGACAGAAGTTTATGTCAACGAGAGAAAATGTTTTAATGAAAGAAATTGCTACAAAGCATATGTGTATGCTCACTTCTCATACGTATGTGAATGAGACAGACATTAATAAAGAAATACAGCTGCCTGCAATATCTGACCTTTAATCTTCCCTATTCCATTTTTAAATTCATCACAGAGGTGTGGTATTTTGATAACACATTAGCACATTTATGACATAAAAATGTCAATACCTATAAATTATTTAATTACATCTTTTAATACAACTATTGAAGATGTCAAAAGTCTTGCAAAGATAGAAACCCGGGAACAAAAAACTACCACAACTAATTAAAAATTATGTTCTCAAAGATTCCCACTTCCCAGGCTCTGCACTCTGCTTGCTTTTCAGTTTTGGATCCTTCCCACGTAACAGGAGTGCTACCAGGAAAAATTGTGGGTTTCATGTTTAGAGAAACTGCACATAAGAATTGCATTTCACAAAAGTCCCAGGTTTTCCAGATTATAAAATTGCTTGCAGATGTGTCCAATGATGGCAGTCCTCTCTGCCTGCACTGTGAGTGCACTGCTGTGACTGCTCTGGGACTACCCTTACAGGGGGGAGTAGGACAGCAGGCAGAGAAGGGGACAGGCAAGTAAAATAGTGTGAAGACTCTGAAGGCAAATCCAAGCAGAGAAAATGCCTGAAATAATTACTTGTTGTGAGCAGCACTACTTCATGATGACAAAAAGTTGATACTGGGTCACACAGTAGCAACAAGAGCAAGACATGTCCTCTTCCAGCACATGGACACGTACTCTGTGAGATTAGAAAAACTGGGACATGATCTCACTTCCTGAAATAAATCTATCGCAAACTAAAAACTACGTTTCACCTGGAAGCTGTACACATGACTGCTGTGCTGGTTTTCAACTATCAGGAAGCTTTTTAACAGAAGTTGAGAGGAAGTTAATGATGAATCCACCCTTCAGCAGAGCAGCTGAACCAAAAGGCACCTGCTGAAATCCTTGTGGGGCAGAATATCCTGGCAGGGAAAATGCTGCCTGTATGTTTTCAGCTGGAAACTGAGTATTTCTATGTGTCACTCTCATCTTAAAAAATTATATCCACTGATTATCAAACACTTTACAGATAATACAGAAAATGTCAGAGTGGGACAACTACTGCATTTATCTATTCTGTCTCCCTGAATTAAGCAGATTGCTCTGGTTTTTACAAACAAAAAAGTGCAGCCCCTCTCTCATCTGCTTGAACTGATGCAATTAGTGAGCTAAGACAAGCATTGCCACAAGCACGATTCATTATCATTGTTCCAGTCTGTGTTCAAATTAGATTTAAAATAGTTGGCAAAGAGTATTGGTGAAAGAGTAATAAAAGATTGCTCAACACATCCATATTCTACAAGTTTTTTTCTGTGCAAAAACATTACTCTGCATATAAGCATGTAAGAATTTGATTTTCTTTCATACTAGACTGCAGCCAATTATTATTGTATTATACACATGACCAAATGAGATTAACAGTAAATAACAGTGATTTAATAATGAACGGTAATGAATAATAATTAACAGCAAATAATAATGAATTAATACTGAATATTTTTTTTCTGTAATACACAACCTTTCACGCTTGCCTGAAACAATACACAATAAACAATAAAAGAAAATATTTTCCTTTTTATATATTTGTAACATGAGTCAACTGTTTTTATTTCACTATGTCCAGCGCTTTAGAAAACAACGCAGGCATTACATTTTGTACATAACTCTCTCTCACAAGAATTCAAAGGAAGACCTTTTTGACCAAGTGCTTACCTACGGTGTGTCCAGCAAGACTAATTACCAGTTACAGTCGTTTACAGTGTATAACATAATTCCTTCCCAAGGGTCCAAGTTTTGCAACTTTTCTCATTAAAAACTCCAATCATGTGTATTTCAGCAAAAACAACTACCTTCTTTCTATTTTCCAAAATTATAATAACCATCTAAATTTTTATTTAAGCTTCTAAGCAATTATATTTTTTAAAAATTCTGACAAATATCACTGACTTCATGAACCCAGACTTATGACTGCTAGTCTATTTGAATAAAATAGAATCAGTGAAAAGTATTGCGTATTTTTTGAATAATGTGTAACTTCATACATTCCATCATAAATCCCAAAAGTATGTCAGGAAAGTCTTTAAGTGTTTCCTGGCCTGTGCTACAAACCAGTAACTCTTGGGTCGTCTAAAATACATGGTTCTTTAAAAAACAGGATTTAATTCTCTCCAGGAAGAGCAGATCCTTATTTGGATATTAGTCTGAGCTGTGCCTTCTCTCTAAGACTGTTTAGGAACATCTCCACGGTCGACAGCGGAATCTAGTTACAGTACAAGAGAAAAACACACTGCCAGAAGGTCTCTTTGGTGCTCTGTCCTGTCCTTTCCCTGTTGCCTCACCCTGTCAATCATACCTGAGAAAATAGTACAAGACATTTCTTGCACACACATACAAGCCTCATAACTGACGGTTTTGGGGCAACTCTTGAAAAGTCACAGAGGGAGAGAACAATTCATTACTGAAGTCTCTGTGTTACTCTGTACTAAAAGAAGGAAGTTTCATGTTAACCAGCATCAACCCACTTCAACCTGACACAGATGAGTAATGATCTTGATATCATTTCCCAGATGAATAATCTTCTCAGTAAAAACTGCTAAACATTATCAGCTGCTGTTCAGACAGCCCAGCCGTGATGAGTCAGGCTGTAGGAGCACCTCAAGCCCCAGTGAAGCCGGAAACCTGCCAATGATCAAAGGTAGAAGCCTCCAAAACATAAGAGAAATAAGGCTACCAGCTTGTTTACAAAAGTCTCCATCATTAAGGTCAGACAGACCTTGCAGTGCTTTTTCCTCTCATAGCCGTATCAACATGTGAAAAAGACTCGTGTCTCCCCAGCTGACACAGTCACGGCACACAGCCTCCTTGTGTGAACACAGGTTATGTTGACAGAGGAGGGTGGTTGGCAAGCTGTATCATTTAGAGATGAGGTCTACTTACACCAACTGTAAGCCCATTTTGTTGACATCTTGGTTTGACCTAAGGCACTCTGCTAACATCACATCTATCCCACAGAAGTGCTGTAGTATACAGATGACAACGTAATGCCAGGCTGTGTACAATACAGTTTCCCTGCTCTAACATAACTTCAGAAACATATATCACAAGCATGGATCCATCTCTTTAAAATGGTTAGCTCATTTTTCTAGGATTTAACAGTATTGATCCTTTCCTGTAAGAATTCCATTATTATATCATCTGTACTTTATGATGAAGGTGATGTCTGTAATTTTTATGCTGCTTATGTATTCAAGAAATACGTGACAAGATTTTATTACAACACTTTTCAATAGTCACTGGTTTTAGTCTAGTGTAGCATGGCCCTACAAATGATTTTTCTCTTTAGTCAGGAAAAAATCAGTCAGCAAGCAAGTTGCTTAATGTTGTTTACAACATCTTCTTAAGGTCAAAATTAACATACATAATAATCATTTTAAGGAGTGACACTGCGATGCATCAAGCATGAAAGAGGTCAAGAATAAGTCCACTAATAATGTCATCCTTATATATCTCCCAGTATTCAAAAGCATCTAGGTTTCAAGTGGCTCAGCCTCCTTCATGAATTTTTGGGATAGTTTATACATATAAATACACATCAAATGGGTTCCTTCATGGAGTGAATCAGTGCAGAAACATTCTCTGCCTTGCCCTTGTAGGAGCTGGTTTCCTACTACACCAAGTTCTCAGGTAGCCCAGGGAAATCAATGCCTGAACGCAGATGTTCAGGCTTGGTGCTTAACTTTAAGTGGTATGAATATGCCCACCTCCAACAGCCTGTTTATTTTCACACAGAAGTTTGCTGAAATTCCCACAGATTTTGCTTAGAGCTGTGCTGGCTGAACATGATTTGCTGATTTATTCTTTACAGGTTTCTGTTTTTTATGTGTAACATTATCCTACTGTCTTTGAATATTCTCAAGACTACACATTTCCACTACCACATAACAAAGAACCCTGTTGAATATAACTACTTTTTTTTTAAGTAGGAGAAGTGCACTAGGCTGTTTACAAAGGGCTTGCCTACTGTAAGCATGTTTTAAATACTTTACTTTACCTTACTTAGAAATACTTTAAACTTTTCTATGCATCTGCAGACAGAAGAGGCTGGACAACACTGCGTCTCTTAGATTTAATTGCTGGTCCCTGAAGCAACCAGCCTGTATCATTGTATCAAAAGTGTTACGGTTGTTGATATTGAGGTTGTGCTGATCGACTAAACAAACCTTTCAGCTGTCAGATTTGATACTGACACATATGAAATACCCTCTTTATAAAGTGGAAGCACCACGAGCACATCAGGGAGCCAACATACCATGCATTCAACCTTTTGCCAAAGCAAAGCAAGAATCACACCTAATTTTTTTCTACAGCTGCATGCCAAGGAGCAACTAAGTGGGAATGGCCTAACTTCATGGAATTTCAAGACCTTGTAGCAAAACTGAACTGTTCCTCTCAACAGAGTTAACAGTGTTTTTGTTGTTTCCCTTATGGTGGATACATTGGTAGGTCAGGAGCTGCAGCTGACCGAGTATTTTGGGCAATTCACAGTCAAGTCTCACTACATACCAAAACAGAAAACACCAAATCTCACTCAGAAAGGGACAAAGAGGGAGAGAATTAATTCACTCTTCCTTGAGCACACAGTCATCCTAAATTACAAACTGTAGGATAAAAGGCCTAGTGATAACTCTATTATGGCAACAAATTATATGCTTTATCTAAATACAGCAGAGACATTGTAAAAAGACGCAATCCTACCCTGCCCTGCCCTGTTCAGTCCGTTTCTATTGCACACATTTACACGCATATTTCAGCCACTGAAGTGTTTACAGATGTATGTGAGCTAGAGCCCATTCTACCAATTTAAAGCTCATAGAGTCATGCAGAACACAATTGTATTTCACAGGGAAAATTTGAGTGTGACATACTTGCTAGAAATACTTCTGAAAATTTGTCATACCTGCTAAAGAGGTATTATGACCCTGTGTCAAACAGATCTGCATGCTAATACATTTTTTGATTTTTTTTTTAACTGACATTGTTTTAAAAATTTAAAACGTAAAAGTTTTAAACTGACATACTGAGAGCAAAAGTGGTTTGTACATACAACATTCTATCACTAAGCTGTAAGCTGGGTTTGCTGTAGGAAACTCAAGATATAAGTGCTCCTAAGTGGAGACAAGTACATTTGGAAAAACGTCCAAATTTTCTAGTCATTAATCAGAAATGAAGGCAAGATACACAAGTAAAATCTTTGTTGCCTAAGTCTAGTTTGTTTCTTCATTTTGAGTTCACTTCGATTTCTGCAAGGACATGCCAAAATCGCAAAACCTGACTCTCAAGGTACATGAGTAGGATGTACACCGAGGTGTTGTTTTCTTTTAACTGTCTGCTATGCCAAACCAATGCATGTTCCCACTGATGCAAGAGAGCAACATTAATATAAATCGAAGTCATACAGAACTGTATCACTTAATGTATATCCAACTGAGGTCAAATAAAAGGCGTGCTGATTATCTACAAATTTCTCATGCACTGGTCAGCATTACAGTAAAATGGTAATTATTCATTATAATGGTAGTCTTAATTAATCCCTCCAATTAACCCCTGATCCCTCTGAATTAAGGTTAATAACACTGGTGCATGTGACACCAAAGGACTGATCTCAGTCTGGGAAAACATTTCCGACTGAATTGCGAGCGACCAGATAATTTTTTCCTGCCAGGACAAAAATAAAAATAAAAAAACCCTTGTAATAAAACACCAACTAGATTATTATTATTATTGCCACTTTTTTCCCTATATTATTTTTCATGTTTACCTTTCTTGCATCTCGTATCATCTTCCGAACAGTTTCCTTTATGGTGTAAGGCTGTGCTCGTGGTGGATGAAAAAGCAGATCAATATTTGTGCCACCAGAAATTCCAGGCATCAGATAGGGCCAACCTAAGTCAAGATTTGGAGCTTCCACATCTGATTCAATGGGCCAGTAGGTTCCCGAGGAAGAGGTGTCATCAATGGCATGGTTAGAGGAATAAATTGTGTTTTGGGGAAGTTTGTGAACATTGTTCAAAATATAATCAATTTCCTCATCCGCTAGGAACTCTGAGCATCTCTCTTTGGAAAGAAATTCTTTGTAGGCTTCTAAACCTCCTTCAATCAGAGCATCAATAGCTATTCGGTACCACTCCTTGTAATGAGGTTCAATATAGTTGTCTGATCTGCATTCATCATGCAAGGAGGATAGCAAAGATGAAGTTTCCATTTTCACATGTATTTTGTACAAAGTCTTTTAAGCTTCCATTGATGAGCTGATGAAATGTATCTGCAAAGAGAAAATAAGTAAGAAAACAACAGGAATATTTCTAGATATCTATGACACGCACACAGTTAAAATACTTTTCTGATAAAGTTGCTACAAGTTTTTCTAGCATATTCCAAGGATTAAAAAATATTTTGAAAAGGCTCAGAGACTACTATTGCCAAATAATAAATATTAAAGAAATAGATAAATATTAAATAGAGAGATAATATTCTATTAAAGAGATAGATAAAGAGCTTTTATATAACATAAACACATAATTCCGTGACTTTAGGAAGTTCTGATATTACAAGCTATGTCAGAGCTCACGGTACACTGAACATCCGTACCAGTAACACCAATACATACCCAATGCATGTTCCAGTACACTATCACAGGTTGTGTTTCAAAACCCCCTCTGCAACAACTGACTGAGTACTGTCCAAAGAAACACTTCAGAAACCAAATAAATTTCCTACTTTTTGATACACTACTGTCTCTGCAATGTATCTCTTTTCTTTGGCTTCTTTGAAACCACAGTCATCCAGGTACTTCTCCTTATCTATCTGTTCTCCCATGCTGATCTAATCCATTTGCAGCTCCCAAGCAGGACCAGCCTACCTCATTTAAGTGAGTTATGAGGAACTCCAGAAAGATTTATCCTCCCACATCTGGGATCAAACTCTGAATCAGCAATTTGATGTCTAGTTTCCACCCCGCTCATTCCTTCTGCCAAAAGGAGTGGCTGCTTTAATCTTTTTTTTTTTCCCAAAACATTAATAGTAAGTTGTTTACTACCGATGTTTTATAAATTCATTCTTAAACTCTTTTTTATTTCATTTAACAAGGTCTGAGAGGGTTGCTTTGTGCTGCGCATTTGGGATTTAAGAAAGAGGGAGAACAAATACTGAATGTTTCTTCTTTCACGTTTCTGCAACCCTCAGTAACCAAAAAAATAGGGGAGGGAGGTGTTTCACGACAGTGGCATCAGCATAGCCATGCAAAACAGAAAGATGGTAGCATATCTTCCAGGGCTAGGGCAAGAAGCTTAAGAGAAAGACTGCAGAAGTAGGAAGAACATCCAACAAAGGTAGAATAGTTAGAAAAAGCTTGATAGCTTGAAAGTTAACGTTGGGTTTCCCTACAAGCCTAATTAATATTATGGCAGTATAATAGCAAATAGTCATATGGAGTTCTGATTTCATTTACTGGCACAAAAATGTAACTTAATTCTCTCTTCCCATCAAGACCTTCCAGATATTTTTGCAAACAGTGCAATTGCTTTCCACTGTCTGTTGGGAACAGTTTAAATCTTCCCGAAAGGAAATGTAAATTAGCTATATTAACCTAAAGGAATGAAAATAAAAATCTCCATAACTACTGATACTTCAAAAACCAATTAAGTGTTCAATTAAACCAAGATTTATAAGGAACTTGGGAAGTCTGAGGTTAAAAAAAGACCAAGAAATAAAAATCCAGATCTGAAGCTGGCATCAGCATGTCATATGGAATAATTCCATTTGAATCCTGTCTCTCAGCCAAGTAGCAGGGCAGATCTTCCCAGATAGGATTGCTTTCGAGCCTGGGGGAAAGGAGTGTTCCCGGCTGCTTCAAGAGTAGCTCTTTGTGGTGAACTGGAAAGAAGAACACGAAAGGGATCTGACTGCTCTCCCCGCAACTGAGAACTACATGTATTCCTCTGACAGCCACTCAGGGCTTCATTCTACACTGCTCTCACAAGTAGAAATAAAATGTTATAAAATAGGAGTGATACCATTTCCCTTCTCACAGATGCAGACACAGCCTGTGGCGGAAGGTGACGGAGACCTATGCACACAGTACAAGCAAGACAGATTCAAAGGTCAAACTCTTAACATACTGTAAAATTAAAACAGTCACATCAGTGTCCCAATCGCCTGGACCAGGTTTTCAAGACATTTGTGATAAAGAATGAAGAACAATCAAGAGTACAAAATGCAGGTACTCAGCTAAGCTGTCCTGAAGAATCTGAACAGTAATGCAGGTGACTTTACTGAGATTCCAACACATCCCTCTTTTAGGGCCCTCCAGGACAAGTAATTCACTCACTGCTGTAGTAACACAGCCTTAAAAGTCAGTCTTATTATGACATTTAAGAATAAATATGATTTTAGAAAGGCAAGTGAAAGATACTTCTAAAATTCTTACTACTTTGGAATGGATATACTTCTAAAATAGAAGTTTTGCCACTGATTGCACATATACAGTTGAGAAAGATGTGTTTATTTCAAAAGCCTGTCTGAATCAATTTTTTCTTCTTCTCATTCTGTCCTTTGAAAATAACTTAAGGGAATAGGACTACACTTAATATGTAACATTGTGCAATATCAAATATTGAATGTTATGAACAAAAGGCAAAAAATGATTGCATGTGTGTTCTGCCTCACATGCATTTGTTTTATTTGGTTTGGTTCTTTCATTTGTTTTTCATAATACTATAGTATATTGCTTGACTTTTCATTGAATATAATGAATTAATTAATTGTGGCATGGGTCAAATACAGCAACTTATGCTCAGACTTATGCTGAAAGCAGGGTATACATATAAGTAACCATGGAAAGGTGAGACTTCTGGTGCAGCATCTTCTAAACACGAATAGTCATTTTAGACTGAACATCTTTGAAGCTGATGTTTGATTTACAAGTGCTGTTTATAAAAGAAGTTTAAAGCAGTGCACATTTATTTAAGTAAGTAAATGTAAAATTTGCCAGCATGGAAATAAATCACAGAACACTTGAGACGAATGAAAAAATTTTAATCTTGGTTTTTGAAATTAAGGACATCAGCATGAGACACTTTCATATGAAACAAAAGAGAACTTCCAAATTAAAACAATGGCTTCAGGTATACTTGACAAAAGCTCTAGATGTCTTGACACAGGTATTTTCCTCCTTAGAAGGTAAGAGCTACTGTGCAGAAACTGAACCTATGAAACCGTATAATTCTGCATAAAGAGGCAGAGGTTTGGACAAAATTCTTAGATAAGCTTTTTTGGTGCCTTCTTCAATCATGTATTGTGATTTCTGCATAATAAATTTGATTCTTCAAAGGTCCTCTTCAGGTCAACAATTATATTAGCAAGGTTGTGCAGAATGAGGCCCATCTCTGGAGGCTTACAGATCTTTATCACACTTTATGCACATGACTGCAAATTTTACCAGCACCAGGAAAGTTGTTGTCCATCTCTGAGAAATAATTTTGCCTGTTAATCCCAGTCCAGCATATCAGCCATCTTCTCTGCTTGAACACGGGGATCAATCACTCAAAATTTTTTATTCAAGCGCCATTAATGGCCTCAAATTGAATTTAAACTCCAATGGAGCCACTAAAACTAGAAGTTCTGCTGAAGAACACAAATTCTGCATTGATGTGATCATCCTGTCCTTCTGTTAACAACATGCTCAGACCCTTCTAATGCCAATATCAGGAACCCAGCAAGAAAAGACCTTTTTCAATGAGAACGAAAGAATTAACTGTGCCTTTATGTAGAAAGATTTGGAGAGTATCCCAGACTCCACAAATGCAGCAGATGACAAATGTCCACTAAAGAAAATTATGCAACGTTCTACAGGGGTTCCAGACTAGTACTAGAGACAAGGAACTTCACTGCCACACTAATATGCTCAGGATTTGAAAAATTTCCTATTCAGCAACTTTAGGAAGCAGCTCTAACCTCAGGCTCATACAGCCGGTCCTTGGCAAGGGCCTGGCCATGGTGCTCTCCTCAGGATGTCCTTATCTGCTTTCCAATGGAAATGTGATCACTTTGACAGTTTCTGCATAAAGTTTCAACCTTGCCAGGAAATTTAAACCTCGTGAACAGCTTGTTGCAAGCTGTAGCATACTCTCAGGTATGGTTTTTGGGGCATCCACCTGAGCACCTCTGGCCCACGGCTCGGCCAAGGAACCTCCCCACGGCTTAAGGGCCTGGCATGACCAACCTTCAACAGAACAAACAGGCGTTTTATGACACCTGCCTTCCACCAACCTTTCTATTAAAGAATTGTATCAAGAATAAATAATAATTAACTTACATTAAGCAGTGACAGGCAATTATTTAATTATTACCGAAATTACATTTTCTGTGAATACAAAGGGCATCAAATCCAAGTGAAAAACAACACCGCAAGCATTCCTACTGCTTTCCTTCTTTTCTGTTTTTGTTTGTTAGTTTGCTTGCCTTGTGGCGGGGCCTTTGAGGGGGGTGGCTTCGTTTGTTCAAGCACAAAGTTAACTTTCCGGGCAGAACAAGGGCAGCGGGCGCTCCGCCGCGCGCGTGGCGCCCCCGGCGCGGGGGCCGCTTGCGCCGGGCGGCCCCGG
>VZTG01001359.1:592122-691106 GCA_013397845.1 Melanocharis versteri | reverse complement strand
GGGCCTTCCTGCCTCGGTCTTCTCTCCAGCAGCAGGCTGGGCACGCCGCATGGCAATCCCCGTGTTGAAACCTTGGACAGCCCTCTCTGAAAGGCTCTTTGAAAACGCGATCATCTCTTCAGCAGGATCTTGCAACCACCAACAGATCAGCACATCACATGTGCATAACAAGCACACTGACGGGGTTTTGTAACTTCAGACTTTTCATAGACTTTGTCCATATCATATTCTGTAGTGCCTAACTGCAGGCAGCTTTTTCTTGAGGCGTTTAAGACAATGCAATGTAACCCCGACAGTTAGGCTTTATCAGCAATAACTCATCCAGTCTGGCTTTAAGGACAAACTCATTTTCCTAACCTTTACTGCCTGATAGTAAGCGTGGGATATATCCTGTTTCTGAAGTTAAGCATGGCTCTACTGTCACTTTTGATGATGATTTCTGAGAAGAAAACATTAAAAAATATGCAATATCTGCACAGCAATATTTGTATATTTGTGTGTATATAAATGTATAAGTCTGGCCATCAGGGAGTGATTTTTCCTGTGCAGTTAATTCGGGTAGTGGAATGCACAAGAGGAAATAGTAGGTGTTAATATACTCATGGACTACCCTTTATAGACAAAGGAGCATATGGATTAAATGATTAGACTCTTCTCACACTCAAAAAAGAATTTCCCTGGTTTTGATTAAAAATGCAGGGTGAAAACTGCTTTAAAAACAAAATTTTAGAATGTACATAGAACTTTATAGTTAGTACACAGCACTTTCTATCCCATGAAAATATGTAGTCAGGAAGTAGAACATGTTTCTCTGGAAACTTATGCATAAGGAGGTGAGGCTATCTAAATTTTTAAATGAGCAGATCTATTTTCTAAAATTATTTCTGAAAGGGTAGGAAATTAAAAGAATGGTCACAAAACCTCTTTTGACTTTGACTAAATTGGTTGGACTTTTATTACACAAAATTTACAAGCCTGTGTCTTCTAGAGAAGTTATGTGGTTGAGTACAGGCTTAGCATAAAAAAAAAAAAGCTGTAATGAGTAATAGCTTTCTAAATAAGGAAATCTGCATGAAGGAAAGGGTCTAGGGGTTTTTGCTACATTAGTATCTGTACAAGAAAAGGTTTTTTTCTGGTCCCTTACAGTGCACTTACAAGTCCCTTACAATTCATCAGTTGAAGCCCTCCAGTAGCTATACCAGACCAGACACTTCATAAAACCTCACTTGGGTAATGTGTTTTGGAAACTGTTAACTGTAAAAATAAAGAGCATTTTCACCTAGCAGGTAGCAAACTTCTGTGTCCTGCAGCCACAGGCATCAGTGGAAGCAGACAGTATGAGCAAGCTTAATAAGCAGTAAGACAAATTCTTAAACAATAGGTATAAAACTGCATTGTGAAAGTATGAGGCAGGAGTGTGTGCTTCAGTATCCTTACTCCTAGAGTTGTGGAGCTGCAGCAGTATGAGGGAAAGGGTCTGCAGAAACTGGCCAGCCCTCATTCACCTAAACAGCCTTTCCTTTTGCCATTGAAAATGTAGCACTGGGCAGCATCAGTTGAAGCATCCTATTGATTGGAATTGTTTTACTGTAATCCAACTGATTTATAAAGCCTCAAAACTACAGAAGAAGTTCTTAGACATAGCTTGCTTCATTGGATAAAAGAATCAACTCAATACGTTTGGTGTCACTGTCTTTAGAATAAATGTCTTGAGTGACCTGGGTACTCAGGTAGATGATGGTGCTGATGGATGATCATCCCTGTGACTTCCATCCATTTCCATTTCTGAGATTTTGTTTTTGTATTGACAGATCATCTTGCCCTGTACAAGTCTAGCTGAATGCAAGCAGAAGATAAAAGATTATTATCGCGTATGCAATGGCACCAGTCCAGAAGTTTATGATATGGATGGTTATTAAGGATAAATACTTATATGAATTATATTTATATTCCTACTGCATGCTTACTAAGATTTCATTTAGATTTACTAAAGGGAACATTGATTTGGAAGCAGTGGATGTTTATACGGTTCATGATACCTATGAGTTGAGCTTTTATTAGATTTTAAACAGATGAAGAAAGAATACAGTCCTGAAGATTCATACTATTTACAAATCAATGGCCATCTAATCTAAAGCATAAGCACAGAGGCTTCACACACTAATCTTAAAATTAAAGGAAATGTGCTGTTGCAGATGTGAGTATAAAAGGAGCTGCACTGCATTTGCACAAAGCTTGATGACTCGTGATACAAAATCCACAGCTTTCCTAAAGTAGCAGAGAGAAAAATGAGACAGAAAACTACAAATTAATATGGAAAAGCAGGTGTCCTACTCGCAGTGCATCTTTTTCAAATTAAATAATCATAATTTACTCTATTTGGTATCATGTTCTTAAATCAAGAATACATTAATTTGGTCTTTGTCATACTAAGGAAATATTTGGCAATGTCCAAACACTGGCTAGTTTGCCAATTACTTTCACAGCTTCTATCAAGAAATGTCCAGTAGTCAAAATATGAAGTATTAAAGCCAAGGTCTTTTACTGAGAGGGTTCCTAATCCATATATTGGAGCCTGGGTTTATGTGCTATATACTATATGGTAGATTTTTGTTATAGGTCAGGTCTTGTGTCAAAGGCTTGTACAAGCCTACTGAAATTACTTCAGGAAGTTCAATTGTGTGAAGAGAATCTGTATGTTCCCTTTGAGAAATTTATGGTAAGAGATGAATAAAATTATGCGAAGTATATTATTTTTGAGACACAAGTAAATAAATAGAAATCCACCAGTCTTTATTTTCTGCCCCCCAGCATAACTACCTGAGAGAGAGGGTAAAAGAGCAGAGTGAGGGGGATGATCAAAGGTGAGGAAGAGTTGCCATCTGAGCAAGAGTCACGCAGGCTGTGGGACTCTTCAGACTGGAATGGAGTTGGTGATTGAGGCTTCCTGGTGTGGTTCATTACATGACGTGTAGCTCCAAAGTACAGCAGGCCTGAATACAGAGAAGGAAACTCCTCTGAGGTCAGCTTTAATATGGAGCACTTCCTAGACAAGAAGTTCCAAACTGGTGGGGGTTGACAAAGTATTGTCTGCTCCTATGCTTTGTTCCTCTCACTTCCTCTTTGTCACTTGTCTCCATGTCATTAGAAGGCAGATACAGGACTACATAGACCTTTGTTCTGAATTCGTACAGCTGTTCTTGTATTCCTTCAGAGCATGTCAAGGCCAATGTATAAAGAAGTTGTAGAAGCACAGGTTTCTTACTTCGGATTAACTTCCTTCTCCATGGATCAGATAGGTAGCTCCTCTTGGTCTTCTTACAGGCTTGAGATGTCAGTATGTGCCATTAACCATGGTTCCACCCCTGCCCTTGGAGAAGAGGACTGCATAATGAGCAGCAGATTTCTCTGAGATTTTATGTCTTCTGAGATTTTAAGTGTCCTTGTTATTCAGAGTCCTGGAAATTTTTCTGCCCAGGTGGTATCCATATTGGTTTTTTGCTTTCAAGACACATACTTCAGAATGATTCTTGTAATTATTTTTTCTTTGCTCATTTGCCCTTACTTTAACATCCACCTTTGACTCACTTTGGAAATAGTAATCACTGTACTATTACCACTACAAGCAGACAGTAATACAAATTTTGCCAGAAAAATAAAGCAAAAAATTAAATGCACCTTATTTTTCATTTGATTGGAACACTTTCTTGTATCTTGCTTTCCACCTGCTCACTTTACTAGTGAACTTTCTGGGGTATCTTTCTTACCGGACTTAGCCTGTGTTCCTCATCAGATCTTCCCATGGGCTGGTGCACTGCTGGGGTTTGAATGACAACATCTTAACCATATATTTTGTGATCCAGGTTCAGGGCTTAAGGGTCTACAGATTAGGGATGAATGTACATTTGTCTTCAAGTCAGACATACTTTAGGGTAATGTGAAAATGAAAATTTTATGCTAATTTAGTAAAAGGTAAACCTACAGTAATTTTTAAATGTACATATTTAATATTATAGAAACTACTATATACAAATTCACGTTGTATATAAGAATCAAATTGTTAAACACAGCCATTCACCAGTTGGTCCGAGATTTTGAGTACATTAAAGTCCAGTTTGCTGTTTATCCATTAGTAATGGAAAATATCTCTTATTGTTTAAGCTGTTTCTCCTCAATACAGATTCCATGAATGTCCATCCCCATGTAGGTGGGGAGAATAATTACCTTATGGAAAGGCAAGTTGTCTGCTCTTGATATTAATGTTTGCATGATCTGCAGATCCAGATCTTTCATTAGGCCATCACCAAAACCCCAAAACAAGTACAGCGGGTTCGTAGAATCATGGAGTGTTCAGATGCTGGAATGGGCCTTAAAGATTTAGTCCAAAACCCTCGACCATGGGCAGGGACACCTCTCACTAGACCAGGTTGCTGAAAGCCTTCTCCAGCCTGGCCTTGGACACTGCCAGGGATGAGGCATCCACAGCCTCCCTGGGCAACCTGTTCCAGTGTCTTACCAGAAACTCAGTAAAATATTTCTTCATAATACCTAACCTAGATTTCCACTCTTTCATTTGTACGTCCTTGTTCTCTTGCTACAGTTCCTGACAAAGAGTTCATCTCCGGCTTCCCTTAGGCCCCTTCAGATACTGGAAGGTTGCTGTGAGGTCTCCACACGACCTTCCCTTCTCCAGGTTGAATAGCCCCAGCTTTCTCAGCCTGTCTTCATAGGAAAGGTGCTCCAGGCCTCATCATCTTCATGGCCTCTTCTGGACTTGCTTCCACAGTTCCATGTCGTTTTTATGCTGAGGACACAGAACTGGATGCAACCCTCCAAGTGCAGTCTCATGAGTGTGAGAGTGTAGAATCCCCTCCCTTGCCCTGCTGGCCACGCTGCTGTGAATGCAGCCCAGGGTATGGTTGGCTTTCTGTGCTGTGAGCGCTCACCATCAGCTTATGTTGAGTTCTCATCAGCCGTCAGCCCCTTGCCAATCCTCCACAGGGCTGCTCTCAATCTGTTCTCCACCCAGCCTTTAGGAGTGCCTGGGATTGCCATGATCCAGGTGTAGGACCTTGCATTTCTCTTGGTTGAACTTCATGGGCTTTGCACCGGCCCATATCTCAAGTCTCTTAAGGTCCCTCTGGATGGCATCCCCTCCCTTCATGTAGACTCTTGCTACGTAGCCGTGAGGATCTTTGAGTCAAAAGGAGAATTCACAGTTCCTAGGTTTCTTCTGACTGAGAAAAAAAAGGTGAATCCTGTAAATAAATTCATAGAAAGAGAAAAATGAGATAGGGCCAGAGGGAGCAAATCATTGCATGATTTGCACATGGTTTATTTTCAAAGCTGTAACCACTTTGACAGTGGGTTGGCACTTACAAGGACCCAATTTTGGCCTAGTATTTACCTCTCTGTGTGGAGGCGAGGTTGGCAAAAGGATGAAAGGTCTTTGTCTTCCAATCCCAGAAGTGCCTGAAGCTAGTTTCCCTAGAGCTGGTTACTGGGAGTCTTCAATGTTACCCTAGTGTTTGTTTGGGTGCTCGTGGTCCTCATGAGCTTTATACACCCAAGCCCATCTTTCTTGTAAACTTTTTCTTACTCTAAAATCTGGGGAGGATTAAAGGTTTCACAGTGCCTTCGGAAGTTCTCTGGCCACCTAAAGTAAGACTGGCAGAAGCAGAAGGGAAAAATAAACCAGGGAATAGAGCAGCCTGTATCAAATAATAAAGTCACATTGAATTCTCAACAGCAAAGGAAGTTATGTTAATGTTCTAAAGTACCAACGTCATAAGTCTGAATGCAGCTACTAGAAATGGCAGGTTTATTCTTTACTGGGTAGATTCACAAACTGCCAACGAGGTTATAGCCAAGGAAGTTATTATCAATGGCATAAGTGGTAAACAAGTGCCAGAAATATTCCATCCTCAAATACCAGGTTTTCTTAAGTGTCCATATACCTGTCCAGAAAACAAAAATGCACTATGATTAGGGAATGCTTATTGGCTGAATGGTGCACAGCAAATGCTGGAGTTCACTCATGAGCACTATGAGCTCAGCAAATGTTTTCCCATGAATTTGGTGCTTTATAATCAGTGTGAAATTGTTAATTTACATGTACAATTAATGAAACAAACGTAATTTATTCTGCATTTATCAAGGTGTTCTCAGAATTAATGTAGTAGGGTAGTAGCGACTGTGATAAACTAAGAATATCTATGATTCATATTTTTAAGAATAGATAAAATCTTTCATCAAATCAGCTAATGCTGTTGTGGAAAGCAGACAAGCTTATGGTCACTGAAACTTCTCCAAACCTGGAATAGACAGAGCAAACTTCAAATACAAGTACAAATTGTGAACAACTGCTCTGGGTTAAACTGGAGATGTTTCAGCTACAGAAGAGAAAAAAATATAAAGTACTGGAGTAGCTATACTAGATCCGTCTAATTCAACATCATGTCTCTGACAGTAATTGGTTAGAACAAAGTATTTGGGTGAGTTTGTGGTTTCCCATCTTCCTCTCTTAGCTCTTTCAGAGGCATATGAGAGTTGGGGATGATGGATCCCCATCATAGTCATCCCCAAAGTGTGCTGAAAACCCAAACATGTCTGAATTCCAAAGCAGATATAATACAGAGTCTCTCCTTTCAATGTTTCTTGCTGTGAGGTTGTGGGAGGAAGGGGATACATTGTAATGGCACTTAGGCAGTGCTCTCTGTGACAATGAGACAGCAAGATGCAAGAACCACAGGTTGTAGCAAGAGAAATTCTAATTGGGCACCGGAAAATTCTTCACTGTGGGGGTGGTTAAGCACTGGGATGTGCTTCCTGGATAGCATGTGGGATCCACCTCTGTGGAGATTTTCAAAACATGGCTGAACAAGTCCTTGGACATCCTCATTTAATTTTTCAGTTAAACTGACTTGAAGCAGGATGTTGAACTAGATGACTTCCAGAAACCCTTTCCAGCCTACTTTTTCTGTGATACTGTGATTCTGTCCTTATTTTTCTTCCTGTAACATCTGTAATTCTGACACAGGTTATTCCATCCTTAGAATGGTAAAATTATTACTAGAGTTTTGTGACATATAATATTTCTTTATGCATCTCTATTGTGTGTTGTATTATAATCCCCAGTCTTTAACTGAAATTACCTGATGACAATCAAAATTCTGGGTTTATAAGTTTAACAGTTTTACATTAACAACACTTAAGAGGACTGCAGAAATTACCTCTACTAAACTGAGGAGGTTTGCTGGTTCATGTGAGAATCAACTGAGAAACCGTGAGAAATAATAGCTTGAGGTTATGAAATAAGGTTATTATCTGATTGCATCTACAGATTTTATCAGTAACGGAATGGCTAACTTCTCTGATACCTAAATTGGCCTTAGAGTTAAAACAGCAAGAGCAATGGAGACTGTTCACTCCTAACACTGGAGTCTTCAGCTAGCTGTTAATGTCCTTAAGGTCTGTCTTGAAATCCTGAAACTGATAAATATATAATATTTCTAAACACCAGCTTAAGTCTGGAACCGTAATTGTGTCATGCTATGTGTGTTCCTTATGTGTGCAGTATACATGACTATCGCTTGTGAAACTTCAAGCAAAACAAATACTGTCAGATTTTACTGGTAATTGGTGAACTACCTGACATCAGAGAGAAGCTCTATGTCAAATGTTTACAAAAAAATGAGATGAAAAGTTTTTGTTCTTTATCAATAACATTGATGTGGCTGCAAGAGATTGTGTTTCAGTGTCTGAAATAATGCTTTGAGTCCTCTAAGATATGTGATGGTTAATCTGAAATAATCAGGTCCTTGAATAGTATCTTGGACAAAACATACTCATAAATTCAAATGTTTGTGGATTCCTTCCATTCTCTTCAGCTACCTGAAATGGAAAACCTGTGTGATAAAGGTCTAGAGGTGGGTTTGAGCTGTCATCATATGTTTACCAATTATGAGACGTGGAGTGCTCGCATTTCATTTTGATCAAACAAATACATTAACATTTAAGTAGCAATCTTAATCTGACTAGTAAATAAATAAGGGTAGTTCAACTCAGGGCAAAAAATACATGGACTAAGGGGTAACTGAGTAAAAATGGCTGGGTTATGAACATGGAAATTGGCAGTTGCCCTTGCCAAGAATTAAACTTGTTTTTGAATGGAATAATTTATACAGAAAAAAAGAAAGTGTTTATAAGACAGAAAAAATCTTAAGTTCAGTCATGCTGAACTATCAATGTATGGCAAGCTAGAATGAGGCAGACTATCATAAAAATGTTAGCCACCATAAAAATCTTCTCCAAATAAAGCAAATACTAGCCTTTCATTTTTTCATCAAAGCCTAAGGAACTCCTGAATGAAGTAGCCAATATGATTTCAACTATAACAAGGGGCTTTGATGGCTAACATAAGATTTCAGGCTCCTGTGTTGAAAATTGCTCATTAAATAAGCTCTTCTCAACTGTTATTTAAACTGACTCCAGAGAATCTTATTTTTCCATTCTAAAACTCTAATGTGCTTGCTGCTCTGTGCTTGTGTATACAAGAATCTTGGCCCTTACCTGCACCTTCACACCTAACTCATAACCCTGATCAACATCCAGAAGCTTTGAATTCCTCCTCTCACATCCCACATGATGATCAGATCGAAAGGTTCTCAGGTACTTAGGTTCTCTGTTGCCTCTAGTCCTCTCAATTACATTTCAGACATTTCAGTTTTTATTTACTGTGATTTACAGTGAAATGATAGAAAATGTTCCCAATTTAACTTGCTTCAATCGGCTTTAGTTCAGGCTCTTAACGAACAGCACAAATCTCGACGGAGACGTGAGCAGAGCTCACCAGAGGAGACTGGTGCACAGACTGCAGTGAGTAAGGAAGGCTTCCGGTGGCCTCAGAAACGTGAAGGGCTGGTGACCTCCTACATCATGAACCAGAATGCAACATCGTCCACACCCACAGGAAGCGCAACAAATGCGAGGTCAGGTCCAGTTGTTATCATGCATATCCTAGCAGTAGGAAGCAATAAAAGAACAGTGGAGCTGGAAGACAAGTAAACAACAGCACTTGGATTTTGATCAATAACCTCCAAATTGGCAGTTACATTAGGCATTTAATTGCTATAGTATTCTTAGTATAAATAGTTTTTTCGTGAAGGAGGGTCGTAATGAATCATGATCTGAGTTTGGGAAACTACTGCCCATGTCAAAAGTAACACAGAGTGAGAGACAAAAGGATTAGTGAGAAATACCAATACAAGTAATTGAGATGTGATAAGAATAGAAGTATTCCTTAAGGGCTAGTTTATACGAAAATAACTTAATAGCCTCCTCTGTAGTCTCACTTACGCCTTACTGAATGTGCACATACATACTGTTTTAATATACCTCCTCAACAATGTAGTTTTCACTATCATAATTTTGCTCTTTTCCTTGTCATCCTGCAGTTTCCCAATAAAACCTGCTATTCCTGAAAAGAAAATTCATTCTCCTTACTTCTGTGAGTTTGTTCATTACTATTGCAAAATGTTCCTCCATAGCCTAATAAAGCGCAAAAATAGCTCTGTAGAATATCTGTAAGTTTTGATTTGATTTAATTTCAAATTGGGCATCACAGAAAGCCAGATACAACAATTTATAATAATCAAGAATATTTATGGTAAGAAGTGCCTGAGTGACTATGAGTTTGACTGAAATGCTCTTACTCCGTTGCCAGGTGGAAAATAGCACAGTGGAGATGAGCATGTTGCCAGCAGACACATAGGAGTCATGCTATCCATAGAAGAATCCTTGAGGGGTTTCTGAAAATGCCTGGCAGTAAGGGTGATCTTGGCTTTGAGAATGGAAATATGAAGATAGGGAGAAAGGAGAGTCGTACAATATTTAACTGTATGTAGTGTAAAATTAAAGTTCCAGTTCAGTGTTATTATTCGTAACAGCAACTGGAAACTGTTTTGATAGTGCATTCTGGACATGTATTAACCAGGATACTGAGAAATGTGGGTGAGTGACTGGCAACTTTGAGGAAAGCTGTCACAGTGGAACTGAGAAGATTACTCCAATGTATTTCTAGCATCACAATAAATGGAAATACAAATGCAAATAAAAACAATCCATATGGAGCTTAAAATATCGAAACAGCAAATGCAACACAAAAGTGAGGTGCATAGCATATTTATTGAAAATGAAGGATTAAAAAGAAAATTAGATGGAAGTGATGATTTATTTAACAAGAAAAAGTAAGTAATTTATGCATAGAACTAAACACATTTGTCCAGAATATGCTGGTGCTCATACTTGGAATATTGCTCTTCTTCCAGTTAAGATTAGTTATTAGGAGGAGAAATAAAGATGTTAATGCAGGAAAGATTGTCATGAATTAAGGTCAGTATTTTTCTATATTTGGACATGTATTGTATTTACATTGGACAACTTTATACTTCAGATATTGTACCCTGATTGTGTTGGAATGTCTGACATTAAATGACTTTTAGTGCTGGTAAATTTATTTAAGTCTGAATTTGTATGTACTACAGTCTGCATTTAACATTCTTAAATAAAAAGTGTGTTCCAATCAATACAGATCTAATATCTTATCCTTCATCATTTCCTCCATCAGCCCACAAAGTTTTGGCTAAGCCTGGTCAATGGTTCATGAAACAGCAGGTACAGTTCCATCTGTTACTTTTTCTGCAGAAGGAAAGTTGTTTACATTTTATACTGCTTGGTTTTGTAGGATTTTGTAGGAAGAGTTGGGGATTTAAAAAACAAGCAAACAAATAAAGCTAACAAACAAATACCTGGTGTGTCTTAACAGGAAAATTTAAGAGTGAAGAGACATGCATTGCATCTGAAATGCAAATTTCTAAACACACAACAGTTATTATTTTCTGTCAAAAATAATTTTATACTTCCTGGAGTGACCCACAAAAAATTCCTTCTCTTGGAGACTCACTTTACCCTTAGGCAGAAAGCTGGACGGCTGTACACAGAAATTCATAAGAGCATTGTATTGAACAACAAATCACATTTACAGCTTTTTGATAACAGTTGGATCTTTTATTGAATGAAAAGTCTTCTTTCCATAATGTCAGAATTCTATTTTTCCATGAATTGAATTGATTCTACCTGCTTCATGCATCATGTAACGAACTGCTAAACTTACTGATAAGATTTCAGCAACAATAATGAAAGTAATAAATTATTTTATCATAATAGAAAAACACTTACAAAGAAATCAGAAATACATGCAGAAGATAAAAAGGACAATCAAAATAATTTTATTGTGAAAACCAGAACTTTCCATCTTTTAAACTATTTTATGCAATAAAATCTTCATCTAATTAAAATAAAGCTGCCTACAGGGATAAACTATACCGAAACAGTGATTGGAAAGTGAAGTGCTTTAAATGTGAGGAATGTAAAAAAAAAGGCTTCCTGTGCAAATTTCAATCTGCCCTTTTTATGTATACACGTTACCAGATAGCTTTTAATTACATGATTGTATCAGTATTGTTTCTTCACATTTGGAAATCCTGCCTTATTCAGTAAAGGGGTAGTTATTCCATATTTCTTCTTCCTCCAGTATTTGATATCAGATCTTACTCAACATCCAACAGGCAGATCCTGCATCAAATTTAAAATTATCTAGTATCTTCATGGGTGATTGTGCTGTGCTCTTGCCATGGCATATAAGTGGTTCACAAAATTACTTAATCTATGGTTCCCTACAAAATTAAGTGCCACTATTATCCTCATTTTATAAGTGAGAAATTGAGACACATAAAGATTAAGGTCAGAATTGTCGAAAACATTCCCTAATTTTGGATGCTGAACATGACATGTTTCGTGCTTCATTTTCAAAGCACGTAATACTTTTATCACGCTTTTTATCTTCAAAGCTCAGCGTTAATCAACTTGAAGTTGATCAACTTTAAGAACAGTATTGTAGCTGTGTCTCTGCCTGGAGAGACTGTGATTGGGTGTTTAGCAAATGGATTTATTAGCTCTTTTTCTGAGAGACGGGGTACACTGAGTGTTGCAAATAGGCCTTGCCAGAAGGGGAAAATGGTGCTTCACTTCTGTTCTAGGCTTTGGAAGGGATCGTGCTCTGGCGGTTTAGGGCACACATTTGTGTGGAGTGGATTATAGAGATGCTAAGGGAGTACCACTTGAGCTGAAATGTCCACACAATGCAGCACATATTAGGAAATGCAAGCACGGTTCCTGTGCTGCCAGGTAAGTGGTGTCTTTATATCATCATGGCGACACACCTCTACTAACAAGCCCCAATTTTCAGAGGGATGGATTAGCTCACACACAGTAACTTAATGGCAATAGTTACCTTGTTTGGGAGCCAGCTCACTTGTCTCACTCTGCAAACAGGGTAGGCTGCCCAGAGAAATACATGTGCCTGCTTACCCTAATCATGACTGGTGCCACTCTGTTTACCTCTGTTTTGTTGCGACAGAGCATTCTGTATGTATTCCTGCCTCCCAGTTTTCCATCGGTCCCAGAAATCATGCCCCTTTCTACCATTACAGGTGCTCAGAGTCCTGCCAAGGTTATCTTCTCTCAGTAGGACTTAGGTGCTTTATTTTTGGTGTTGGGAGTATCAGTAGTGAGACCAGAACCTGTGCATAGGATAGACTAAAAAAGGTGTCAGGCATTCTGCAAAGTAACACTCTGATATCTGAAAATCGATTTATTTCTATGAATCAAAAGCAAGGCCTCTTATTCCTTATGTATGACTCTTGAAGAGCAATTTTCTTGCAACTCTTATTTTTCAGTGGATATATGTGCCAGGTCAAGCTCCTTACATATATCCTATGTACAGCTCCATCTTATGCAATAATCTCGTCTCCTGTCTTAAGGTCTGCCCAAAATCTATGATCTGTAGATAGATACTTGTTGACATGTTATAAGTGCTCAGTAGTAAGGTGTAGTCACACTAAAGAATGGGAAATCTACTAATGAAAAGGTGAAAAAAGCCAACTTTTTTTTGTTATTGTTTTTTTTAATTGAAGCAGTATATCAGGAAATTCATGCTAAGGAAATGTGCAGGTAAATGGAGAATCCTCTCTGAATTAATTTGAATGCCTATGTTTTAATGTTTTTGGGACCTTTAGTGGAAACCAAAGTAACTGATCTGAAAGAAGATGGTCTGTTGATAACTTCTGTCCAACTAGTCTAAACTTGAGACAGACATCATTAATTATGTTAACACATGAACAGACTCAATTATTTTGAGATGTAAACACCTTACTGCTATAGAAGACACTGATACCTTTTTGCAGCTTTTACAATTTGCCTGGAAGCAGTCTTATCTATGGCAGATCTGTTCACAGAAAAGATTTTATTCCAAGGAAAAATGATAGCAACATATTCTTGCAACTGAACACACCAAGAAAAAAATTATCTCATGAATTCAGGAACTGAATGCAAGCTTAAGTTAAAGTATTTTCATTCAGTTATTAGCTTCCTTTCAAGATAAGCAGTAAGAAGCCCTGCATCTTCTTACTGTGGTACTTTAAAAAAATGGTTTATCACTTTCAGGTATTACCAGTTTTACTCTTCTTTATTTCCCTTACATTTCTTTTTATTAGAATTCTCTACTAGTAACCGTATTAAATCCGTGTCTGTCATTCTTACATCTTGTCATTCCATATGCTTATTTTACATCTTTAAAGGCCTTTTAGATTGATAAACATGTTTTGTGACTTTTTTCCATATTTTTATTTCACTGACACTTTCCATTAAATTTTGTAGATATGTAGCATGCCTACCAATGACTTAAACTTTTCTTACAATTTCTTATTCTGTCTATCTTTGTAACATACCATTGTGTTCCTACATAAAATAATCCTAGTTTTATTTGTTCCTTTTCCAAATACTCTTGACTGCATGGTGCTTTTGGCAGCTTACCAGGACAGGGGCTATATTGAAGCACACCACCTCAGGAAAAGCAGGATGAAGGACTTCGCTGCCTCCTTTCAAGGATGGTCTTTTTTAATAAAAGGGAATGTCATACTACATATTAGACACATAATGACAGTTCTATTTCTTGTACCTTGTTTAAAACACCAGAATAATTTGGTGTTATTGGTGACTGTTCCCTGTTGAATCTTTTGCAGCCATCAGAGCTACCTTGATGCCTTGCCAGGGTCAGAAACACTAATTGTGTCCAGGTTGTTGACATATAGGACAGCAAGAGCTGGAACCTGGAGCGCATTTCTGGAATATTAGGCTGTTGGAACTTAACATTGACCTATTCCTAATCATTTTTCCAAAGAACAATAATTTGTAAACAAGATAGACCTTGGAAAAATATTTAGAGCCACTGGAGCCTCCTCTGTGCAGTGGATTGTTCCCAGTCCTGGAGATCTAGGCTGATTATCGCAATCCAGGCCTTTTGACAGGGCTTTAGTAAAATGATAAAGATTAATTTCTATGTGAATGGTTCCCTTTCTTTGTCAGCTGTTTTAAATTCCTGCACTTGGGTCTGGTCTCTGAGATATACTGTGGCACAGGTATTTGTAGTTAAAATATAGCTGTACAATACCATTACATTCTTAATGTGTTGACAGAAAGCTTATTTCACCTCCAGCTGCCAAGCACAGGCTTGTTGGAGCATTTTGTATTGCCAGCAGGTCTGGTCATTCAGCACCAGTATCAAGCTTTCTGCTTGGCTGCTTCTAATAACATAATTCATTAACAGCAATTGATGATCTCCATCAATGAGTAAACTCTGAGCCTGTGTGTAAGTGTCAGCAGATAACCAGGTGGTACTATATTCAGTCACAGATTTTGCCCATTATCTATATAGCCTTTTTCCTATTGTGAAATGAACTCTTTGGGAATTCAGGAGTTTTGGAAAATGGTTCAAAATCTCAGCGCGCATTAAAAAGAAACTTATCTTTTATCCCACTTTGGGCAGATACTTTGATTTACACCAGTACTGGTAAAAGCTGAAAGAGGGCTGCAATAAAAGGAACTTCAAATATTATATAAATGTTTCACATTCATTCAAAGATTTGTTTGTGATGATTTTGCAGTGCTGAAGTGCTGCTATTTGTTATTTTGAAAATATAAAATTTCGAGATCTTTTTTGTTTTCTCAGTTCTTACAAGGCCGCAAGGATATAAAGACATTACCTGCCTAAGCAAGGTGAACGTTCCCATTAACTTCAAATTAAATCAATGCAAATAAGGGCTGTTCTTAAGAGCACAGATTTGTGAAACTTTGCTTTAGCTGACCACGATAATACAGAAATGAAAAGACACTAGTATTTGATAAATAGATCCCATGAGGTACGGAATTTAATTCACCAGAAGTTATCATCTGTCTCTCTGTAGCTGGCACCAAATCGATGCAGCATATCTTGTGGCTGCCTGCCCATGCATCCTCTGCAGTGTGATTGTGTACCCCTGTGTGACCCAGGACGAGTCTGTCTTGTTCAGGGATGTGGTCATGCATGGCTGGTGTTAGGAATGGTGAAATCAAAGCCTCAGGTGTTCCCTGGCTTGTGCTCTCCTTTGTAAATACTGAGTAGCCTTAAATTCCATTTTGCCCAACACTGCAAACTAAGGAACAAGTTTAATTTAAGATGGAAGAAACATCTCTAAATTGGCAGCCAGTTTAAGCTCAAGGATATTAATCAAAGCCTAAAGTATTTGAAGGACAAATTGTCCAAAGGCTGTTAGATGTCTTTGGGAGTTTAGAACCATTTTTATAAATGGTGATAAAAGTGATAAGAAGTTCTCTTTGCTGACACTTTGATGGGATGTGAAAAGACGTACTGTTTTAGATATAATAGATGAGTGAGATTTCATGTATCTGCAAAGGTAAATTGGGGACTGCTTCAATGACAGTGTGAGGCTAAAAGACTTTTTGTTTCAGTTTTAAATTGTCAGTAATGCACTTGGCCTTCACTGCTTGTATTAGGCTGAAATTGTGTTTGGATGTTGCTAATCCATTAAGAAACAAGTTTAATTTGCAAGTGAAATTTGTATGAAGTAAAGAACAGGGAAAGAATACTTCTGGCAGACAGTGTTTCCCAGTTGACATTGCTGTTTGATGAAACTATGTAAAGTTGGCACAGACAACACTTGGCATAGCTTTTCTCTGAAATCAGAAAACAACTAGCTACTATTTTTCTTGGGCTCTGAAAGGACCATCCCTGCTTTCTAAGTTTTGTGCTTTCGGTAGTATGAAATAAGCCAGAAGAAAAATCTCCATTAAATATTTTTAGACAAAGAACATAACTCCCCATAAATACATAATTTTTAATATTACAAGTCAAGGAGGAAGGTAGGTTCTCATCAAAGTTGCAGAGATAGATGGCTGACTGTGATAGGGTCCCTGTAAACTACGATTGCAAAAGACTGGCAATGTAAATGGAATAAGTTTATTTGGAATTGTGTCATTTAATCCACTGATCAAACTGAAGTAACAAATGATTTGGAATACTGGCTGTGGTCTATTGAACACTGTTAATCTGAGCATCAATATCAGATCAATCTCATTGCAGTTAGGTCATATACATAATGGTTTGGTTTGGTTTTCAGTATGCAGGGATCTGCAATTTCAGTCTAACACCTATGAAGTGGCCTAACGCTTCCTCTGCTGCTTTTTTTCTGGTGAACCTTCACTGCTGTTTGAGAAGCTGCACTCTCGGGAGCGCCTGTCACTGTTGCACTGATACCATTGGTCACTTCACCAAGCTCATGGGCATTAGTTCCTAAATCATTTGTACTTCCTCCAAGGGTAGACCTGACATGCACCCTCTGAAGGCTGGCTGCAGATTCAAAAGCCTTATCTAAGATAGTTTGAAATGGATGAGATGGGTATTGGCACTCAGGTCCTCGCAGTGCAGCTCAGGGCAGCAGCGTGAAGCGTTGAATGTTTGTTGACTTCTAAACTGTTTATTCAGCTTTCCTGGTGGATTTTGCAGCCTTGCTCAGGTATGTCAGCACCATCTGCAGTCACAGAAAAACCAGCAGTGTAAATATATTGCTAACCTGAAATTCTGTCCTACAGCCACTAATGCGAGGTAGGCAACAGGTTAATAATTCATGTACAAACAACAGGAGGTTTAACTTCGGTAGCATCAGTTGAATACTAACAATTTCATAGTTGTGAAGAAGGGCTTTCAGGACATATTACAAATTTTATGAGACATTGTATAAGTCACTTCAATCAGGAAAAGAAATCTTACATAGAAACATTAGAATATTTTAGAGCAGCCCTATTGTCAAACATAGACAGTAATGAAGATTTAAAATTCGTCCGTTGTTGTGTTGAAGACCTTACTGCCTCCAAAAACACAGAATTCTTCTTCAAAAATACCAAAATTTTTGAGTAAAGTTTAACACACTGATAATAGATTTAAGCTGAAATTTACTAAATTGAAATTATAGTCTTTTGACTGAGGTATGATTTCATCTATTTTAATAGTTTTTCTGACAGTAAATTGGCAAAAATCCACATTTATAACAATTGTTCTGTATTTGAAAGAGGAAACATGACTTTCTCATATGTTATTAAAGTACAACCTGGATTAAATAGAAATTTCATATACCAAGTAAACAAATGTTATCTGTCAAGTTCTTTTATTTTAAATCCTCTGTATTCACAATTTTCCCCTGTGAATTGTACTATATAGGCTTACTTAATATACCTACTACTGCCATTAAAATCTAAAAGCCACAAAGTTCAACTAAAAATAAATTTGAGAATTGCAGAACTGTACTGTAGTTAAAATAAATAGACCTAGACTCTATGATACCAGTAAGCCTAATCGAACTTTTGGTTCATAAACAAAGGTACAAAAAAAAGTCAAAAATACTGACAGTCAGTGATCTCCACTGAAATCACAGATCTTATGATGTTGGCGCATGAACAAGAACATTTTAACAGCATGATAAAGTGAGCATTGTTTCGCTATGGACAGCATAATTTTATTTATTAGCCTTTTATGCAGCTTTTAATCCACATGCTATTCCAGATACTAACCCAATGACATGATTCTACTTGAGCAAGATGATGCAATGCTAGTCAAATCTTCTGACAGTGCACAGAGAAGAGATGGGTAATGAGAGATGGTAAAACACTACTTAAAAGAAACCTATAAATCTCTGTTCTCAGGCATTTACATGAAACCTGTTGAACATGCAGGATGACAGTGCAGGCTGCAGTGCCTACGGTTTTTACATGTATTTGTCATTTTTAGTGCTGTAACCACTATCACTAAAAAGATACCACAAAGCCTTCAAGAAATTATTTCCTTGAAGAGGAGCAATTGTGTGAATCTGAAATAATCCTAACTCATTTTTGAACTTTTATTAAGGCAATTTTTAGAAATGTTAGAATGAAATCACTCCCTTTCTACCTTCTAGAACCAAACTCTTTTCTGTAGTCAGTCATATAGACCAATTTTGCAATTTGTGGAACAGACATCTCATGGTTCCGTATCTTTTACTTGCTTGGAGATGGAGTTATCTGCCATGTATTTTTTCTTCATCTCCAAATAGACATTATAGACATAATCAAACCTTCCAAACAAGCAGTGAGGCTGTCCAATGGAACTAGTATATGACACAGGTTAAAACCCAGGTCAAGCATGACAGGATTTATTAGATTAATTACACACTGCACATATTGATCACGACCCATGAAATATGTCAGTATGAGAAGCTGACCATCTCTATTTAGACTTTATTTTCCTTATTTTGGGAGCCAAAATATAGGTATTTTAAATGAGGCAGGAATCTTTTGGGAGAGATATTACCTTTTCATGCAATTTCATTCTCTGTTAGATTGCACGGATACAGTAGATCAGGAAAAATTTTTGCCATGTGAGATCACCCTGCTGCAAACAATACATGCAATATAGGTACAAATGGAGGTCTTGGAGCTGTAAGCATTTGATTATATGCTCCTAGGATTAAAATGTGTAGGTGCTTAGTTGTGGCTATCACTCTCCCTTTCAACCATTAAATCTACATGTACGTCTCTCTGCTTAGATGACTGTATACACTCACACGAATGTGTGCTTGTGTTAACATTCATCACACTCATTTATATAAGCTTTCAAGTCCCTTTTCAGATTTTACTGCACATCCATGCAGCCAGAATGGTGAATTCTTGCTCGAGACTACTTCTTCTAGTAGTTGACTTTCCCCACACTGAGGTCCTGTCACTGGTCACCAGAGAGAAGAGCTCAGTGCCTGCCCTTCTGTTTCCTCTCATGAGGAAGTGTATGGGTTGACCCTGGCTAGACACCAAAGCTTCTCTGTCACTCCCCTCTGCAGCTGGACAGGGGAGAAAAAAATATAATGAAGGGTTCATGATTTGAGATAAGGACCAGGAGAGCTCACTCACCAAATACTGTCATGTGCAAAACAGGCTCAAACTAGAGATATTAATTGAATTTATTACTTACACAATCAGAGCAGGATATTGAGAAAGTAAAATAAGACCTTAAAAACACCTTCCCCCGCCCCTTCCTTCTTCTCAGCTTGACCTGCTCCCCCAGCACCGCAGTGAGACAGGAAATGGGGGTTGTGGTCAGCTCGTCCCAGGTTGTTTCTGCTGCTGCTCAGGGAGAACAGTCCTTCCCCCACTCCCGTGTGGAGTCCCTCCCACAGGTGATGGACTCTCCAATGTGAGTCCATCCCACAGGCAATGGTCCCTCTCAAACTGCTTCAGCATGGGTCACTTCCACAGGGTGCAGTCCTTCAAGGACAGGCTGCTCCAGCATGAGCTCCTCTCTCCACGGGCTTCCCACGGGGTCTCAGCCTCCTCTGAGGCACCCATGCAGTACAGGAAGCTAATGCTATGGGGTGTCTCCTCAGTCTCCGAGTCCGCTGCTGTAATTTCTTTCCTGTTGTTATCCTGCCACCAGCTGACCCTCAGAAAAAGATGGGTTTGATTACTAAACCAAAAAGAAAACTCTTACCCAAACATTAATATCTGCAGCCTTGAGTATACTTTAAAGCAGTGCCTCTCAAACACCACTCTCTGACTTTACCACTGCACTTCTCTAACCACCCAAAGATCTCACAGGATGACACTTACATGTTCTTGTCATGCTGGGAATCAGCACTGCACTCTAATATTTTTTAATGACAGTTAGGTTCTTAGTAATAGCATTAGACTGGAAATAAAGTGGGAAGAACAGACATTAGAGGTCTCAACCTGTAGTTATTTACATACCAAGCTTCAGAACAGTGTATAGGCCTCCTAATAATCAATGTGATGTCTCATGTTAGTAAGTTCAGTGTGTATATAAATTGCTGCTCAGCTGAGGGTTGTATCTGATTTAGACTGAAAGTTAATTGGATGTGGATTTTATATGCCTTTATATTAGTGAAATGGAGTGCATATCTATGGGACTATCAGGTAGTGTAACTGATCTGTGCATGAAAAGAAGGTGTGGATAAGTTTTGTACACATCAGGGTGTGTTTTTAATTTTATAAGTGTCTGAGTAGAATTTTGCATATCTCATCACCTCGCCCCTGCTTTTATCTTTCTTCTCTTGTTTTTTTTTTTTTTTTTGTTCTTCCCAATCCTTTAATTTTCCTGCTGCTTTTATCTGCCTTGCTTCCTTCCTTCTATCCTGCTAGACATCTTTTCTGCTTTCATCTATCAGGTCCTCTTCTCTCTCACTCTGCTGTCCCCAAACACATATCTCCAAGCTAACTCTCTTCTTTACAATCCACAGTACTAATCTCACACCTTTACCTAGTTTGGCCTTTAATCCTATGTTTTCACATACTACATTATGTCTGTAGGTTCTTTGAAACAAATAAAACATGTTACATGTTAGTGAAGTACTGCTCACAATTCACTACAAATATTTTGGAAAGACTGCGACAAAGCGCAAATCGATTCTGCTTTTTTCTTTTTTTGGTATTTTAATCTTGTACTTGTCAGTCCTGTTTCTTAAGATCGTATACCCTGAACTCATATAATTATTTTTAAAACCAACTGTTACTCAAGAAACTACTCAGATGTTAGTGGGTGAGAAAGACAGCTCATCCATTTCTGACAAAAATACTGTATTTTTGTTAAAAATAATTATGAGCTTGCTTTTTCCTGAAATCATCTCCTGATGGCACTGCTCACAGAGAAAAAAATGTGGTGTGCCTATCACAAGCAGAGCCTATAAGTCTCACCTTATGGGAAGTAATCAGAGTTTATCCAGACCTTTGTGGTTAGAGTGCTTTGAATGGCAGGAGTGAAATAAAGCAGATGGTTGGAAAACTATAATCTTTTCTTCATGTTGATTTGTCAGCCTCTGTGATATAATCATCTTTAAAGTGTTATAATAAGTGAACATCCAGAGTTACTTTTGCCTTTGTAAATCTTTTTTAATATGCTCAGGTACTTGACAAGGAAACCAGTTGGCATATTGTAGCAAAATTTCAAATAGGTTATGCCTATCAAGGTGAACATTAGTCAGAAATTACTGCAACTAATTTTCTGACTACTAATGAAAACTACAGTTGTTTTTTGGAAACTGTATGCTTTACTGGGTTAACTTAGATGCTTTATATCCATCTCAGTTTAGAAATAGAGGAGAAATAGGAAGTTACAAAACTCCTCCAGTGGTCTAAATATTTACTTATATGGTACAACATGCAAAATGCTTCATACATGGAGATATTGCAAGTTGCGATCAATAATAACTCTCTTCTTCAAGAAAATAAATTAAAATAAAATCCTTATATTTACTGTAGACCTATTTGAAAGACTTAAGTTGAATTTTGAAGATAGTTTAAAAAAATTACCTGCCTGAATGTCAATATTTCCCTATTTTACTCAGAACATGAAAGTATTTTCAGATCTCAGCAGCTGAAATCTTAGTTGTCTCACCTTCCCCTCACTTCACAACTGGGACTTTAATATTTCAGCAGAAGGAAATTCTTGAAACAAATTTCCAACAAAAATGTCTTTCCAATTTTTTCCAATTTTTTTAAACTTCTTAAAAAATTATTTCCACTTGGCTGTGGTGAACAGAAATAACAAAAAGGAAGAATGTCAGGAAAATAATTTTGCTACACGAGCAGGTGACAATAGCTTTGGATATAATTGCTGTCACCTTTATCTGATCTTGAAATTTTTTTCTTGAACAGACATCTCTCTGTCATCAGACTCAGGTGGAAAATGAAACTTCCTTATCTTCTGTGCCACTGTGAAAATAAAGCCAAATTCACCTACTTTCTAATATATGATCTCTTTGACAGATGACATGTCCTTTTCTGGGAAAGCCTGCAGTGGCACTAAGCCTATGTAAGCTTTTGGACTCCAGCAGCAGCCACAGGCTGGGTTTGAATATTCTGCCCAGCCTCTCTTACTTGCGCAGTAGGAAATTGCACCATAGTTTAGCTACCTCTCAACCCCTAGGTTTGAATGTGGAATTCATATCTGCTTTCTCACTTCTAGCCTCAAGTAGGAAGTCTCCAGAGACCACAGAAATCCTTAAAATGGCTGAAGAGTCCTCATCGTTGGAGGAAAGCCCTAGGCACTTGGTGTATTTGAGGTAGGAATGCAAATGCGGAACAAACCAAGCATGAGGAAAAAACATTTCAACTTGCCATGTGTTCTAATGTAGGCTGCCACAAAGCTTTGGGCGGGCTCTAATACTTTAATGAGAACTCACCTTGCATTTGTGCTATTTATACAATATTATTATATTCATTTAAGGCAATTTAATGTAAATACTGCTGTTTTCTTAGAATACGTAGGATGAATATGAAATTATCTCTATTTCAGAGAAAGAAAAACAGTTGTGAAGAATCTGCATGACACAAAAAGATTTATTTGCCACCAGCCATCAGCTGCTGCTGAAAGAATAGACTTCTGCCAAAAATGGGAACTGAGAAGTAGTTCATTTGTTCTGGCTGCTGTTAGGCATTCATCTGACGTTGTCTGATTCTGAGTCTGTCTGATTCATACACCTCTATATCCTGCCCTTCCAAACAGCCATTTGTAGCAGACTGAGCTTTATTGGGGAAAATTACACTTGTCACTTGTACAGTGTCCTTAAGGATAAGAAGTCATCTAAAGATAGTGGAACATAAGAACAGTCAAAGTCATTACTTTCAATCCCTTTGCCACTTGATTCTTAAAGTCCCATATGGGTCCCGTTCAAACAGGATATGGAAATACACATGCAGCTGAGTTTCGTAGACGTTTAGCAACAACAGTAACCATTTTCTATTTTTTTTTTTTTTTGTGATAAATGTCTGGTTTTCATGTAGTGATATAAGCTACCAATTCTTAGCAGCCATTTGTAGCTTTCAGAAAAAACACCTTCTCCGTATCAGCAAATGGGTCTTCAGAGGCTCGGGTTGATAGATTCTGTTCTTACTTGCAGTTTTAGAATGAGCAATAGATTTTGTTGGTGCCTAAGATTAGTTTGAAGTAGCCCAAATTAGTGTCAAAGAATATGCAAATGGAAATAAATTACCAGGTCATCTCATCACCTTCCAGCAGTGTAGGACTGCTCCTCACAAGTAGTTTTATCAGTAAAAGTATCATGGCTGATTTTAAATATGCCAACAAACATAATTTTTCTTCTCCTCTGTAATCTTCTTCCATATACACTTTTGGCTGGATTCTTCTGGCAAAATATCTAAATTTCCTTTTCTACCATTTTTCCCCATTTTTCTGATAAAGGTCGAATGTGCTTCTCCATTTTTCTTTTACAGTTCATCTGTGGACAGTGAGGCTGAAGCACCTGGCCTACATCTCCCAAGTGGCTCATGCAGATTGAAACTGGAGCACAGCATTTTGTGAAGGAGGCCAGAGACACATTTTCACATGGTAACTGTGTGAGGACACAGCTGCTTGGCTGAGGTGCAGCATCCATTTGCCCTCAGTGCTGTCAGCACATCAGCAGGGAAACAGGAAGCAAGAGTTTAGAAGACGTGATCTCTTGGGAGATCTAACACCATACTGATAATGTGTTATTTGTTTATAACTTCTGAGTGTTTATGGGCCCTTATGTTCTTTACTCTTTCTTTATAACTTCTCAGTAAAAAGAAGTCTCTTGCCATTTCTTTGAACCGTTTCTTGCCCAGGAATCTCTTTTCTCCAAGGTGTGTGAACTTCAGTGGGCATAACATTACAGTTGTAATCTCCATTGCAAACACAATTACTGTACTTCACTGCTCCAGGCACCATTCTCTGACACCTCCAGGCTCCAGGAAGCTGAGCTGATTCTAACAGGACTGTTCACATGACCAGTGCACATATATATGTGCAGACTTAACTGCTTTACCTTCACAAATTTTACATGACATCTGCAGCATAGCTGACTGTTCATACAGAATGAAATGCTGGCAGTGCTGCGAGGGCCTGTAAGTTCCCATGTAAGTATGGGTCACTCTGACATGTTTATGTTTCTCTTAGATAAAAAATATCACTTTTTTTTTTTAATCTGAGGAACTATGGATAGACTGCTGCTTTGAACAAAATCACAACGGGTATCGAAATAACAAAGGGGAAATTATTTTTTTCTTCCTTTTTGTCTCTGTTTCATCATTTACCTTTGTTTCATCTCTCCAGACTCATTTCCCAAGGGGATTTCCCATTCTAGCAATGTCGCGAAGGTTGTGACATGTATGACAGCAAGTAAGAGAGTTTCCTTTGATGCACGCCTCATGGCTTTGATGAAGACCTCCAATATAGCATGCACATGGCTATTATTATTACTTAATAAAAACCCACCTTGACACTGAACTCTCCAAAAAATTGTATGAACAGACACAAATAGCTCATATCCCGATACGTCCAAGGCCAAAATCCGGTTTAAGTTGTTCAAAAACGTAAGAGTTCATGTATGCTGATCAAAGTAATGGCTTACAGTGGTTTGCAATGGCTTCTGAGCATCCCTCTGCACAGTCTTATGTCCATGGGCACATGACTAACCCTTCCAGGATTACTTCACTGAACGTAAATCAAAAGCTGTAACGTATCAATGCTCCTTTTAATTCTTATAAGGAATGGAAATCTCTCTAAGACCAGTGAAATTGAAACTTTCCTGCTGTTCTTACAAGGTTTTAGTACCTAGAAATTTTACCCTGTTCCCTACTATATAGGGCTTGTGTCCCCCGGGTTGAAATACTGTTCACCTCTACATGTTGTTCTGATACGTGGCAAGTTGCATTGGGTGTTTAAAAAAGCATGTCTAGAGACACAGCCACACAGCTTAGGCATGGATTTGGCCACTTGACACCATTGCATTTCGGTGGTTTGGATTATAGATACCTAAAAATTATATCCCTTATTGATTAATCAAGACTTGTTTAGGATCTGTTTTATTTCTAATTGTAGAATATTTGGTTACCAATCGGAAAATGTTAAGCAACACAGTTGCAGGTGGTTTTATTGCCAAATGCAATGTTTGACATGTTCAATTATACTACAGGGACACCTGAGACATTCCAAAATTCCAGGCAATGCTGGAAGGAAGGCAGGCAAACAGAATGCTAGGTTGTCACACCGCAGAGAAACACAGAAGGGTTTTGATTATCATAGATGTTTTTATATCATCACCCAATCACTCTCTGGATAAGCACATGCTTCTAAGTTTGAAAGAGACACAGATAAAGGGGATGACAAGGAATGGAAACAGGACTAAGAACAGCATCTTCAAGCAAGCACATATATTTTGAGAACCTGGGCCAATAAAGGTGTCAGATGTAGAGCAGGTCTTTCTTGGTGTAAAACATAAAAATATGTTTAAGTGTCACACAGTTTTATTTAAAGATCCTTTGGTATTTTTCTTCTGACTGCTCAAAAGATATATCTACAGTCAAGCATCCTGTGCTCGTCAGTGAGTGGGGTGGAATGCAGATAAAAATCCACGGTGTTTTAGCATTTGGATTCAGTCTTTGCCATTCTGGATCCAGGCACATGAGCTATATCTGTCTGCAGAGGTATGTGCTGTGGTACTCTGCCAGTCATATCAGGGACAGTATAGAGGCTTGTTATCATGGGGCTTCTCTATGAACTGTGCTGCTGGCTCTTTATCTGCATCTTCTGGGACATAGAGGCTGTGGACCCGTGCTTCCTCAACAGCTTCAGACAACCCCAGCACGAGGTGACAGTGGTGGTATATGTGCCTTTAGGTGCTACAGAGAATGTGCCATGTCCTTGCTTTGAGTTTCAGAGCATCCTCCTAGTCATTCACATTTAGATGAATTTGTCATTGTGCTAGCTTACACGTAAGGAAAGGAGTTAAATTTAGAGATATGTCAAGCTGCTGTCTTCTTGCAATTGGAAAACAAGCAAACGTACTAATTTACAAGTTTATCTCCAGGCTTTGAATTGACATTGGAATTTTTGGGAAGGGGACAGAAAAACAAGAATTAATCTCTGTGCAAATGTCAGGTTGATTCTTAGATTAATCACTCGAAACCATAGCAGTTTTAAGACTCTTTCTTTTCATTTTTAGCTTCTTAAAGTTTACAACCCCCTATAACTAATTAAAGCATTTTGGAAGCAGGTAACTTTTAAATCTGTGCTTAGCCAAAATTATGTATGCACCACTGATTTTTTTTTACTTAGCTGACTGAACAGCAGCAAAAGCAGGTAGACATAAGCATTGGAGTCAGATCAGAAGAGATAAAGGTTTAAGCAGTAAAGTGTGCAATGGCCTGGTACAAGAAATACATAGGAGCAACTAGTGAGAAGACAGAAGCCCTAGCTTAGAAGCAGCTTTGTATATCAGTCACTGCTATTGTGAATTAACCCCTGTTTACACCAGTGTTAATAGCTTTCGGGAACACCCACACAAATAAAACAGAAAGACAATGAGAGGTAATTGCACGAAGATGTTGAGTTTCTGATTTAAACTATCGTGTCTCGGTTTATAGATAAATGTATTCAGAATCAACAGCCATTTCCAGAATTGCATAGGGTTACACAGGGTTACTGGTTGAAAGTCATGCAGTTACCCTGAGCAGATGTGTGAGAAGATACAGTCTAAATTCTAGATTTAGTAGTGAGCCACTCTTTTCAGCACGGCTTGTAGCAAAGGGTGTCATTTGTCACAAAAGAACCTGGAAGTGCAGAGTTTATGAATCGTCTGTGTCAGAATCTCCTACTAGCAGATTTGAACCAGGAGAGTTCACCTTTGCTTATTCATGGCATCATGGGCTATATCTCTGAAGAGGACTGCAGTGGTTGTTTTTTGGAACTAGATGCCTGAGAAATATGACATTAATATTGACAGAAATGCACAAATTTAAGACCTTTCCTGCCAGCTACAGTAATTCAAAAGGATTTTCTCTGAAAATGGATCTCAGAGTTAGAAGTGGCTTTAGACTGAATGAAAATGAAACACATTTATGTAAAAAAAAATTCCATGTTACCCTTGAATCATCAGTTTATGCTATCCATAAAGTTTTTGCCATCCATAAAGTTTTTGCCATCTACGTGTTATACGTGTTGCTTCAATTGAAAAAAAATGACAACAAAATTATTAGAAATGGTGTGTCCTCCAAAACAATGCCAACATAGCTGAGCATTTATAGAAATAGGTATTACCAATACTGCACCCACAATTACGTGATGCAATCCCTGGTGTATTTTGTAACTGGATGTTACTGAACTCTGCCAACACAGTCACTAAGCTTGTGTTTTTGCTGTGGTTTCAACAGAGTGTTGTTTTTCTACAGCAGAGACCCAACAGGTGTACCAAGTAATATGAGAAGGGTACCCCTAAAAAATTACTAATGGAATTATTTCAATTATTGTTTATTAGCAACATAAGGTCAGTCTTAATTATGTATTTTTCTAATACTAACAATTGGAAAACATTCTTTTTCTTGAACAATATTTACAGATACCAGTTCATATTTTAAAGTTTATGTTTTCATTCCTGTCAGTCCAAAAGTGTGAAAAAACATTCAAGAATACTGTACAAACCATGGATGCTGCATGCTATGGGTGAGTTATTCTAGAGTTATTGCCAGTACAAAATGTTAACATAAGGTATAACTAGTCACGGCAATGTCAGAGGATCACAGGAGAATTCAGGTGTGAGGGAAACTCAGGGGCTCTCTAGTCAGGCTTCCTGCTCAAACCAGGATCAGATGTGGTCAGATCAGGTTGCTCAGGGCTTTACTCAGATGAGTCTGAAAACTTCAGAGGCAGGAGACTGCACAAACCTTTTCTGGGCAGCTTGCTCTCATGCTGGGATATCCTTATTGTGATGAATTTTATCCTTCTGTCCGCTCCACGCTTCCCATTTCAGCTTTTAATTTGCTCTCAACTTCCGGTGATACACCACGGGGAAAATCCTGACTCTACCTCCCAAATAACTTCCCTTGTAAGTCTCCTCTGGAGCTCTGTCTTCTCCTGTCTGAACAAGCCCATCTCCCTCAGCCTCACCTCAAAGGCAGGTGCTCCAGCACTGATGGTCTTGGTGCACTTTCCCAAAATCACTGCAGCTGATCAGTGTTTGGTGTTTTAGTGGGGGACACAATGCTGGATGCATGTTTTAGGTGTGCTCTAATGAGTGCTAAATGGAGGGGAATAATCCTGTCCCTCATCTACTGGCCATGCTCTGTTAACACAGCCCCAGGTGCTGTTGGTCATTCCAGCTGCCAGGACTCGCTTCTGACACGGGCTCATCTCGCTGTCCACCAGAACTGCCAGGACCTCCTCAGAAAAGCTGCCCCTCAGGCAGCCAGACCCCAGCCTGGATCACTGTCAGAGGTTATTTGCCTTTGTCTGTCCTTGTTGAATTTCACAATTTGTTCTCAAGGTGTGAGTTAAAGGAGTCACCATGTTTGGTACCATTCCAAGCCATACACACGACTGGGAATCAGACAAACTCGCATGAACCAGGAGAACACCAACCATTCCCCTTTCTGCTTTTTACCCTTGGGCAAATCATGTCACCTCACTGTTTTAACATTGGCATTTGGCATTTATTGGTATATTTATTCACCTCTGCAGAGCACTCATGGCCAGGTTTACCAGCAATATTTGATTTCTTTCTCCTGAAACAAAGGACGAAGACAGACAGGGATTGAACCCAGGTTTTCGCCTACAGAGTCATTTATGAACAGCTGCTCAACAAATAAATAGACTCAGTATATAATTACAAATATATGGGTCTGGCAGTGAACCAAAAGTAAAAGTAATTTTGCTTAACAGCTCTTTCTCAAAAATACCTAAATTTGACCAAAAGCATAAGCTTAATTTTCATCAGAAGCATCCCAGCAGAATTCTGAGTGTAGTGCTTACAGGCTAACTCCAAAGTTGCTAAAATAGAATTCTGTGTGATTCATAACTAATTTTGTCTTTGCCATTATTTATGTTTAATATTTTATCTTTTAGCTCATTTTTCCAGCCTCTGCTATAGATGGTCAGTCATCTGCTGATACTCTTCCCTTGATAGAGTGCTAAACAGGCGCTTTAGGATGTTGCAAGATTTGTCTTGGGATTTACTAATTGTGAGAGTAACACCCCAAAGACAATGTTTCCTGATAAGCTGGACATCGCAGAAAAAAGGAAATCTGCTCCTTGGGTTGTTCCCATGTAAAGTTTGCACATTATTTTTTCAACTACTGTGGGACATCTGAACTCTGCAAAAAAAAATCCAGGCCAAACTTTCAGATTGTGTTTCCGTCTGTGATTCATGCTGCACACCCTATGCGGCAGGGTGTGGCTCTACATGTTGGGAACATGTTTGTACAGATCCTCACTGGATACCTGTAAAACACAATGGTTATTTCTGACAGAGAAACAAACTTGCTCAGTAAGTAGAAAATGCTCCTCAGCTATCAACTTTCACACTACATTTTTTGTTCTAAAAGGTCCAGCACTTGCAGCTGCTTCCAGACAGTACTGTGGAGGTGTCCATTGAAGGCCAGGTGTTCATTTTATGAGAAGTACATGAGAAAGTATTGATTCCTTTCACCAGTTCATCTGCCAGGCTGTTTGCAGTAAAAGCTGCTACCCTCCAGAAACGGTTTAAAAGGTAATAACTGAAGCGACACTGTTCTCCCATGGGATCTTTTGGCTGTCAGTTATTCCTCCTCCCACCACACAGATCACACTCTAATTAGGTAGCTCTAATACAATCTTTTGTCTGTAGACTTAGAAGACTCAATGTGTCTTCTTCATGTGATGTCTCCTTTTGACAGTGAGATCTCATACCTAGACCACAGTCCCTCATGAAAGCTGTATCAGCCCTAGTGTCAAAGAAAGGGTCAAATGGCGTAATGAGGCCTAGATACCCACCCAGGTTTTCCCTGTGGATAATAAAAGGCGTCTAGATGCGAGCAGTTCCAACTCTTTCTTATCCACAAACAGTATAATTTCTTTCATATATATAAATACATAATGAAAGAAGGACTTGGAATCCTTCCTCAAAATCCCTCTGGAGGAGTTGTATACAGCAGCTGGTTTGCAAATGCTATTACCATGAAAATTCTGATTTGAAAGAAAAAGAGCACTCAAGCTCAGTGAAAACATACAGCAGACATTAACCTTGGAAAAGAGCTTTTGAAGGAGATATTTCTTGGCTGCGTTTTTCTCTCCCACACCAAGATGTGCTGTACTGACAATTTATAAATGCTGTAGGTGTGTTCAGCAGTAAATCATGACTCTTCTGGGGAGTTCACTCCCCAGCACCTTCAGCTGTATTATGCCTTGAGGGTGGCTGTCTCACAGCATACTCATGTGCAACTCAGTACTTAGGCAAAGAATCTTCACATTCATGTTACAACATGGGAAAAATATTTCTGTAACATTGGTACTTTTCCAGTTGCATTTTCTCATACCTGATGATCATCTTCATGCTTAAGGGCTCTTGAAAAGAAATGTCTTGGCCGTGTACACAGCTAGAGCCCTTAGGGTTATGGCTTTTCTCAGGAAAATGATGTTTACCTTTCTGACAGAGTGCCAAGCATTAAAATTCCTTCCTGCAGTATTATAGTTAAAGAAGGCGAATTTAAAGGGAAGAATAAAATTAAAGCCAACAAGACAGCCCCGCCTCATCCATTATCACAGTTTGTGAGCTTGGAAGAAGATACAAAGCAGCAAATTGCCAAAATAAAAGCTGACAACTTATGCAATTTGGTGTTTCAGTCAACAGAAAGAAGTATTTGGGTACCTAATCTCAGAGGTATCTGTGTGTTACTATAGTGCTATAGCTGTTCGATCTGACCCAGCAACATATCTAGCCATTACTGAAATGCAATTGTATGGCTAACACAGCTGAGTTAGTTTCATTCTTTTTGATGCACCTTGCTTTGTTAAAGATTTGTGTGCTCCTCTGATTGCCTTTTGTCCTTTGATTAGACTAACATATTCTGCATCATGCAGCATTCGGCTCTGTTTCAGGAAAATAGGTTTGAAAGTTGGATGTATCACATTGACACACACAAAGTCTCACGAATTCATCCAGTAGTAAAAATGTAATAGATCACAATGTCTATTCACCAAGAAACTGTGAGGAATAAAACTACATGAAATACTTGTGTTGAAGATACAGCACTACCTTTGGTCATTTTGACTATTAATCAACATTTTTTAAAAGCTGGTTAACCCCCATATGCTAATAATATTTTCCACGTTTGAAATCAAGCCCACAAACCAAATGGAGCAGTACTGTTATATAGTCTGACTATATACCGTGATAGAATCTTGTCGTTGTTGTCATCATCATACTATGCATATTGCACTGTTTTAACCACTACTGACAATTCTTTTTTACCACAGCAAAATGAAAATGAGGCACTTTTACAAACAAAGCAATGTGACAGTTGAAGTTCCATGAAAAACTTCTTGTTTAAAGTGTTTAAATCAAATAAAATATGTTCCTTCATCCACTGAGCAAAGACTGAAAGATTTTCTTGTTGTCAAGTTAATAAGATCTAATTCAGAAGTTAATTTCTATTATTTCGGAGTTTTTAAGAGACACAATAAAATTAATTATCAAATTATTATAAAAATATGAGATAGTATTTTAATGTACAAGTACCAGTTATGGAATAGGATCCTTATAATGTCTGTAATTTTTGGTTATTGTCAGTTTGTTTGCATCAACCCCAAGTACATGGCTGGTTTTTCTTATTCTCCTTCTGATCCTTTCTCTTTCAAGAAACAAACAGAAAAGGAGTGAGAACTGCTTTCTGTACAATGTCTCATGTTTGTTCCAGATCTAGGCTGAGGGTTTGGAAGTTGTGCAGGCTTCTTCAGAAGTCTCCTGCATTAACTGGAGGCTCTTGTTTGCTCTTTTCTCATTTTCTTTTTGGCTTATATACCGTGAAAGCTCCAAGAGCTTCATCAGCAGGCTAGTAAATCCTATAATCAAGCTGAAGTGTAATCCTGTAGTTCTACAACAAAAAAGCCAACCAACCAACCAACCAACCAACCAACCAACCAACCAACCAAAAGCAGCAACAACAACAAAACTAACAAAAAAACAACAATACCAAAAAAAACCCAAAAAACAGAGAGGGGGGAATCCCCCCCCCCCCCCAAAAAAACAATAAAAAAACCACAGGAAAAAAAACACAAAAAAAACCCCTAACCAAACCAAACCAAAAAAACAAAACAAAACAGAAAAACCCCTAGGAAATCTTGAAAAGCTAACCTCTCAGTAATGTTTTCTCGCCTCAACTTTCTGTTTCCAGTGAGGTACAGGGAAAAGGCTGGGAGACATGCCACCTCCAAGGATTTATCTTTTTGGGATGAGAAAAATAAAATAATTCAAAGTTAAGTAAGGAATATAAAATTTGAGTGTGCTCAGGACTTTTCAAAATGTTACTTAAAAAGACTATGATACTGACTTTGCCATATCTTTTATATGCAGTCCTTCACATCTGTCTGAATTTGAAAAAAAATGTTCTCGTGATGAGGGTATGAGGAAAAAAGTCAGTTTAATTATTCTCCCTTAGAGTTATGCTTTTGCAGATGACAAAATATATTTTTTCAATTTATACAGTACCTAGTTGCATAGTATAATCTTAATGGATGATTTGTAGTACTGTTATGATAGAAATAGGAAACCCACAAAAACCAAGGTTTGCTTCTGTAGGTTTGGGGGGCTTTTTAATTAATTTAAGCTTTTGTGCCAGCAAAATAGGAATCAATGTTTTGTATTTAGTATTGCAAATTATATTGACATTTTAGTTTGCACAAGAATGAGATTTCGTCTTAGATTAGAACATTCAGCCAGACTTGTAGCACCCTGAATGTTCGACAAAGGTTAACTCTGCCATTATCTTCATGTTACATATGGATAAGTCAGAATGTGGCAGACATGAGGTAAATCACAATGACTCTTATTAGGACCTGATAACTTCAGATTTCATGCACTATTCATAACAAAACCAAGTATAGACCTGTTTTAGGCTTCTAAAAGATGTCCGAGGCAATCACCATAAAATCTTTTCTATACTGCTAACAGAATGAAGGTTTGTAAAGTTAATGTCTTCCTGGAAATGCGTGTGCAGGCATCTGTGGAATTGTTCCAGGGGTAGCTCAGCTGTCCGGCTGGTGCAGACCCAGCACAGTTTGACGTAGAGGTCGGAGGGAAAAATGAGACAGCGTTGCTCTGCTCACCCAGCAGTTGTTCACCTGTAAGGTGGAACTTCCCATTATATAGGTGTGGGAGGTTATGTTATCATGTACCCCTGTCCTTACTTTCATCACCAACCTCTTGTCAGCTTCAGCTTCAATCTACGTCAGCAATTAATGTTTGAAATCATTGCTTCCCACTAAAGTCTTCAGGAGCATTTCTCTCGACTGCAGGTGGGTGTACTGGGCTCTAAATTGAACCTTGTGTTTTACTAGTAGAAAAATGTAATCAATTGCCAAGAGAAGAATGAAGTATTTCTGCAATGGCAGGACTGCTTTGTTTTAATTTGGGTTTGGTTTGGTTTTGCCTTTCTTTTTTTTCTGAAGAAATCTAGGCAAACAACAAAATGTAGCTTGGATTTTTTGCATTTCTGTTTAAGAATCTACTGCTTGGAGCCAACAACTAAATTGTAGCACAGCAAAATAAACTGGTCTTCCATTGCAATGCTTTCTGTGCTAAAGACTTTTCCATTGCTCCTTCAACCTTTAATAAAGGGAAAAAACTTATTTTTGTTTACTTTTCACTAGAAACGTCAGTATCCCAGGGTTTCAGGCAGATACAATTCATGTGAGATACCATGTTGCAGCTATCATCCCTCAAAGAGATGGGTGTGAGGGTCGACAAAGGTGAAATAATACTGGTTTTCATGCTACAATTGTGGTATCCCAAATGTAAAAAAGAAAAAGAAAAATTGTTAAAAAGGCAATAAATATTATTGAAGTTTTTGGTCAATTTTTATCATTCATTGTGAAGTCATAAACAGCAGGATAAAAAAAAATGTTACTGTTTTGTAGATAATCCTCCCTAATAGCCTTGGTTATTAGACATAGCGTCAGTTACATTCCAGAGAAATATAAATTTACCCTTATTTTTCATAGAAATCGAATGGAAAAAAATAATAAAAGGATACCTGATTACATATCTAAAATACCTTCAAATGCCAAGTTATATACATACTGAAGGAGACTGATAAGAGAAAGATAGTGTTGGAGGTAGGCAGTAATTTCATTATTCAAAGGAAAGATGGGCAACTTCGTATTCCTCAGATCCTGGTGGAGTTGTAACGGTAGGCAACGGGGATCTCCATGGCAGGGTGTCTTTTCTGGAAAAAAGTAAAATTAAAAATGCTCTAAGCTGAACATCTGTATTGCTGTCCACCTAAAGTCATCCTCACCGAAAAAGAAAGGTGAGTTTTCTCAGTGATCTTCTTCTGCCAAAGGCTTGTAGGACCATCTGGGAAAGTGTTGTTTTCCCACCTGGCCACAGTGTGTCTGGCTCAGGCACAGGTCTACTGGAAGCAAAATGACTTTAAACTTCCCTCCTTTCAAGCATTACCAGGCAGAGGGTCACTTTGTGGTCACACTAAGCAGCTGTGGACACATGGCTGCAAAGCCCTTCTGTGACTTTCTTCCTCAGAGACAGACCCAGCAGGTCTGCCTGGCCAGGTGTCTTTCTCACAGTGTATTCTGAGTAACATTCTGTGGTGTACTGTGGTCTAAAGGCCTCCTTCACAAAATGTAGAAATATGTGTATTTCTTTTCTTCAGAAATGCTACTTCATCTGGTTTGTGTCGGTCAAATTTCTGTTGAAGCCAATCATGCCATTAACAACCACAGAAATGGGTTTTATAATTTACTCCAATGAAATCTGAAAGCTCTGCAGATGCTACAGCTTCTTACTGCCCTTCAGTGACCCAGCGGCTGCCATGGATGGAAGAAAATAGGCTGTATCTTAATTTGCTCTGAAGTGCAAATTTTATTTATTAAGTGCAAATCTACTTATGCAACACTGGATTCAGTGTGATACCCCAAAATGCCTGTTTGCCCGTATCGTCCGTCTGTTCTGCTTCTCCAGCTTGCTCCTTTACATTGCTTTCCTCCTGCAGCTGTTGCATTGGATGCTGACACTGGAAGTCACGAATGCTTCAACTCCGACAGGGTGAAGGCAGAGCATCCCTGTGGAGCATTCTGCTGCCAGAGATAAGCTTGTCCTCGAACCTAAAGGAGCATTCATTCAAAACCAGACCACTTTCTGTAGGTGCCTTACTAGTGACAGAGTTGCTCCTGGGAGCATGCTGTGGGACACTGTGCTGTGGATTATTTCCTCTTGAGATGAAAGCAAGCAAGTTCCTCTGTAATGAAGGATTTGGTGTTTGTACTTTATTGGTGTTGCCTAGATACTGTGATGACTGATATCTTTAAAACACGAATAATCTTGCAAACAATAGAACATTATTAAGGTTGTAGAGTCAAGTACCTAAAAGATAGGAAATGCCAGAACTAAGATTGCCCAGGAAACCTTCATTCAGCCATCTTTTGCTGAATGTACTATGACACTTTAGTTACATTGGTCACCTGTTTCATTAAGCATGAAGAGAGACAGTGCTCCAACAGTGAGAAGTTGTATATTGTATTTGCTTCTCACTGTTCACTGTATACCCCATGACCTTATTTGCATCACATTATTCAAACACTGCTGTAAGGCAGAATTATTCATTTCCTCTAGGGTGTCAGAGTGTTTCACAAACATTAATTCATTCAGTCCCACAAAACTCAACTCATTTTTTTTGTAAGAAAACTAGTACAGAAGTTGTTTAAGGTCGCAGGTTTCTATCAGGTTGAGGTGTCAGTCAAGCTGATCTAAACCAGGAGCTTTCAGAATACTTTGAACTACATCTTCAGGAACAGCATCTGTTGACTTTAACTGCAACTTTTACTTATTTTATTTGTAATATAAGTTTGTTTCTAAATAGAGTTTGCACATACGCATAAATATAATGTAACTAACTCTTGACATTATAATAATAATGTATTTCTGGTCTATTATGCTCTGCTCTATTTTAGGTCTGTATTTTCTAATTCAATGCTCATTGAGTCAGTGCTCATGTGCATTGGTCATTGGAGACTGCACACTGGCATCACTGGTGCCAGAGATGTCTTCAAAACGCCTTGAAGACCGTCTATAACGCAACATTCTGAAGGAGTGGATTTAGCATAGGGATCTCTCATAAAGATACTGCCCTTGGACCTTCACCATGACATTATTCATTATCTAAATGAATTGTGTTTAACCTTTCCTGAACCTCCATTTAAATTAAATGCTTATTAAATACATGTCTAGGAATTGAATTTTTTGTGCTCTCAGTATTTTAAGAAAATTGTATCCGCTGTCTACACTGATGGAGCATAAGCTGCTTCATTATGTGAATTCACCTATTCTACATATGAAGTTCTGCTCTACGTTTTAGTGTGAGAGGAGTTTACTGTCATTTATAAACGCTATTTTAAAATGTATGTATATTATATTTTAAAATGTTCTTACATTATGGGATGTTTGGTCTCTGCTTTATCCATATTATATTCCAGCATATCTGTGCCTGTGTAAGAAAATTTTAAGAAAACAAAAGAGAAGAGTGCAAATACACTTTTACACAACTGCACAGTTCACCATGTACTACCATGAAAATATATTTGCCTTTCAAAGACACGGCAAAATGGCCCTAAGATGTTTGCTGAGCAATACAACAGTCTAACCATAGCTGTGTCAGGTTTACTGTTAAAAAACAAAGAGGTTTTGCAACAAAGAGCTCTGAAGTATTCATGCTAATAACAAAGTTTTGTATTTGGTTCAGAGACTAAACGGAGAGCTGGACAGTTGAGAAAGGACCCTAACAGGACTTTATTATATGTTGAAACTGTTTCAGGCTTTTTTTGTGGTGAATGACCTATTGAAATAACTTTGTGGAAATATCTTAGGATGAAGTTGCTTCTTCAGCAAGAAAAGAAGATGTAACTACAGCCCTGAGAGTCACATGAAAACGTAAAAGTAAAGCTTATTTCTCTCTGGTTTGCATACTAGCAATGTTGATTGAAGAAATTATTAAGTGCCCTGTAGGGACCTAATTTGAATTCCTTTTTCTTTTTAATGGAATTTGGATGAGGCACTTAGTTCATAACTCTACTAGTGATGTATAAACAAATATAGAGCCTTATTTGCTGCATATCAGTATAAACTTTCTCTTGTTCTATTTTGATGAATTATGAACACACGAATTTGGATGCACCTGTTAAGATGTATGTGGCTAGATTCAAAACTTTCTGATACCATCGTCTTTTTGACTGTGACAGATTTCTGAAATGTTATTCTAATAATTTTTAACTTTATCCATTACTAAAACATCTTTTTCATAACTTCTATATTTAGTTTTCGTTTTAGATGTATTGTCAGAGGTAATTTCCTGCAGCTTTATTTGGCAATCCATGTAATCCGTGCTTTGTCTGTTATAACCTGCTCATAACTGCCCTTTGTTTGGTGTATTATGTATGTAGATATACCAAACAATACTGGGCTCAGTATTTCATCAATGACTTGCATGAAAGGGCAGAGGCCTCCTCAGCAAATTCCCTGAGGACACAAAGCTGTGAGGGCTGGCTGATACCCCAGAGGGCTGTGCAGCCTTTCAGAAGGACCGAAACAGGTTGGAGAGATGGGCAGAGGAGTGTCTGAAGCTCAAAAAAGGCAAATGCAGGGTCCTGCACTTGAGGAGGAATAACTCCATGCGCCAGCACAGGCTTGGGCTGATCTGCTGGAAGGCAGCTCTGTGGAGAAGGACCTGGGGGTCCTGGTGGACAAGTTTTCCGTGAGGCAGCAGTGTGCCCAGAAGGCTGGCAGTGTCCTGGGGTACATCAGGAAGAGCATTGCCAGCAGGTCGAGGGAAGTGATCCTGCCCCTCTACTCAGCCCTGGTGAGGCCACATCTGGAGTGCTGTGTCCAGTTCTGGGCTCCTCAGGATGAGAGAGACGTGGAGCTCCCGGAGCAGGTCAAGCAGAGGGTGGCAAAGATGATTTAGGGACTGGAGCATCTCTCTTATGAGGAAAGGCCGAGGGAGCTGGGCCTGTTCAGCCTCAAGAAGAGACAACTGAGAGAAGACCTCATCAATTTCTATCAGAATATGAATTTGAATTTGAATATGAATATGAATATGAATATAAGACAGTGGAGCCAGGCTCTTGGTGGTGCCAAGCAATAGAACAAGGGGCAATGGGCAGAAATAGATGCACAGGATGTTCTAGATGAATATGATGAAGAATCTCTCTACTGTGCAGGTGACTGAACAATAGTGCCGGTGGCCCAGAGAAGTTGTGGAGTCTCTCTCAGTGGAGATATCCAAGAACCATCTGGACGCAATCCTGTGCAATGTGCTCTAGATGACTCACTCTGATCCCTTCCAACCTGGTCTGTGATTCTGTGATATCCTTTGTGATTTATGCTCCTTTAAAAGACACTTTTAAAAGTGGAAAATCTGTTCTTAACTTCTACAACTGTGGAAGGGCCGGAACAGGGCACTGTGAATCCAAGTCAAAGGCAAATGTGCACTCAGAAGAGATTCTGCCTACTTAGAAGCTGCAGAGCAATGGCCAACAAGTAATACATACCATGAAAACATCTGGTTTTCATTTCCACTAGGAGGACCTGCCTAGTCGCTTCTGTGCTGATATAACTGCTGGGGTATTAAATTCATCAGCAGGCCATTAAATAATATTTGCTGTGAAGTCTTTGTGTCTGTAATTTTACTCCTGTACTGAGATGCAAGGTCATGTCCCAAACTCTTTATGGTCCTGATGATACTCAAATAGCATAATCTTCACATTTTACATTATTTTTTCATCTGTAAGGTACCTAGACCAATGTAAGATGATTGTAGTAGAGCATCTGCTAAAGACGAGCATTAATCTGCTCTTTAAATCTGATGATTTAAATCTGCATCTAAGTCTGAGGTTGTATCTTTCTTAACTACGCAGAGATTTCGCTAGTGTCAACTAGGAGAGGTGATTTAGCTAAACTGGAGGTGTGAATTACTTCCATAGCATTGCCAGCCCTCAGATTCACTTGGAATCAGAAAACTGTGAATGTCACTTTAAGACCCTTGTTCTCCGTTCTCTTGAGGTACCTACACATTCAGTACCACTTGGGTAATGTGAATGTGTGAGGAGGCAGATACAGAGGAGGTGGAAAGAGAGAAGGTATTCACTGAAAAAAAGGTGATCACAGAATAAATATTTTCATCCTTCAGCTTCAGAGCAAAATGTTGCAGTCTGAGCAACTACTGTTGTATTCTCCAGGGCTCTGTAAAATATATTTACTGCTGAGGTATTTAATTGTACTGTATAAAACAAAAATTGTACTGTATAAAACAAAAGCAATGAAATGAAGTTTCAGTCAAGTCCTTAGCTAGAGAAGTTCAAAGGGGAAATTGAAAAGGAGTTTTACACCTCTGAGACTTAATTCCAAAGATTATCATGCTTGAGATTTTTTAACTTGTAGTACATTTTTTTATCTCTACACAAAACTCTCTTTAAGATAAAATGAAATATTTAATTGATTACTAAAAGAGGGGTTCATTCTTACACTCTGTCTTAATTCTATCCTTTTTTTGAAATAATTGACTGCATTTTACATTCTTCTTTTAAAACATGGTAGATATTGTTTCCTCTTGAGTATTCAGGTTTTCTCCTATTTTTCCCCATTAGTATATGTAACCTCTTCAATCCAATTCTTTAAAAGCTATTTTTTAATACTTTGCCAATGTCTTTTTTTTTCTGAGTTTCATATCCTCCAGTTATGTTTGGACACTCAAGCTAAATTAATGTAAATTTTCTTCTTATTTTTTTATAATAGATGATGCATTTTGTCAAAATATGCCTTGAAATAAGTACTAGACTGTCCAGCACCTAATTTACTTTGTTAGAATAGATACAGATTTCAATACACATCAGACAACTTGTCCTCACTAACTGGTGCTCAGAGAAGCTGACATTATTTGAATTTAAGGCTTTTAAAGTCTTATTCCATTCTCTAAGGCTTTTGATTGAGTTGGACTTAGAGATTTATAATACGAGAACAAAAAAACCAAACAAACCCATGCAGTCTTGACACCTGATGTATTTTGATATTAGAAAACACAACTGTAAAAAGGACAACAGCATCATCTAAGAAGAGGCCCACACTGATGTCAGCTCTAAAATGAGCTGCGAAAAAGCTACTTGACTTGAGTAATTTCTAAGGCATGACTTTTCAGCTAAGCCGAAAATATCTGCAGGTATTTGGTTTTTGCTTTGAAGAATTTTGCTCTTTTATGCCATTGTTCTGTGTTTTTGCTTAGCATAGGGCACCCTGTACTGTCTAGTGCAAGCACCTATTAAGAAAAAAAAAAAAAGGAAAAAAGCCACAATAAATTTTGCAATACTCTGAAAGTTCAAAGGTCTTGTCTGCTGACTTGCACAGGTTTAAAAACACAAACCTAAGTTCGTTCTTTAATGATTGATTCTGAAGCTCCATTCTCTCAAATAGGCAGCCAAAATGTCCTCTACAAGTGCCTAAACAATTTTTCAGAAGAATTAATCTACTGAAGACCTTTGTTGTTAGAGTGAATAAATTCGCCAGGTTTGATATTGTGGTAGATGTGGTGGAATTTTGGGACATACGGTAATTTCCATACAGACACAACTTCAAAAGCCTGTGTAGTTTGTAGGAACAAGGACAGCATTGTAGCTACAAAAATCAGTGTAAAAAGAACTGTGGAAAAAGACTATTCCACTTAAAACGCATGCAGTAGCTGATGAGCAACTGAGCCAGATATGTGTGAGAAAACCATTGACTTGATTACTATAAATATACACTAATCTAAAAAGAAAATAAAATCATTATAACTAATACTATAGTATCTAAAAGCTTCTATTAGCATCAGACACTTGTTGCTTTTAGCACTATGAGAACTCAAAGTATAGCAATTCCTGATGAAACATTTTTTCGGTCTGTCTCTTTAACGCAACAGTTGTAGGAGTGATTTCCGAAGGAATATTTTATGGAAGTTATGGAAAAAGATATCACATTTGATCCTCTTAAAATCCACACAGACAAGAAATTTCTGAGTTAAGAGGCTCAGAAAAGTCATGAAGCAAAGAGCCTAAACTTCTTTAATCCTTTGTTCATTTTATTGATTCCTGCCTTTTGACCCCGTTTCAACTGAGTAAAACTCTATCATATTATATCAACAGTCCATAGGAGACACCATACTACCATAGGTTAAGGTGCTACTCTGATGGAAAGGACCGTCTTCCTGTTTCTTCTTCTGTTCCAACAGAAATATTCCCAGGGAATTAGATGAAGTGAGAAAGGTGTTTTGGCCTGATAAAGATAATTCTAAGTGCATTTTCTACATGAAAAGGTATGCAGCCATAACTGAAAAGTGGCTTCTGTGGCTAAGCTGCCTTGCCAAATCACTTTACACTTGAGAGGTAGATACCTCCAATTTTTGTGTTTTAATTAAAGTAAGACAGTGTCTTGTGCAGTACAACTTATCTCTTCAAAGCTGAAAGCTGATCAAACGCAGCTTTTAAAAGTTATGAACACCCAACATGTAGTGAAAATCTCTGTTAGTGGAAGAAATTCTAAAACCTGCAACTTACCTTAAATTGTGATAAATGTGAAAAATAAATACAAAGTATAGAAATAGATGGTTAAAATGATTTTTTTACCTTTAAGGTTGTAGGAAAAATACAGGATTATCCATTCCCACAAAACCTACTCTCAGCAGGTACAAACACTGCTGTCCTTCCTGAATATTTTAATTTCTTTCCAAGAGACAGGAGATGAGATTTATTTCTAGTAAGTGCAGCTGAAAAAAAATGGAAGGACAGAAATGTCAGGACGAGCAATCATTTTGTGTCATGGCTGGAAGAAAAAAAAAATACATGCTTTTCAAAGTTACAATATCAACCCTCACAATTCAACAAGGGAGATGGGATAATAAATGGGCAGAAAGCAATAGGGCAGAGTAAGAAGAGTGAAATAAATGACTGGAACAAGAATTGGGATAAGAATAACTGCATAATTGAGTGAAAGACTTAATACCTCTGTCAAGAAGACTTAATGTTCAGACTTGAAGAGTAAGTCAAATATCTCAATAAGAAGTACTGTAAGAACAAGCTGAAGTGGTAACCTTTCTAAATGGAAATTTCCATTAGGCAGGTGGATATCATATTTAAACCTATATAATCACAAACATATCTTGAAAAATTTGAGTAAAGGAGGGGAAATTGGGTGAGAACTCTTCCAGAAATACAAAGATTATATGTGCCCTTTATGTTGTGAACTATGCATAAATTTATTTTGTATTGCACATCATGCATTATGGCAACTCAGAAAGAGTACAGAAGTTGACAAAAAGGTTGGAAAAATAAGATATCTTGATTAAATTGGGCATTAGGCATACTGGTTTTCTGTTTCATCACAAAGTCTTTTGTCTTCTCCAACAGCATCAGTCTTAGCCAAAGGAAAGAAACTGGTAAGTACACACTGATTGACAGCTTTTGCACTTTTCAGCTTCAACTAATGGAATTCCCAGGATGCCTGAGTATGCACAGCAGGCTTGTTGATTTTCTCACAAATAACCTAGCTAATTCCCTGCAGTGGTCTGGGAAAAGAGGGTGTGAAGAGCTGCGTGCTCTGTCCTCCATAGAAGATGTTGCACAAAGAGACAAACAGGTGAATAATGGAATCGTTGCTTCACAACCTGCCACACTTAGATATTTTTGTTATACATAAAAGCTATGTCATAGGTAAATTGGGATGTGACATATAAGAATAAAAGACCTGACTCAGCTGTCGGCAGACTTTTCTCTTTTTTGACCAAAGGTTTCTTCATCAAGGGAAATAATTGGATTGCTATAAGCTGGACCTGGGGAGTGAGCTAATGTACATGCTGTGCAAAATGATCATTTGACTTGGCCCCAAAGCGAACAAATCAAACCACCTTGGCAGTAAAGTTGTTTTCAAGAGTAAAGCTGTTTTCAAAAGGTCACTTACATTTAGCTAAAACCAATATTTGCATCAACAGATGACTTATTATTATCTCTAAAAATGAAACAAATATTTCTATTTATTGAATATATGTTATAAAAAGTACACTTCTCTGATATGCAACATCATAAACATAAAACTCATGTCATGAGAAATATTTGTGGCAGTGAGAGCAGCAACTATCTATCTTAGGACATGGTAACAAGTATTTCTAACATATATAATAGATGTAATACATTTGATAGTGTTAATTTCCTCTACATAACTCATATAAAGGACACTGGATGCAGGTCCTGTTCCTGCCTTTACCAATAATCAGCAGTTGGAGACAGCTCAAATTCTATGGTTAAAAATGATATATTTTGATAACAGAAGTCCTAATGCCATAGGAAGATGTCAAATTTTAGAAATTAATACACTTTTTGCATCAACTCTTCAACCTTTGGTTTAAATGGAGAATACCTTTCTTCTGAAAATAAGTAGAAATATTTTATTTTCTAACTTCATGTTAAAATAACCCTTTCTCATTGAAAATCTTTCTAGTTTTCACTGACACAAATATTCATTCTAGTATTCATTTTCTATGTTTCATCATGTAGAGAGAGGAAAATAGATAATTTGAAGTTTTTTGTGTAAAAAGCCTATGTTAATGTCATTGTATGTGCTTAAAAAATAACTTCCGGTCTTTGATTAAATTTATTACAAACAGAAATTGAACAAAATATATTTATCAGCACTTTTCTAATTTGTTGAATTTGTAGCCTCAGAATTTGCAATGCTCTTTCCAATAAACAGGTACATTTAATATTTATTTTTATAGCTACAGGATTAAGGGTAAGCAAATCTAGATGGCTCTGTCTTTTCCTCTCCTGAAACATCCAGTTGAACAATGGAACACATCCTAAGAGAAGGACACTTTCTCACAGTTGCCCAGAGAAGTCGTAGATGCCCCATCCCTGGCAGTGTTCAAGGCCAGTTTGGATGGGGGTCTGAACAACCTGGTGTAGTGGGAGGTGTCGCTGCCCGTGGCAGGGGGGTTGGAACGAGATTACCCTTGAGGTCTCTTCCAACCCAAGCCGTTCTATGATTCTAAGCAAGAACCTGAAGGTAGGAGTTATGTCCTCTATTCTTCTCTGAGTACATTGTAAAAACGTACTAGCAAAGGTTGAGGTCTGGTGACACAAGGTGCAGTGTGTTGCTGCTTACAGAAAAGCAGATCAAAACTGATCAAAATTTATGAAGCACTGGGTTAGGAGCTGGGGAGAGTCACAGAGTGGTAAGTTAAGTAAAGCATACATTTGGCTGAGGGAGAGAACAAGACAGGCTCCAATGATCCAAATTTAAACTTGATACTTTACCAGTTAGTAAAGCCTAAATCCAAATCAGTGGCACAAAAATCAAAGAAGCTGTAACATTTTTCATGGGGATCCATCTCTAGATCCTGAATTCTCAAGTAATTACTCAGATGACTATAATAAACTGATCTGAGTTTTCTCAGAGTATGAGCAATATCCTTCCCAACTGCATGTTCAGACCCAGTGACACAGTCCTGAATTGGATTGCCCCATAAAGGTTATAACCGACATATTCACCAAATATTTGCGGTAAAAGCTATAACCACTATTATCATGGCAATCCTCTCCCCCACCTTAAATCTGAAAATTCTAAATAGCGTGAAACAGGAAATTTCACAATGCATTGTTCAGGTAGGTGAGATCTATTCAGGGAGAAGTACACAACACAATAATTTATGGGTACCTTTACCATAACTCACAAGTGTCTTATTTGGTTTAATAAAGTGCATTTCTTCTTCCTTGCTTCCTTTAAGAGCACAGCAACTCATCTCAACTGCAGAGGAAAACACAACAACATAGGACACAACAGTCAATTAAAATTATGTCCATAGACCCTAATTACCTGTATTTGGAATGGCTGACAAGTATAGCAGAAGTACTGAGCTTGGCAGTCTGGCAGGAGGAAACATCAACCTTTCATAAATTGGCCTCATTGCTGTCATATTGCAGAGCTCCAGAAAAATATTTTTTGTGAGCTCGTGTTGAGTAGGATATCCAACAAATATACAAAAATAAAAATTAATATTTCTGTAATGAAAAGTAAGTTTGAAGTGTGAGGCCATAGATACTGGAAAATAGTGAAACAGGGGTTCAAAGGGCGAATTCTGTTTGCAAATGAATTACATGTTGCTGATCACTTGTTTAAGCCATAAAGGCAAAATAGCAATTTATATTTAGTTGTTTTGTTTTCTGGGGCGGGTTGTGTTTTGTTGTTTGTTTTTTTTTTAATGTCTCCAAAGTGATAAGCAGTCCTGGATTCAAACTAGTCTTGCCACTTCATTCCCACCTGTGCACAAAACCTGGTGTGAGCATATGCCATGGTGGTAGCACGATACTGATTCAAACCAGGAAATAAGAGTGAGAAAACACCCTTTTACTTAGAGGCCTTTCTTACTTTCTTCTTAACAGAAAAGAATAAGTTTTTGAACATACCCTGTACCCGGTTCCTTCCAGTGCGAGTTATCTCCCTAGAAAGACTGCATCCCACTTTGTTCCCACATGTCCTATGGGGCTCATCCAAGCCAGCCAGCTCTCCTCAGGGCCTTCTGAATGGAACTGGGAGACAGGAGCTGTGCTTTTGTATTCCTTCATGCCGAGAAGAGACCTGAGGCTAGACCTGGAATCCAAGTCATGGAATGGCTTGGACTGGAATGGATCTTTAAAGATCATCTAGTCCAACCCTCCTGCAATGAGCAGGGACATCTTCAACACAGGTTTCTCAGAGACCCATCAAACCTGACCGTGAATGTTTCCAGGGATGGGCCATCTACCACCTTCCTGGACAACCTGTTCCAGTGCCTCATCACCCACATTGTAAAAAGACTTCTTTCTTATACATAGTTGGAAGCTGCCCTTTTTTAGTTTAAAACCATTACCCCTTGTCCTATTGCAACAGGCCCTGCTGAAATGTTTGGCCCCATCTTTCAAGCCCCTTTCAGGAAGGAAAGCCGCTCTAAGGTCTCCCTGCAGCCTTCTGTCCCCCATGCTGAACATCCACAAGTCTCTCAGCATGTCTTCACCGTAGGGTTGCTCCAGGCCTCCAATTATCTTTCTGGCCCAGTTCTATACCTGCTCCAAATGGTCCATGTCTTCGCTCTGCTGGGGACCCCAGAGCTGGACACAGCATTCCAGGTAAGGTCTTCCCAGAGCAGAGGGGGAGAAGCATTTCCCTCATTCTGATGGCCACTACTGCTTTTGATGTAACCTGGGATACAGCTGGGTCTGGATGAACTGGATTAGCTGTTCAATTGCCCAGAACCCAGAAAGGGGCAACTCTGTGAGGAAGAACCAGCACAAGAGTGGGAAAGGTGCTGTGTCCCGAATGTAGCAAAGTGCCTTTCTGCAGCCAAGAATCAGTTGCTCCTCCAGGTCCTTGAGGAAAGTGAGAGCTACCTGGGTGTCTGTTTAACTTTGCTAAAGGGCAGCTTGTAGAACTCTGAATTAGGGACTTTTTTTCTGATTTTGAGCCTTGATTCTTCTGTCTCAGAGGCATCCTCTCTCTCTCTCTCTCTCTCCATCTTTGGGGATCATTCCCCCATTGCAGTTAGACATGGTACTCTGTCCCAAACTTCTGTTTTCCCCACGTTTGTTTGTACAGTCTGGCATTTGTCAGAGTTGTGGCTGGGATGTGAGTATTGTCCCCTGGCTGTGGGCTGGACGTAGACGGCCCAGTGGCAAATTGGTGTCAGCACCACACGAGCCACACTGAAACCACCCGAAACTGAGCATACGCAGGCTTTTAATGAGCATGTTGAAACTGCAATCAAGATGCTTGGAAAACACCTAGAAATCAAGACTTTCCAGGCCAGAGCCACTGATCTAGTAAGGCTAGCACTGGAGTGGTAGAAAGCATGTATGCCTACCTCACCCCGAAAAATTTGCAGCTTAGCTTTACAGCTTAAGCTGCCGGTAGAGATAGATATGAGCTAAAGTGTCAAAGATTTTTTGTGCTGACATGAACAGAAGCTTTGCATGGAGGGTCAAACACTGAGCTGTGGATTCCAGCACACAGGAATGTACCACAGGCTTGGACACTGCCCAGCTTCTCTGCAAGTACCTCCCTGTGCAGCAGGTAGCTGGGATGCAGGCTCTCTCAGTCATGCTGTGTGAGCCAGGCAGAGCGAAAATAACGGGATTTCCACTATCCATAAAAGCTGGCGAATGGTCATGCCAGTAATTGAATTGTTTGCAAACTGAGGAGGAAAGGGAGAAAGTCCTGATAGGATAAAACGTGATCAGAATAACAGCTTGCTGCTAAGCAGCTAAAACACAGGCTATGACTCCTGGGAAGTGAGGGAAAAGCTGAAAATACAGCAATTAAGACTTTTATTTAGCAGTTAACAGGCAAGTACATGCAATACTGTGTGCCTTTGCACAATCAAGTTCTAACAAGTTAAGAGATATCCTTCAAAAAAAGCAGTGCTGTACTGTACTCGTGGGGATGCATGATAGGAAAGTGTGTGTTGTTCCTGTTTTTGAACAAAGGTCGATGGAACTGGATCTGTGAAATGGGATGGGACATGAGAGGCACCATCACTCGCATTAAGGAGTTTTTTAGAGTGGCATCCTGAAAACAGCCTTTTGTCGGCACAGCATTGCTTTTCATTGTTTGGGTTTTTAAATTTAATCACTTCTACGGCTGCAGATGTTCATGAAAGGGTGAATCACAGAAATTACACAAATGTTTAGGTTTTCATGCTTATTCACTTCATACTTGTCAGAACAAAAGGAGGGCTGAGTATCTGCCTGCAATGCTTCCCAGCAGCTTTATTGCTGTTGCAGTGCCCATCCTTTCAAAGGAGCAGTTTGACCTGTCCAATTATTTCTGTCACTTTTCTTGGTTCAGGATCCGAAAGACAAACAGTACTTGTAAGTTGTTGATCCCGTCTTCTTTCAACACAATGGAAAGACAGAATTGAAAGAATCTCAGCTAATTTCACCTCATGAAATCTTTTGGCTTTCCTAATCTCTTTCTATGACACAGAATGGAGAAACATTAGGGCCCTAAGTTAATGGCAGGATGAGTTAAAACCCCCTCAGTGTCAAAAGCAAACAAACAAAATGAGATGACTATAAATGAAAGCAAGAAAAAAACCAGAACAGTATAACAGCTGTTGATGTGGTTAGAATAAAGCCAATTATTCTATGAGAAACAATTAAATCAAACAATTAAGCAGGAGGTTGGCATAAGGCAGCTAGGTAAAGCCTAGGAGTATGGGAAAGCAAGCAGGTTAAGCAGGTTTTGCTGCTGTCTCAATGTCCCTGAGGTGCCTATGGATAATACCAGGCTTGCCTTGCTCAAGTTTCATTTGAGTTACATCAGAGATGCCAAAAACTGGCATTGTACTTAACGGAACACCCCCCTCCCTCCCCAGACTCCTGTTATTGATGATTGTGAAGACAGAGAAGTCTTCAATAAATGTTCTCTTGCTCTGATTACATATATGAGCAATGCCCAAAGAGAATTCAGTGGGAAGGCTGATCTGAGGTTCCCCTCCTGCATTTGGGGGAGAATCTTTACAACTCCTCATATCTACTCACTCATTTGGCTCAAGATTTTCATCACTATACAATGATTGCTGCTTCCTGTATTTCAGAAGGCAAGGTGACCATATATAGTTCAAAAGTATTCCACCAGAGTGTAATTTGGATTATCTAACTATGTTTAATATGTTTTCATTTGTGAAACAAAAGCAACAGTTCTTGTGCTCATTTTAAAAACGGTCAAACGAGGTTTTAAATAAATATAGATAGATATCTAATAAGGAGAATAAAAGAAACAGAGTTTTGAAGTAGTATTTGCACACTGAATCTGTATAGAGATGAGAAATATTGACTGTGTACAGAGGAAAATAATGCCTTCTGATTATCTCCACAAATGTTAGATTATCTAAGCATCCATCTTCATTCCTTATTATATGAGAGCAGTTTACTGATCCATTTTATCTTTATATACCTTTCTTGACTCAAGCTTAATGTAGGATAAAGCACCAAATATTTTCATAGGATCTTTTGTTCCTTTCCCAGTCAGTATTTTCCTAATAATTTTAAATATTTTCTGTTATGGGTCTCTTTCAGGGTTTGATTCATATAAATTAGAGAGTTACTTTACATTTACTTCCCACAGCCAGGCCTGTAAAGGCTAAATAAGAAAAATGGGCAAAATATGCAAAGGGTTAAAATGGAAACAAAATATGCAAGTTCTAATTAGTGTCCATGTCCTGTAATTTGCCCACAGCTTTACTGTTGTAAAATTAGTTGTTCATGCCATTTTATTAGGGATTCACTCATCAGAGGGTGCATTGGGCAAAATTGTTGATCTCAAAGTTTTTGCAGTACCATGAAAGACAATTCCTGCAGCAGGTATAGATCCCTGGTGGTTTTACTTTGCGCAGTCATTAATGGTGGTCATACAGGCTCTGGAAAGGCTTAGCGAGGCAGGACTTGGGACTGAGTCCCCAGGTGAGCTCCCTGTGTGAACTGACAGGCATTTCTTCTCTTTCTTTTCTGTAGCTCTCACCTTCCTGCTGTTTGGTGACCTGCTTTAATGTTAACCAGCTGTTTTTCACTTTTTGAAGGTGAAAACACCCAGTTGACCATCCAATCTGAATGTAACCAGTATCCAAGAGCCATTTGGAGAAAGAAAAGATAACTGTAATCCCTGTTAGAATGGGGAAATTTTTTTTTGTTTCAGGGACTCAAGTATGCTATTAACAGCTCAACCACAACTTTTCTATAATTTTGATGTACTAATTGTGCTGTAAACTAATTTTCCCATGCTTACAGATGAGACAATATTTGCTAAAAGAGAATGTTCTAGAGATAATGAATTAGTGCCTATGAAGTATCAATATTTCCCAGAAGGATTACATGTGACAACTACTTGAGATATGTCAGGTTTCTCGTGACAGTGTATTTAGTTGTAAAATGTATTTTAGAATGAATTAAGTTTTTCTGTCAAAATGATATTGAATTTTAAGATAAAGCTTTCTGTGACGAAACTGTTTATTTTCCAAGTTTCAAATGTTCCCTGAAAAAAAAAAAACAAGAAGCAACTGACAAAAAAAAACCCCAAAACGAACCAAAGAAACCCCAACAATTTGAGCAAAACATTTAAAATATTTCTTTGATCTTTTGAGAATGAGCAGCATCAAATATTATACTTGAGTTTGTAGCTCAAGGTAAGCTTGTGATATCACTAGCCTAAGGTTGCTCATGCTTATAATAAAATAAAAATCATTAAAAAATACTATTGTAAGGGCCTTCAACCTCAATGTTGTATGTAACACACCTTTTCTTTGAGACTAACACTACAGCTGTCTAGACCATCCTGACAAGTTCTTGCCTAATCTTTCCTTAAAACTTTCTGTTTTGGTTCAACTGCTCTTCAAAACTGTCAGAAATTATCATCCTACATTTGGAAAACTGATTTAAATAATTTAATTTGATAATTTAAAAGAATGTCCTAAGGGTTTGAATGTGTGTGGGGGGAAAATACAAGCAAATAGAATATATTAAAAAGTTGATAAGAAAGTAGATCATATTTTAGATCTCCATGTCAACCCATTTAAAAACTGGCTTATCAGAAATCTTAGAAACTGCAGCATATAATAACAAAATCCTGTTACATAAACCTTTGACAAAGACAAAAAAAGAGCTTTCATGCACATTATTTTGAAAATATAATGGAATTTAAAAAACCATTGGAATATTAATTTGTGTTTATGTCATATCTTAAACAGTCAAATAACTATTTGGTATGAGGTTTTATAAAATAGTTGTCTTTTTCTATTAAGCCTTTATTCTAGAAAGAAAACTTAAATTTGAGGTTGGAATATGAAGATAAGGATGAGATTTAAAGAAAAATTGCTCTTTTTTTTTTGCATTAGCACTCCATTTCATTTTTATGAACCTGAATATAGTATTACAGTAGACCCTGGGGAGAGCTGAAATACTGGTACTATTTTTTTGAAAATACCGATTAGGTTGCATTTGCTAAATGTTTGTGCAGAAATGCTAAGTGAGAGATAATTCACACCCTTTATAAATTATATGGCTTGTTGTCAACAGCTGTTAATCTGAGATGAAGCTCGCCAGTAGGGGTGGAATGTGCAAGCTGTAATGGCCCTGCCAGCATCAAGTGTGTAGGAGGTGTTTCGGAAAGAGCCAGCTCGAGCAGTGCTGGCACAGGGTGCCTCACTTTGTCTGTTTTTCCTTAATGATACACTTCAAATTACTTGGAAGCTCTTCCCACACATAATTAACCAGCACCTTCAGGACAATTAGATGAAGAATAGTTCGTATTACGGTCCCTCACCCAAAACTGTATTTCCAAATTATAAGACTTGCTTCCTGAGCAGGACCTTGACCTCCAAGACATATGTACCCTATGCTCAACATAATGCAAACATATGCCATGCATATTAACGTGTGAAAGGCACGTTGCTCGCCTACTAGTCTCTCATGCCACTCAAGGTGTGTCTTACTAGTTCTAGCTTGCAGGAGCAAAGAGTTTTCATTGATATGCTACAGGGTGCTCAACCAGTTCTCACCATATCTGCAAATCAACAAGCACGAGTACAGATATAGATATGTATTTTATCCAAGTGGAAGCCATCACATAATGCTAATCCTCAGAAGTGACAGAATCAACTTCTCTGTATGCTGTGCTTTTAGAAGAATATCCATGTATCTCATTGTGTGTGGTATAGGAATATAGCTTTCAGTTCACAACCAAAATGTGGCACGGAACCCTTCCAAACCTTTACAGGAATGTGAAACACTGGGAATTAGTAACTGGTTAGCTCAGTGAGAACTCCAACTTATTAATGCCTCAGAAAATTGCGATTAACTATTCTCTTCCATACCCTGGTCAACACAGTAGCATTGTAGAGAAGCACAGAAACACACTAGGGATGATATGAACCCAAGTCTGAGGTGAACCATGTAGTAAATTCTCTTTTCTATGTCAGTCAACAGAGTTGTGTTAAATTCCAAAGAGGTTCACAGCACTTGTGCTCTCTAGGAATGCTGACAGGAAAAATGTGTGCTGTGGACTCCTATAGCTCCACTGTGATACAGAGTTGCAGACTGAAGGGGATCAATCACTTACATAAGTTTGTCACTGTAATGCAAGTCATTGATCTTCCACGGATCCTCTTCTGCTCAAGGTCTAATGCAGTTCAGAATCAATATGCAGAATTATGTACATAAATCCCTTATATAAAACTCCTCCCATTCCCATCAACTCTCCATTGAGAGATTTTCTATTACCTTGATGGCTCCTCAAATTCTTTCTTATTTTTATTCATGTCTCATTTCATGGGAGCTATGACTTAACAATACCTTCACATCCATTTAATCCAGTATTGGTCTCTCTTTTTTTTCAATAGTACCAAAATTACAGCTTTCCCATTTGCACAAAGGTATGCATTTATGTCTTTAGACCTTTTGTGAAATGAACTTTTCTCATTAAGAAATGAGTTTTAAGTATACATAACCATCACTCAGTTGTCAGGGTAATGGAGGATTAAAAAAAAAAACTAGATAAAACAAAAATACAGATAATAGCAAGGACATTAATTATCTTGTGAGTACATTTAGTACATTCTCTCCTCATAGCTTAAAAAATCCTGTTTATCCAGATTTTGCTCAAGAGAGGGATACTTTTACATAGTAACAGGAGAGTTCAACCTCTTAGTATCAGCTCTTTATAATGCATTTTACAGACAGTATGTCATATGTCATAATGCATGGGAGAGGAAGGAACGGGAAGGTGTGGTTAACATATACAATTTAGTAAATACACTCAGAAGAATTAGGTTCTGAAACCTCTGGTCACTATATTTCTTCCTTTGGCACTGGTCCTGCTATTTCTAGCATAACAGGCATGTACATATGCTCAGTTTAACATTAACATACACCACTTGATTTCATGGCAACGATTTTCTTAGTTGTTTGCAGCTATCTCTCCCATGAGGAATTCCTGGGAGCCAACAGTGCTGTTGTGAGGCACATGATCCCATGGTGCTTCTGGTGTCTTTCTCCCTGATTCACAGGGTGGCAGCGGTCACGCTTGGATGATATTTTGGGCAGAACGTGATGCTCTGGCTCTTCAGAGGGAACTCAGATTTTGAATTACTCATGACTCTCAACCTTCTTCTGACTGTAGCACCTTTGTCTGTCAGCGTTTGTCTTCTGTCAAAGATCAAGATTCAGTCAAGACCGGGCGATTTTATTGCTCTGAACAATGAAACTACTTCCCTAAGTGTAAACACTGGGTTTCCTCAACAAAGCCATGAGCTTTGGCCTGTATTCCATTCATGATTTAGCCTGTTATCATGCATTCCATTAGCCTCAAAAACTTGTAAGACTGGATCTGCTGCCTTAAAGCAGAGATTAATATCTTTATGGGTGTGGGTTTCTGGGTCTCATCTTTTTCAGAAAAATGTCACTATTTTATACAGAATGTTATCTCCTTGAACATTTCTGATTTCTCGTTTTGTATTAGCACAGGTATAGGTGACTGACTGTGCTTTGTTAAGAGCAAGGCCATCTGTTGCCAGAAATAAGACCATTTTCTGACTAGCCAGCATTCATCATTTACAGTTATGTCATGGATATGGGTATCCACCAGCCTATGTGTTTCCCAAGAGTGTCGATGATGCTTTTAACTGATCCACTAAATGGGATTTTAGCTGTCTTTATTCACCTTAATGTGCTTTGCTTAGTCAACATCCAGAGCCAAGAGTACTAGATAGATCTGAACACGATATCAAGCAGTAGTGTGTGATTGCCCACACCACACAATTGCTGGTGTACTCCCTGCTGCATGCACAAACTGTCTGGGCTTCAGGGAGAATGTTTAGCTCTAAGGACACAAACCATGAATGATGTGCAATTTGCTTGCAGGACCAAAGGACAGCTTCTTGCATATTATATTTAGCAGCACATATATAGCCAAAGAGTCTGACAGTGATCTGCTTCCTTCAGCCACTAAGTTTAACTGATCACTAACACAAGTCAATGAAGAAGACAGCTGGTTCCAGGCAGTGTGGTCTGTAGCAGTTCAGTTCCCAACGTCCACAGCCTGCTCTCCTAAATTTAAAAGTGGTTATTTTGTTTTTTGTCCACAAAATGCTGCCAGCACTGCGGGAGGAGGGGCAGAGAGGAGCTTATAAGGAGGTTTAGGACCAACACAGGGCTGCCAGGGAAGCCCTTGTGGCCAGTTCAAAGCCCTGTCTTTGATCTTCTTGCAGTTTCCTCTTGCAAGTGGAGGAATTCAGGCTCATTTTCTCCCTACACACATGCTCACCCTGGCTCCCAAGTGACATGTTCTCTTTATTACATAATAAAATTAGGTCACACACTGTCACAGTTAGATAGTCAAAAAATGCCAAGAGATTGCATCTGATAATGCTATGATCCTGACCATGAGTCTGGTTAAACAGAGAGAGTGAGCTGACAAATTCACACTGAGGATGCTGGTAAAAGTATGCACTGATCTTTAGCCAAGAAATATTTTTTTGGAATAACCTGCCAGAACATAACTAAGATTTCCCTTAAAACTACAGTGTAAACAAGCAAAGTATCTAATCAATATATACCCAGTCAGTTTCAAATTGTTTTAGCCTGTTCATTAAAAGGCCATGCAATGAAATTAAGGTGTTTTTACGTAAGCCCAAGTGAAATAAACCGGCACTGTTGCACTAACATTTAGTTCTTTGAGAGAACACGCTTTCAATACAGAGATGTTTAGTATTAGGTGATTTGTATTAATTATATTGTCATCCTCTAACCTTCTATTTATATGGATTCAGATCCACTTATTTTGTCATTTTAATCACAGTTAATAACTAATTTTCAGGCCTGACATTCTCTGCTGACATAACTCAGTCTTTCAAATAATATAGAGCATAATTTTTTATTTTATTTCCACGGTCCCTTGATGAATATCTAAAGATTTTGATAAAAGTGCTTGTTCCCAGGCCAGATCCTCTCCAACTGAAGGTTATGATCCAAAATAAAAGACCCATCATCTCAGTAATAACTCAATAAACATTTATTTTCACTTGTATGATTACCAAAACCTTGCCACAGAAACTAAATACAGTAATTGTGATAAAATATACTGTTTTCACTATCAAACCTGCAGTGATCAAGATCAGTGAAGATTTGCTAATGACAACTCCTTGATTTCTCTTCCTCTTAACAGTATGTCAGAGGTTAGTTGCAAATCAAAGTTCATTCGTTCAGAGTTAATTTTTTGCAGCAAAACATATGTGAACAAGAGCTGAACATTCATGCAGTTTTCTGGTTTTGGTGGGGCATCATCCTGCAAGTTCTGATTAAAATAAATGCTGCAGAAATACAAGTTGTGCTGTAAGTGTGTTACAGAGCAGGAGTCTGAACATGAGCTGCTCAAATATCGGGAGATCATCTAGTAAGGCTGCAGTGACAAATGAAATTTGAATGGTGGGGTTTTTTTGGGGGGTCTTTGGGGGGTTTTTTGGTTGGTTGGTTGGTTTGGTTTTTATCTTTTAATTTATATCTGCTGTTTCCAATATTTCCATGTGGCCAGAACTATGTGAAGTCATTCCAGAGAACCATGCTCTGAAAGTTATGGTGAATCCAAGCTGCCCAGTATTTTTGTGTCATTTCTGCAACCGGGCTGCTGCTCTCAAGTGTGCTAGATGCTAGATTAATCTGTTTCCGAAGATGAGAGTAGGGTACTTCTGACATTATCTTCTTTCATAATAGAAAAAACATAGTGCTTTACTCGTCTGGCAGAACTAGAGGATTTAGTTCTTCTCTCTCACAGACAACGTCTCAGCCCACTGAAGGGAGCAGGAATTACGTCCTATTCCGTTGAAGCTAAAAATTTATTCTAAGCTGAACGAAGACATCAAAGTGAGACCAAATATCAAGCCTTCATGCTTAGCTACTTATTTCCAAAGGCCAAAATAATTAAATTTACTTTAGAAATATTTTTAATTGAATTATTTCAATAGAAAAGATATGGTTTTAATTGAACAAAAAAGATTTAATATTTATACTTACTCTGGGTTTTTTACTTAAGAACTCATTGGTTTCTGTTCATCCTAACACATATCTTGCAGAACTACAAACAGGCTTTTCTGCCACTATTGCAAAAACTCAGATGTAAAATCCATCCATGATTTCAGATTGTTTTGCATTTGGAGCTTGATTTTGCGTGCTCAGTGACCTGAATTTTGCAAAGGACTCATAACTATCAGGTAGGATATCGACATTTGAAAGAAGACTTGTTGGCCAGTTGACTCCTGAAAGTTTTCACAGCTGTTACAGAATAGGTTGTGTAATTGCAGTTTGCAAAGAATTCTGCTGTTAAAAAGTCAGATTTTTATTCATCAATAGACATTCAAAACAAAAAATAATTCAAACTACAACTAAACAGCACTATATGCAAAAAGACAGCAAGATGTCTAAATGTGATTAGCAAAGCGGACTGGAGTGATCCACGTCTCTTTTACAAGCTAAGCTAATAAATCTGCCCAAGTAAATTAAAAGAATTTGACTAGCAGCACTGTTAGTCATTATTACTGTAGAAAGGCATCAAGTTTTCAGTCTGGAAAGATGTACCAAATGTGACATAATTCATACAATCAGCCTAAATGTTTTTGGGAGGGGTTTTAAAGGAAGTTTCAGAGAGTGGTTATTTTCAATTTCCATAGAAACTGTTACTTCATTTTACAAGTGCCTTCTCCACTCCTGGGGATCCTTCAGGGACACACAGTTAATTAGAGTAGACTCCATGGGGACTTCTATCACATTTTGTGATTTCTCCTGTTCATTTTGCACCTCACAAGGCAAAATTCCATGAGTAACTTGAAAAATTGAAAGGTTCTGAGACTTGTAGGAAAAATATGCCTGTTTTATAAAATGCCAAGACAGGGAAATAGAAATGAAAGAAAAAAAATAGTTGCATCCCTCTGATGCATGCTATTATTTCATTGACAACTACATCACATAGGAAATTCAATTATAATTAGTTTAAACTAACTTTAAGTTTCATTGCTGGTTCAAACAAAAAATAATATAACACTAAGTTTTTCATCTGTGAGAGTGTTTCTTTGCATGTATCTCTCAATTTATATAACACTTTTTTCCCCCTTGTAGTCACTCTACATTTTTATGAGGCTTTTCCTTAATGGAGTACAAAAATAATGTCTATGCCAGTATTTACAAAATAAAACAAACACTTAAATACTGTTTAAAATTTGTTTGCAAATCATATGAAAGATGGTTAAAGTTAAATGTTGCATATATATTCTACAAAGTCACTTCTGAGTTTGAAAATGGCTAAATCTCCACTTGTTACTAATTTGTTTAGGGAAGGTGGCAGAACCAGAGGAAGGAGGGGCACTGAAAGGACCACATTTGTATGTGGGTGGTCAAAGAGAGGGCTGGGAGAGAGATGATTTGAGCAGTTTTGAATGCAGAGAGGGAGAACTGACACAGTGGATCGCTCTCTCGAAAGCAGGGTGGCAGAGGAGACCCGTGTGGGATGCTGGGCAAGAGACAGGAGTGGGAAGACAGGAGGATGTTTCAAATAGGGTACCAGAGCCACACTTCCCTCTACCCTGAAACCACTGCTGCTCACCTTTCCTCAGGTGCCTGCCAAGCCTGTGCTCCAGCAAAAATTCTGGAATGCAAATACTCTATGTATAATCAGCCTACGGTCTGATTCCCTGGCTTCCAAATTCTTTCTGCGTTTCTAGCACTTCCCCTCAGAGCCTGGGTCCTTACAGGGAGAACTGGCAGGGCTTCAGGAGGAAGCCTTGTCCCATGCAACTGACAGCTCACACCACAGCAACACCTGTAACTGGGGAGTGGGAAATGTGGGTGTGGATACTTTTGGCCCAAGGAGAGAATTCTCACTTCTGGATGACTGTTTTAAGGCCATTTATGTATTACTAGGGAAGAGAGTAAGATTTCCTGATATACATTTTGGAAAAAAACCCACCAACAATATGTTTTAGATTTTTACGAAAGAGAAGATATTTATAGCACCATAAATCCAGAGCGTAGCAGGTACCTTCTATCAGCAGGTGACTGGCCAATAAATGCTGCAGACAGACTGTCTTTGAAATTTCCTGACTTGGCTGATTCCAGACTTCTCCACATACTGGCTTCTGAACACTGCTGCTGCACTAGACTGGAAGCACATATGGATGTCTTTTGATCCTGCTATAGCAGTCATATAAATAAGTCCCTTTGGGGAACTTGGGATGAGGCAGAGTGGAAATTAGTACTTATGCATATAGCGTGTGTGTGTGTGTGTATATATAAATATATATACAGAAGAAAGCAAGATAATTTATCTACATAGTTTCATTGTCTATGAAAATAAAATTTTATTAAAGGAGATATGACGTGCTGGTCTCAGTATCACTTAGATACTGAGAAAACAACTTTTTACTGTGAACTTCATCCTGTGGAAGCTGTTACCCGTGAAGATAGCATTTAGCAAAAAAGAGAAAGAGTAGTAAGGGCTCAGTCTTGCAAAAACCCCAGAATGAATCCCAAGTTACTTCAACCTCAGAGTCACAAATGCTTCCAACCAAGCTAGGGCCAGTTTCCAGCAGACAGCTATTGCTGAGGAACACTTAGAAACAGTAAATGGTAACACTCTTTGATTTGAAGAGGTAGTCTAGCAGAAAGGGCTCATTTTCTCTGTGTTCCTCTTCTTTCTCTAAAAGTGAGGTCAGGACAACAGTGCTTTGCTCATTATCCCTCTTTGCAGCAGGATCTGTACTGTACCGGGAAAGGTAAAGTGACTTCTATTAATTCACAATTCAAATGAGATGTTACTTGATCTGTTTTGAAACGATGGGCATTAGGAAAGCCTTGTTTATGGGAGCTTTAGTTATGTGAGCCTTAGTTATGTGAGCAGAGAAGACCTAAGGTAGACCCTTCAAAAGCTCCCCACCTGCCTGGCTTAGGGCATGAGCTGACGGCTTTACACCTGGAATGAGTAAATCTTCATCTTTGTTATGATATGGACACAAATTGTGTTTCTTACAACTTTGACATCACCTAGACTATATCCAAAACAACCCACCTCCTTATCCTTCTGGCCCTACAGGATGTAAGTCTTGGAAATTAAAACCAAAGTTTTAATATAGGCAGATCATGTTTGAGCATCAGCATGTTTGGGTTTACCTGCAACATGTATCTTCATAATTTTATTCCTTCCATCCTGCTCTCATCTAAATCATTACAGTGGCAAATCAAGCTATCCTGGTGTGCTGTACCTGCAGGAGGTTGTGAATACAGCATTCTGCTCTTGCAGAAATGTTGAAAGTTATGGAACTGAACCACAACCATTAAAATTCATCACAAATTCATAATTATCAATTGTGATGCATACCATATACACATCAACAGAGTTTATAAAAATGAAGAAAATACACAGGTAGATTTAAGAATAATTGTTACCGAAGTATGTCTAATAAATATAACGCAAGGGTTAATTTCTCTCCATTGGACATTGTATAGTTCTTTGCAAACATATGAGAGGCAAAGCAAGCCACCCAAAAGATTTGCTGCTGGCATTCCTTTCTTCACTCTCCACTGTGAAATATTTTAAGCTCTTGGCAGGGAGTCTGACATTTGCATACATAGGGAAAGAAAAAAGTTACAATTCAATACATTAAAATATGAAAGGAAGAGATGAGAGTTACTAAAAAAGAAGGAAAATTAGTGCATGTTAGGTTTCCATCTTTAATATGTGACAGACTGTTGCTACAAGAAAATAGATGCAGTTCACTTTAAAATAATTTCATTGGTCCACTTGAGGATTTGAAAAGATAGCAAAGTCAAATAATTAAATGATTTCAAATTAATGCTTAAATGTTATTTCACAGAATTGTGGTATCTAGTCAGTGAAATCTGAATATTGTTCTCTTCTAAGCAGAGTCCTTCAGGACATGCTGTGACTATTTCTCAAAGTACTACAATAAACCACCTTTCCTGAAACACCAAATACTATCAGCTCCAAGCAGCATCTGAGAAAGTGATGTCTAAAGATCCCAATAGAACTAAAAGAAATAGAAAAAAAAAAGAAAGCGAAGTAGAACATCATTTCATAACTCCCATGTACAAAAATACAGAATAGAAATAATTAGAAAGCGATTATATTCTAGAGGTCAAGTGGAGGAAGGTCAAGTCCGTGATAAATATCAAAACAGTTAAGCTGACTTTCAGGGCTATTAAGAACTGAGAACAAATCAGAAAATTCATTATTTTCTGTCAGTTTGTGAAGGTTTCCACACAGTTTAAAGAATCAGTACAATCCTGACCATCTTTATTAACAATATAAATCAAAAGGGTAAAAATAATATCTGAAGATGTGAGAGACCTTGAAGAGTTACTAAAAAGATTAAAAGTCACTGGCAGAAGGTGACAAAAAGATTGTGATAAAGATCCAGAAAATCACAAACAGCAGAGATTTGGAGGAAGCGAGGAGGGATGGATAGTTCAGTATTTGCTACAATATCTTGGGGGCAACTTATGAATCTTAGTGTGTGAGAAACAACAGGACTGAAGTAAATGGCTTACAAGATAAATAGGAAGAATAAAAAAAGAAAATTAGAGTTTTAAAATAAAAAAATCACAGATACATCTCCTCTGCACATACCCTTTCACAAAGGCATTGAAGCATCTAATAGTATGGGCCAGCCTAGAGGCAAAAGAGAGCAAAGGACATGCAGGAGACTCAAACGCACGTGAAAACTGCTAAAAATAACAGGTGTCTGGGACACCAGCTCAGCACTGTTCCTACCATCCATATCAATTTGTTCCCAGCAGTCCTCCAGGCAAAGCAGGGCTAGTTTTTAGGCTGTAGCAAGTATCAGACAATGCCCAGCAAAACCTGAGGAAACAAATGAGCCAGGAATTATTTCCATTATACAACCTGGACAGATCTGGGCTGTTTGGATAAGGGAAGGAAGTTTAGCTGTGGCAAGCTATGTTACTCCACTTTCCCTAAGGACCATGTCAGACCCTGTTTTTTGTACAGATCTGTGTGATCACAGGGATTCCTATTAAGCTTTTGGTAGAGCAGATGGTCTACTTGCTTTTTACCAGATTGGAAGAAGCTGGACAAGGGATCCCCAAGACCACAAAATCATTAAGGACGCAAGAAGAAAGCGGAGAAGAATATAGCCAGGACCTCAGTATAGTGTTATAGCAACCTGAACTCCAATCAGTAGTATCAATCTTCATTCATGTGCAAGTCCAGCTGTGGTTCAGGTGGGAAGTGCTGGTCTCAGTGGCCAGCTGTTGCCCCAGGGATCTAAGGCCCAGGTTAGAGCAGGATTTAAGTGCCAGCCTTCCTTCCCTGTTTTAGAGAAATGCCACTTCATTACGACAGCAGTTGAAGGCTCCTACATACCTCTTGAATGATGTGTTTGAGTCCCTGGGCACTGCTAGTGAGTACCTTCAGTAGTGCTTCCTTGTAGGATGCACTTTGCACAGGTAAAGGCTTACTCTACCCAAACCAATTTGGCATTCAGGTGAGGCTCCTATGTGCTCAAGTCTCTTTGAGATGTCAGTCCTGACTTTGAACATCCCTTACACTAATTATAACAGCCATGTGGAGTTTAGTCTGTATTTGAGTAGGTTGTCTTGTCACTGAAACTCCCTGGCAATTCCTGTACACCGGCTGTTTAGTAGTGTGGGATTACTTTGAACTCATTGCAGCCATCTAATAGTTAAATTTCTAATCTAAGTGGCATTACCTCAAAGACACTTCCAGAAGATGATTAATGTCATGTACTATGTGCACCTCTCAGATCCTCTTTTCTCTCTCTTGATCCCAGAAGGAGCTTAGGTGCCTCACGTAGCCTATAATCAAGGGAAAAAAGAAGAATTTACTGTTAAAGCTGTGTAACTTGACACTTTGATTTCTTGTAATTTGTTATGTTTTATGTATTAATTAGGTTCTTTATGGGAAGGGTTGTTTGTTTTGTTACCCGTGGTTATTAACATACTTGGACAAGTTGTCATAAGCTCAATGCTAAGAAAAGCCCCTTTGCATGTGGAAACTTAAACCTGTAGTGTCTTACTGGTGCTGGTTTCAGATATTACATCTGGCTGGAAGTAGACTGTTTTAAAACAGAGTTTTTAAAAAGAGCAGAGGAAAGCAGCAGGTCAAACCACATGAGAGAGTACAGTGAGTAGGAGGGATACAGCTTTATGCTGATAATTTTATTCTTTCAATATCTAGTGACCTGCACTATCCTTCTGCAGCTAAAATTCCATTGTATTTATGTTAGTTAATCAAACAATACAAGCCAGTTATTTTCCCCAGAGGCAAAAGATTTTTCTTGAAGGTCTTTAAACTACGTACTAAAATCTAGATGCATTGAGTTAGCTGTTGATTTTTCTTGAATATTTAAGCACATATACAAGTTAGCTCAGAACCTATTCCATCAGAAAATGGTCACATAAAGTAATTAAAAATTAGTTACCAGAGATTCTTTTTGCCAATAATTTATTCTATATTTATTGATAATGATACAGTGGAAAGATTCCATTAATACATTAGTACATTAAATTTAATTAATAAATTTTGCATATGTCATGTAATTGAAGTTTGAGCTTAGTTTAGATTCAAAGACATACTTCAATTCCATTTTTGCTACCATTTCTTGTGTCCTTATCCTGTTCTTCAGCATAAAGTTTTAGCACACTGTTATGGATACACCAAAAATCGGAAGATTTAAAATATTGAGATAGAAAGAAGAATGATTCCAGCTGATTTTTAATAAATTTGATAGCTAACAGTTATTTATGTCTATAGAGTACTTCCTGAAGTGGTTTAAATCAAACAAAAATTAGAATGTTCAAACCCTAGTGGTACTTTTATAGTCTGCTTGTACATCATATCCAAGTTTTAACAATAGATTTGCACTTCTGTCCTCACAAAAGGAAAAATCTTCAGTTAGTTATTTTTGGCTTTCCTGCCCCAACTACAAATTGCATGGGAAAACTCATGCTGAATCTTTGGCTATCCTTATTTCACAGCTAGAACCTAGCACCAGAGAGGGCTTTGCTCCATTGCCTTGTAAAACTATTTACCACTCTCCTCTGCAGGTGGACAGGAGAGCGAAAATGTAACAAAGGGTTCATGGATTCATAAGGACCAGGAAAGATCACTCATCAAATACTGTCACGAACAAAACAGACTTGAATTACAGATATTAATTGAATTTATTAGTAATAGAATCAGAGCAGGATAAAGAGAAGTAAAATAAGACCTAAAATTACTTTCCCCCCATCCCTCCCTCCTTCCCACCTCTACTTCTCCAATGTGAATCCATCCCACGAGAGACAGTTCTCCACAAACTGCTCCAACATGGGTCACTCCTCCACACGGTGGAGTCCTCCAGGCATAACCTGCTCCAGCATGGGTCGCAAGTCCTACCAGGAAACCGGCTCCAGTGTGGGCTCCTCTCTCCACGGGTCTGCAGGTCCCTGCCAGGAGCCTGCTCCAGCACACGCTGGATCACAACTTCCTTTCAGGCATCCACCTACTTTGGCATGGGTCTCCTCCATGGGCTGTGGGTGGATCTCTGCATCTCCATGGATCTCCATGGGCTGCAGGGGCACAGCTGCCTCACCATGGGCTGCACCACAGGCTGCAGGGGAATCACTGCTCCAGCATCTGGAGCATCTCCTTCCCCTCCTTCTCCAGTGTCTGCAGAGCTGTTCCTCTCACATATTCTTACTTTGCTTGTCTCTGGTTGCAATTACAACTATGCAATCACTTTATTTCTCTTCTTAGCTATGTCATCACAGAGGCATAACCATAATATCTGGTTGGCCCAGCCTTGGCCAGCAATAGGTCCATCTTGGAGCCAGCTGAGATTGGCTCTGCCAGATGTGGAGGAAGCTTCTGGCAGCATCTCACAGAAGGCACCCCTGTAGCCCACTCACCACCCAAACCTGGCGGCACAAGCTCAATACACTACCATATATCTTGAGGCATTTATTCTTTCTCCAGAAATCATCCCATGCTGTCATGAGTTTGGTGGTTATGATTCCAGTGCACTTACTAAAACCAGATAAATCACACCTGAACTCTCAAAGATCTTCTCAAGGGCTTTAAGTAGTATGGGAGATAAAATTTATTTTTTATAGTTCTTTGTGGAAGAAGTTTTGGAACTCAGAGTAACTTCAGCACCTAACAGCCTAGATTTTACCTGAAAGTACTTGAGAGAACTCCCATGTGCCTCAGCAGTCCAAAAGTTGACTGGCTGTTAGTAGTCCGTAGTCAACAGAATATGCCCACAGTCTCTCTCCTAGTCTATTCTGGGGTGCTGCATTTCAGACAGAAGACTTCGGGATGTTAACAGCTGGCAGAGGCAAAAGATTTTTTTGATTACTTATGTATGTACTAGTATATTCATAATTCTCATTCTTTAGGATTCATTGTAGAATTTGTCATTCAAATGGAAGCTGATAGATCTGAACCAGCAATGTCTCTTTTTTCTGGTACTTTATATTTCACTAACTACTAAAATCTAGTTGGCATTAATCTATTGGTAATTTTAAGTGTAAAACCAATCCTCTCTAAGGTCAGGACATCTGAAATGGTAAGAGAAAAAGAAGGGAAAGATGAAGAAGAATGGGTTTCTACAGCCTTCAGCTTCCATAGTAACAAAGAGATTTGTAACAAAAGTTCACAGAGTAGATTTCAGGAGAGAATATAAAACATCATACAAAATTTCAAAGAAAGTTGGAGATATCAGAAATGCATTATCAGAAGAAACACGATAAAGGTTAATCATCAGATCATTTTTCTTTCTGGTGTTTTTTATCTGAGACATCTCTAACAGAAAGTGAGGTATTTTATTCTGTATAACCACATTTTCCTAGCCATGGATTTAGATCCACCCATGCCCAAGTGGGCATTCAGAGCCCTCCTCTCCTCTAGACCTGAGTCATTGTTGAAATTCCCCATGTGGTATATAACAAATTCCTTATTTCTTGCAGACACTGCTTTCTCACTATCTATTTATCATGAACTATTTTCCTGATTTATGTGACTCACTTTATAAAAATTATTTATTTCCTATTAAATTTTTGCCAAATAATGAAGTCAGTCATCATACAATTTGTTTTATCCAAAGTCTGTAGTTTTGATTACAGTGTTTAATCAAATAAGGGATGATATTTCATAGGTAGCATTATTTGGAGTTGAGCTGACGAGCAGAGCAACTGGAGGAGCCAGAAAACAGAGCAATAACAGGAAAGGTAGTTGGGACAAGTAATGCAATGAGGTAAAGGCTGTGATGAAAACTGAGGCAGCTACCCAAAAATTTAGAGCTGCATGTTAACATTGAGTAGATATAAACTAGTCACACAAGAGCCATCACCTGACACGTGTTCGATTTCCATCTGTTCTTTAAAGTAAGGATAGAGACAAAGAAGAATGGGTATTTCAAGGAAAAGCAGGTAAAAGACAAGGTTTCCGGTACAACAGAGCCCTTGCAGACACCTGCTGAAAACAATGCCTGGAAAACAGATATGTGTCCAAGAGCAAAAGATTTATGAGCAAGGCCAAGGGCTATGGTGGCTGGTAGAGCAAAGAGCTGTTGACTGTCAGATCAGATAAAAGGATTAACCCATATTTTTTCTGCTTTGGCACAATCACAATGAGTCACAGAAAGCCATCAGAAAGCCAACTTCAACAAAAATCAAGATTGCAGTAATGCTTTTAGTGAAAAAAATAAACATTCTGAAATACAACTTTTTGTTGCCTATTGTTCTACCATATCTGAGAGGATAGACATACAAGAAAATATTACCTGAATAAACATGAAACTGCCCCTTAAGCATATATTTATTTTATGTGGTTTTTGCACTCCTGTGTGTACTTCCCAAATACATTTGAGGCATTTTATTTTTCTGGGTAAACTTCTTTCATTGTCTTTAAATTTGCTGTATATTTGATACAACCGTAGGAGTTTTGTGCTCCTTATTAAAAGGCTTCACAAAGTATCCTGTCAAAATACTTGACATCAAGACATCCCAGTCCCATAAGTATTTTGTAAGAATCCTAGAATTAGATCTTAAACAGCTTTTAATTCAAGAAACCAAACCCATCAAGGTAAGTCTGTTAACACGATATAGATATCTTGTGTCAAACCAGGTAATTTCCTTCCATTAACCATCCACTGAACCTCCCAGTTACATCTATCAAGAAATCAGTTGTGGGTTTTTTTTCGGTTTTGTTTTCGTTTTTGGTTTTTTTGTGGGTTTTTTGTTTGTTTTTTGTTGTTTTTGTTTTGGTTTGTTTTTTGTTGTGGTTTTGTTTTTGTTTTTGTTTTCACTTCCATAGCAATTGACAACACGAAAGAGAAGATAACAGAGAAAATTGGAAAGTAGCATAGGTTTCAGATCAGAAATGAAGGTGCTTCTCTTTAAGATCTGCAGGGGAAAAAGCAAACTTGAAAGGAGAAAATAAGTTATACACAATAGTATGGTCTTTGAAATCCATTTGAGCCAACACAATTCAACTGGAGCTTCAAAGGGTGATTTCAATGATGACCCACTCTTCTGTGTGTCGCGCTAGCCGCTTGCTTTTCACAGCCCAGAGGGCAAGCCGCGACTTGGAAGCAGTGTCCTGAGTCCACGACCAAGGAGGGTTCGCTTCCTTGGTGCCACAGTTGACAGACTCCCTGAGGAGCTTTCAGCTCTCGGCCTCTAGGGAGCTGTGTGGCAGGCACGTGTTGGGATGGCAGCGAGGCGCAGGCGAAGAATGAGAGAGGACTCTCTTTGGCTGTAGTCCGAATCCTTTATTCTCCACCACAAGGCACAGAACAATGCAAGGACCAAAGGGAAGCCAGGGAGAGAGCCAGGAACAAAGGAGGCAGGGGATTTTATACAATACAGGGAGAAGGCGGGGAGTAGGGGAAAACCAATCAGGGAATGACACATAATAACTGGAAACCAATCAGGGAACAACAGAGGTGGGTACAAACATGGCAACCAATGGGTAATCAAACTAGATAGAACTTTCTGGGAGAACATTACATAAACATGAAATGGGCGGAAACATGGGAGGAACCTTGCATTGACTGGCATATTCAGGGAGTGGCGTGACCCTCAGCCTCGTCTTCATTGTCACTTACTGTGGAAGGGTAATCCTTCCAATTTATCTCATTTACCTTGAAGCTGAACGAAGACTGGGTCACTGCCACATCTGTGAAATAGTAACATAGTTAGCTGGTTAGCTGGAAAGAATCTAGGACTTTTCAGATAAAATGTATTTGCTAGTCACTGATTCATTGACTGATGACAGAGAAGAGAAGCACACACCAAAGCCATCCACAGACAATTTGGTTTGCTCATGAAACAGGAACATGCATAATAGAGAAATAATGGGGGAAAAAGAGTTCCTTATTTTCTATTACAATGAAAGAAAGGAAGCAAATGTTGTTTCTGGATAAAACTATGCTGGCTGTGGTGTTCTAGAAAAGTATTTTTCACACGCAATGTTGAACTTCACTGCCAAGAGCCTTGGAGGACAGTTAAGAGTGTTGGTAGTATATAGCCTTTTTACACAAACACTTGTGTTTTCACTTGCAATAAAGCTGCAGATATTCAAATTACTTTGAAAGTTAACTTAATAGCTCATTTTTAGGCTACGACCATGGATCTGCTAGGAATTTATTTCACTGGGACCTTTTTCCATAATATGTTTGGTTTGAATGTGACCTTATCATTGTTAACTGCCACCCCTTATCTGCTTAGAACATCGCCATGGACTTTGCAGGATCTTCCTACTTCCCTCCTTGTACAAGCTTCTTGCCATCTCCTGCATATCCTTAGATGTTTTCTTTGTTTATATATGAATTCTGGTTCGTTATCTGTCAAAAAACCCCATGGATTTCTTTGTCCTGAACTGTCTATTCTGCTATCAGGTACTTTGTCAGTGTTTTTAAAATAACACCCCTACTGCTATTTGAAACAATGCCCATAGTGCTTAATATTGGCAAATTCCCAGAGATATTATGTGAAGTTTTCAAGTGAAAGCAAGAGCCTTAATTCAGGAATATGCAGCAAGGGAACAAAATACCAAACTAAGTTGATCTCAAAGGTGTAGCTGCAATGCCAGCTCATTTTCTTCATAAGAAGCAAGACATTTGTTTTTCCATTGCTGTTCTGTGAAAGCATCATTGTTCTAAAAAAGGTTATTACAAATTTGAAAGAGCGATGATATAACATATAGGGTTTTTACATGTTAACATTAAAACTTTGTGCAGATTCTTTGTGCTACAATGCAGACTTCATCTTCTGTGGGAATTTTGCCTGGCTGAGTGTTAGAGTTCCATTTCTTTACCACAAGTTTCCTAATGATATCCTCTATTTCCAGTTTTCAAAGTTCTTCTGCATCTGTCCCTGACCAATACTAATTAGGATACTCTCTTTAAACTCTCATCTGCTCCACCAAGTGTTTTAAAGGATGCCAAGCACACCATCCAAATTTTGTGTGCAGCTTCTGCCATCTCCTGTATATCTGTTTAATCTCTGGCAGGTTTGCAAAAAGCAGGAGACGAGGAATAAATTAATGTTTATCAGCAAAACCAGTTAGAAAATAGCAACGTTACAACCTACTGATTCTTCCTTCAGGAAAAATAAATTAAACCAAACCAAACCAGAAAACTCCAGTTCATTAAAAACTAATTGTAGAGATTAGATATTTAGATGAAGAAAACACTTTTCTTTTTACACTGTGTAATTTTTACAAGTGGCAAGTGTTTAACAAAAAATGCGAGGTGGGAAATGTTTGAAGAATGTTCTGGTTTAGGAAATAAGTATTTTATTTACTTGGTGCAGGGAATTATGGTAAAGAGATTTCATAAAATTACATGAACAATGACAGATTTCTTGGTTGCACACCCTTTAAAATCAGTATTTACAGTTACTACAGAGATCTGTCTAGAATTTAGTTATGATTGTTTTTATGAGACCTTCCCAATCTTATTAAATGAGCTAAATACTGACTAAGGACTAACCCAAACCCACTGAAGTTATGATGTTATTTATGTACTCAGACAAGAAATCCAATCTCTCTTTCCTGCAGAGGTTTCAGGTCACGTAAAAATGAGCTTTCTCTTTCTTGTTTACAGTTCTCCTGAGCTTACCTAGCAAAAGGTTTCACTCAGAGAAGACAACCTTTCCTCCCATAAATCATCTTCTCTCTGTGTTGGGCTCATGTACAGCTTCTTCCTAAGATCTCCGAAGAGCAGAAGAATTTCATGAAAAGGAAAGGAAGAAGGAGGAATTTTCAGATGCATGGAAGAGGTAGTGAACAAATGTTAAACTGCAGTCTCCTTTTCTGCTGCTGCTTTCTGAGGACAGGCCATGTTGATTTGCATTAGATCACAGACTGTTCAGAGAAAAAGCATTCAAGCAGTAATTCAAGAAAAAACAGCCAATTGAAGATGCCATTATTTTTAGATAATAAGAAAAGACAGTTTCAAATGGTTCAGAAGGGCTGTATGATTACCTATGTTGTACATTTCAAGGATACCAGAAGAAATAAAATTTTTCTACATGAGACCCAAAATCTGCAGTAAGTTCATCTTTTAAAAAACAGTTTTTTCAAAAAAGTTATGTACAGAACTTTGACTCACCACTCACTGAGTAATTTAAGAGAAGGCTAAAGTAAAAAGCAAAGAAACAAAAGCAAGCCTAGTGTCTAGCCTCTCACCCACATTTCTGCCTTGCTTTCCATCTTCCCAGGAAAGATTTGGAAGAGTCTATAATGATGACGATGAATCAAAGTCCTATAAAACTTTAAAGAGGCAAACAGAAAAAGCTACACTGAATGTCTCCATAGCCCCCTCCTTCTTAAGGTCTTAATTACTAGTCAAAAGTTCACCGAGCAGACTAATTGAAAATTAAGTGTAGGAGAAGTGAAAGCTAGCCTTATTTAAGCCAGTGGGAGTCTTATTATCAACACTGACAACAGCAGAATTTCACACAGGATGTTTACTCTTGCCATCCTGGTAAATAGCTCAGCAGCTTTTCTTAGCACTAATTGGGAGACTTTGTAGCAGCCCAGTACACCAAACCTTCCAGCCTGATCCTTGCTGGGTCGTACAGTCACAGTGAATGTGAGCACATCTGTATAGGCAGAGGGGACAATGGGCACATGTTTGTAAGATTGGTTGGACTTTCACAAATTGGAAGTATTGAGAGACTTACATGAACATTACTGCTTATGCCTTGCGTATAGGTAACCCCTAAATTCTATGCAGACTTCAGCTCTAAGAGAATTCAAAATTATGTTTTGAGATGTTCCTTTTATACAGCCATCATCCATTTGACTGTGCAAGGGTCCCTTTAAAGTAAGAAAAACAGTGCAGACGATTTTGCTGCTTGTTTATATCTACTTACTGTAACTTTTATTCAAATAATATTGAAACAAAATTAACATTCTAGCTTGAATTGTCAGTTTGATGTTTACAGCTTTCAAAAAAGAAAAAGGCTGCAAAGGATTAAGGTTCAAGAGCACAAAGAAATTGTGACAAAACATTTTGATCAGAAAGTAGATTTTGTTAGGTATTAAAATTTGACACCTCTTTATTAAATAGAAAATGTGCTATCTGAATGAAAATGCACTATTTTCCTTTCCTATACAGCTATGCATGGATGTGCTTAAAATCTTTCCCCCTGAACTAAAGTAAGGAGCAGTAACATTATCAGAACCAGTGTTCAACAAATGCACAGAAATACTGGAGAGCTTAAGCAACAACTTCCTCATAAGGGGAAGAGGAGGGGCAGGCACAGATCTTTGTGGTGACCAGCAAGGGACAGGACACGAGGGAATGGCCTGAAGCTGTGTCAGAGGAGATGTAGGTTGGATATCAGAAAAAGGTTCTTCACCCAGAGGGTGGCTGGTCACTGGAACAGGCTCCCCAGGAACTGGTGACAGCACCCAGGCTGACAGAGTTTGAGAAGCTTTTGAACGATGCCCCCAGGCACATGGTGGGATTTTTAGGGTGTCCCGAGCAGGGCCAGGAGTCAGCTTGATCACCCTTGTGAGCCCCTTCAACTCAGGTAATTCTATGATTCTATGAACACGGGCGTATTATTCATATATATCTTTGTGTCATTTAAAATTCACAAAAGCTGGGACACAAACATCAATTTCATGGTTTTGATTAAGATAACTATTTTGGTTTTTGCTGTAACCCATACTTTTTATTCACTAAACTGAAATTTTGTCAATACTCATCTTTTAGCCTGGAAGGCTGAAAGATAAGCTTTTCTAGATAAACATTTCTAGAGCGACTACAGAAGGGCATTCTTGCAACAGGAATGTACTCTGTAATTGATACAGAAATATAAAGAACAAGCCAGGCACAAGGGAACTCTGTGTTCATAGGTTCTGCAAGTTGCATTTTCCTCCATCTTTCTCTCTCTCTCTCTTTCTCTTCCTACTCTGTTTTTCCATTTAATTTCTTCACCCATCTTTCCAGACAAAATCTTTATTGAATAGAAAATTATCTATGCTGTCTAGATTCTCACTACTTGGCAACAGCAGGAACAGCAGAAACCTTTCCCCTCTGAAGTTAGTAACGAAAAGGCATCTGTTCATTTCAGAATGAGTCATGATTCAATATATTAATTCAATCTATTAAAAAGGCAGGATATTTTATTAAGGTAACGTCCCTGTCCGTCCCTCCAGGAGCCGCTCTGTCAGTCCCACTGGCACACCTGAGCTGTGACTGAGGCCCCTTCACAGCTACACCCCCACACTCACACAGTCACACCAGGCTTCTGAGCTGGCTCAGCCCCAGGTTTCAGCAGTCTCAGATGAACCGATCCTTAAAATAATTTAGTCTTGGTGCAATAACAAAATAATGCAAAACCAGCTCAAGCTGGTGCCTCCAAGGAAGGACCCCCCCAAAAAAGGAAACTCGGGGCATTTATCCCCTCACAGTCCTCCCAGACACAGGAAAGTCCTAGGCTCCAGCCGTGTCTCTGAGTGTCCACTCCCTGGCCGGGCCCCAGGTCCCCAGGCCCTTTGTAGGGCAAAAGGTCAGCAATTCCCAGCCTCTTGCTTCAGGCTCCCAGAGCTCAACCTGCGGCTCCCACCGCAGCTGCCCCCTGAGACACCGGCACTGAAGGGATTCCTCAACAATTTGACCAGGGGTTTTATTGCTTTATCTTCTCCATTATGATAAGTCTTTACATTGTTTTGCAGCATCATCGTGTTTGTCTTAGTTTGAAAAGACAGGAGTATAATTCTGAAATTGAGGAGCTTTTAGGCAATGATATGAGGAAAAAGAATAACAGTTCTTTATTAATATAAATAACAACAGTACCCACTGACAGAGTCAGGAATACAACCTGGCACCCTGTTCAGGGTGGTTGGCAGCAGTCCAGATGAAAATGGCTCTCTGAAGCACTGATCGGGTAGAAGGATGGTCCAGTGAAAGCTCTTGTCCTCTGGATATCCAGGAGCAGGAGCTAGCTGGTGTGTCTCAGAGTCCACCTTATATTCAGGTGGGAATGCTTGGCTCCTCCCCCCTGGGTGGAGCCTCTTACAATGGGATTGAGATGACTCATGAGTCATGTGGTGAGTTCTTAATGGCCCATTAGCAGAGATAATGGGCCCCCGGATAGCAGGAGATAACAGTGTTTTAACAGTTTAACAGTTTAACAGCTGTTTCAACGGTTGTGCAGATGGTAACAGAATAAACCTATTTTTAACCTAGGACAGTGTTTAATAAGATTTGTTAGAACACGTAAATCTAAGTAATGTTTTCTTCAAAAGCTAACTAGTTTCTCACTAATGACCATATCAAGTTTTAGGAAAAAAGTTCTTTTAATCTCAGTTTCTCAAGAGCCTTGAAAGCCAATACTGCTGATACCCTTAAAGTTATTCTATTTTCTGTCAAAACAGACCCAAATGTTTTCAGTAAAACAAGCGACAGATGGGTTAATCAATTTTTATTTATTAAATGATAAGTATATCAGATTTAAGAAACAAGGGAATTTGTACTCTGTGTGTGTATAGATGACACTAAATTGTGTTTTATCATGCTTAGCACTGCTTGAACAAACAGCACTGTAGTGTTCAGCCAGTGTGAATTCATTTAGTCCACTGGGCTCCATATTTGAAATCCTGTATAAAAGAAAACTTCAAGGAAAATTGTACTTTCACTTAAATTATACTTTTTTCCTGTGCAGGCAGTGAAATATATTTACTATATATATATCACAGCATTTCATTGTGGCAAGGCTTCTGTAAAGGAGGATAAAAGAAATAAACACCAGTTTCCTGAAAGGCAATTTACAAATAAATATAATATTTCTTAACAGATATTATATTAATATATATTCATATATATAACCCATGGTCATATGTTTTCTATTTATTTATTGTGCTAAGGTAACAACTATTACAAACTAGAATGCATACCTGCATAAATTAATATTTAGCTAGTTTATCTTACAGCAAGATCCAAAGCATTTCAGGATACAATGATGGTATCCTGAAAGGAACCATCAGTAAGATGGACAAGGAGTGGACAAGGAGACTCTAGAGGAGTCATTGCCTTTGAAAGATCAGGGCTTGTGGCAACTTTTACAATAGATAACCAAGATGAGACAATTCTACAAGCAATTTTTATGTTGTATAATTACACAGGCTCAGCTTGTCCCATTATATTTTTATTCCCTAATGCACTATAAAACCAGATGCTCTTCAAAATCTTCTACACTGATGTGGGAATTTAAACAAAGTAGTTCATCTTCAATTCAATTTCTTAATTTTATGTGACAACAGAAAGGTGAATATAGACATCATCTTCCAGTCAGTTTCCACAGGATGAAGCCAAAGCAATGAAGGGACACAAATTTAAATACTATCCCACTCCCTTAATGACAAACAACTGAAGCACAACACACCCCTGATTGAGTTGTCTTGCATTAAAATTAACACATAGGTAAGAGAGTAGAGAGAGTGCTTTAGTTAAATAAAACAGAACCACACTAATCTAGGAATTTTATCAAAGTGCTAGTAAACAAAGATAATAGTATGTAAATGACAAGCTTTCTAGCTACATATGAAGGAGTTAGACTGTTGAAATATTAAAAGTCTCTCTCAGTTTTAAAACCCAGCATTGTTTTGGAACTTCCCCCTTCACCTGTACCATTCCCTTCAAATAGAAATATTTATTGGGAAGAGTGAAGACCTCTAAGTTTGTCTATGCATCTGCCAGAGAAAACAGTAAAAAGTAGCAATGATTACTATATTAATTTTGAAATCTAGCAGTTGGCCAATTAGCTGATAATTTACTACAGTTGCCCATAATTAATTTATTCATAAAATGTGCACTTTCTGACTCATTTGCTTTTACTGTGACTATTTTAATATTGGTCTTGAGACCAAATTCACAGTGTATTACTTATTGGACAAATATGGTGAGTGCTAGAGCGGAAGAGACAGATACAAAATATGGAAACTCTGAATTCTTTCTAGATCTATAACATACATAGATTTTATCAATTCTGTATACCTACAAGAGAAACAGAATTTCAGGCACATTGGCTGCAATATTGCAGAAGGATCTCATTTTTTGTGAGAATAAACAGAGAAGTTGCCAGGCACTCTTAGTGGAGAGCTGGCCACTTATAGACAAAAAAGCAGAAAGAGCTGGAGAACTGTCTTCTTCCTGAAGCCTCAAGAAGTCAAGTTCAGTCAGATAAAAGAAGGAAAATGAAGCAGGCCTTTTCAGCCTTACTGAATCTCAGCTCAGAAGCAGTTAAGTGACAGAATCATAGAATCGTTTAGGTTGGAAAAGACCTCTAAGATCAAGTGCAGTCATTAACTCAGCACTGCCGAGTCCATCACTAAACCGCATCCTTAACTGTCACATCTGCATGTCCATTAAACACCTTCACAGACGGTGACTCAACCGCTTCCCCATTCCAGTGCCTGATAAACCTTTTGGCCTAACTGTTTTTCTTACCTACTTTTTCTCCCTTCAACATATTAGAGGTGTCAAAAGATGAAGCATTTTTCTAAGGCACAGCAGAGAAACAGACAGTGACTATAGCAAGCAAAGGGACATTACTGAAAACCATTACTTGCGACACAAGCACCCACTTTAGTAGTCAACGGGTGGCATGTATGTGGCTGCTGGCCCAAAGTATTTCCCTGCTGCTCTTTCTACTGTGAAAGCACAAGTGCTGTTCTAATTCAGGAAGTTATCAAAGGATACAAACTCTTGTTTATACACATACCAGTGCTGCTGGAACAGAGCAGGCCGCAAGGAGAAAATATTTGAGCCAGTACAACTCAACTTCAAAACATTTTTAAATGTCACCAAAGTGAAACTCACGTTGGAAGCCAGATACGTGTGTGTCCGAATAACCTCCCTTCTATTTCAGTCACAAGTGTAAGGGGAGTTTGGAAAGTAAAATGGGACATCTGGGAGTTCAGTAAAGAAAGTGCTACACATGTTTTTTGGCAAAGGACAAGATACTCTGTGGGTTTCTTTGCAGAAGGTTAAGCACAGATGTGTTTATTCCCCATGACTTCCCAAGTGAACACAGCTTTGAAACAAGGAAGATAACTTTGCTTTGTGCCAGTTCCTATCATTAAAAGCAAAGCTCATTGAGCACTATCTCTTCTCTGGCTTCCTCTCTTGTAGTTTGTGTAGGAATAGGTGGTCTCATGTCAGTTTAACTCATACAGGAAACTGGTGGGCATAGCAGGGCACCAGTCATAGTTTTATAGTCTTTTCCAAAGGAACAGCTGCCCCGATTACCTCTGCCTTAATGGCCTTATATCATTAGTATACATATATATAGGTATATATATGAGAGTATTTACATATATATATATATGCGTAGGTATGTGTATATGTCTATATATGGTAATATAAACGTTCTGTTCTATTCTCTTCTGAAAGACAGGTCTCTATACAGGTAGCCCCAGGCAATATGCAGAAAGCAGGGAAAGAAGATTGAAAGAGGAAGGCATGGTGGCTTCAGGTGTGGCTCTCCCAGCCACAGTGCCAGGAATGCTTGGAGAGGCTGGAACCAGTTGAAGGGCCAGTGAGTCCTTGGAGAAGGCAGGGAGAACATTAAGAGGAGCACCATGCCTGGGACACAGAGCACATGAGAGCAGAAAGGCAGCAGCTTATCATGCAGCTGCAGGAGTGATGCAGCACGAGGCTGAGCAGGGCACTGGTACGAAGGTGAAAACTCTGATGGGTCCAGAGAGGAGTGTAGGGGAACAAGGTGCTGCAGACACGATGGATCTGCCCAAAATACCCTCACAGAGTCTAAGCTCAGTGACATGATGGGAAATAGTAACTACCTGTAAAAAACCTGAGACCAGGAAGGTGTCCTGGGGAGCTCAAAAGGTGAGTGCTCACGTCTGCGCTGGAGATGTGAACGTGAGTATAAAGCACGGCCTAATAATGTGTTATTTGTGTGGATACCCTGTGTTTTTCCATCGCAGTCTCCTTTTATGGTATAGAATATAGTCAGAGCAGGCATTCCCAAAGCTCAGAAGTGTCACGCTTACCAACGTCTCTTCAAACCCTGACACGAATGGTTGAACTGCTATTTGTAGCTGCACAAGGTTATAAAATGACTCCCCTTAGATGCTGTTTTGTGGACAGCGTTACTCACCCACAGATCTGCTCTCAGGCTTGCAGTCATTTGGTACTATTTGATATTGTGGAGTCATTCACAGAGCCAGTTTCCCTCGCTCCATGCCTACCTGATGAGTCTTTACGATACTGTAAAGATACTTAGGTTGCTGCTAAGTACATCAGAGGTGATGTATAGCGATTAAAAGCTTTTAAGATGCATATTTCCTAATGAGAAATTTAGTTTACCACATCTAAGTTAGCTTCTAACCTACTGTTTTTGAATGATCTCACACTTCTTTTCTCTCAATCTTTTTACACTCACATAATGGAAATTATGCAACTGTGTGGCAGCACTCATTCTTTCTCAAAATTAAATGAGGTTTTGAAGGCAATTTGGTTTTATTCTATTTGTTTATTCTATTTGTTTATTCTATCACCACCTCCACAGCCGTTAAAACAGCTGGGGCACTGTTATCTCCTGCTATCCAGGGGCCTATTGTCTCTGCTAATGGGCCATTAAGAACTCACCACATGACTCATGAGTCATCTCGTCCCATTGTAAGAGGCTCCACCCAGGAGGGAGGAGCCAAGCATTCCCACCTGGATATAAGCTGGACTCTGGGACTGTAGAGTATCTCCGGCCCACTGGATTTTCCAGAGGACAAGAGCTTTCACTGGACCATCAGGACCTTTCTTTCTTTCTACCCGATCAGTGCTTCAGAGAGCCATTTTCATCTGGACTGCTACCACCACCCTGAACAGGGTGTCAGGTTGTATTCTGACTCTGTCAGTGGTTACTGTTGTTGTTTATATTAATAAAGAACTGTTACTCTTTTTTCTCAAAAAGCTCCTCAATTTCAGAATTATATTAATTCAGAGGGAAGGGGGGTGCATTTCCTCTTCCAAGGGAGGCTCCTGCCTTCCTTAGCAGACTCCTGTCCTTTCAAACCAAGACAATAAGTCATTATACCTTGGAGTTTTCTGGTTCACCATAATTTACTTGGATTCTCCACAAGTCTTAACTGTGTAGTATGCATGGATACATTCTGCTTCCTCAGCAGCTCCTCATTTTTGCTTAATCCCAAACTGTTTTCCTTTAGGGTTAGATTTTGGACACGTCAGAAGTTTTCTTGACTAGAAGTAGGTTCTACAGATACTCAAGTGTAGTTTCTCAAAGCTAACTAGCAAGCAGACATGTGAATTCCATAAATACCATTGGAGGCTTGTGCCTGGACTGCGGAATTTCAAATGCTTAAGGACTTTTCCGTTTGCTTCTGAATAACTCTACCTACCATTTATCCACACCCAATCTGAACTATTCATTTATCCCATAGGCATACTTGGCACGAGTAATATATTCATAATAAATTAATTTCAGTTTTAGGTCTCTTTTGTATTTAAAAATTAAATACTGAATACCTTTGAAAGCAAGAAACTGATACTCTAGTTGTTATTTCTGTAAGCAATAAAAAAAGAGAACAGAAAGAAAGAAAAAAAAATTGGTTTTGCAGGCCTTGATTATGCTTAATACACAGTTCTAATATGCCTATTGAGATAAGCTTCTGGGTTGCTATAGTCAAGAGTAATATGGCCCTTGAAAAAAACAAACATACAGAAAAGAAAATACTGGTAAAACAAAAGCATGTTAGTAAAATGATGCAAAAAATATGTTCAGTACAATCTTACGCTTTACACAGAACTATGAATCTATGTACCTAATGCCTATCTAAGTGAAAGAAACCTAGATAAATAGAGTTTTAAGTTCCCACATAAACAATAGTAACTAATATCACATAGTGATTTCAGAATTACTAAAATTGCATTCTTTGGGAAACGCGTTCTTTACTACTCCTGCCCCATATATGGGTCATGCAGGCAGGGACAGATGTGAAAGGCCTGTTTGCCTAAATAAAATAATTTTGTCCTAGATTTTCAGATTGTTTGCCTGCTTCTAATAAATTTTAATCTCTTGCTTTCTTTATATTTGAAGATGATGACTGTACTTCTGAGTCAGTCTGTATTTTCCTCCCTGTGGACATTTTGACTTTTCAGATGTGGCTAACAAAAATTAATTATTCAGTGGATTTACTCTTCTAGGAGATTAGCCATCAGGGCCACCTGTCTGTGTGGCACGGGTTTGCCCTTTCTCAGGACTGTGGCGATCTTTAGGCTTTTCTAGTAATTTACCGAAAGTATTTCCCACAAGTACTTTCCACATTGTTGTATTACGTAGCATGGTGTAGAAAACACTGTGGTGACTCTGACACTTCTGCTGCCCCTTCCCAGTGATCTCAATTTTCCAACTCTATACATCAACCACTTTATCACGACAGCCAGGAAAACCTTGCTATCTTGTCAAATAATTTTTTCTTGTAAAAGAGATTCAAATGGTGTTAGTGTTTCAGCTACTTTCTTCACCCTCCCTGTATTGTCTTAGCTGCTGGAGGATCTGCCTCTCACATATGCGCAATGTGTCACAAGGGTTGAAACCAGATGACTTCCCAGGCCTCTTGCAACCCAAACCATTCTATGATTCACTGATCAATGTCAATGAAACATAAAAAATTGGATGGAGATTCAAATATTTCACATTATTGCTAACACAGCAAAAGCATCATTGAGACCTGATTCAGTGTCTGAACCCTGCAGCTGATAAAGGAATACAGTAGTACAACCTAGGGTTATAAAACCTCTGCTTACAATCTAGGTTGGGGGGTTTTTTGCATAATTCATTTTACTTCATGGTACCTGAGATAATCATGTTCATGATGGCGCAAACTGCATGAGATTTATGGAATTGGTGGGATGACAGCTGAGCATCTTCCATCAAAATTATTTTTACAAGGCAGGTTTCATTAACATCAATGGTATGAATCATTATATGTCAGCTTACAAACAGAATGCATGCAAACAGCTAATTGCTTTTGTTTGAATGAAAGACTGTGACAGGCTCCCAGTTAACACAAAACTGTTGGCAGTTACTTATGAGATGATTGCTGTGACTATAAGAACTGACACAGACATTGATTCTGTTATGGTGTTCACTAAAATTCCATTTAATTTCGCACTGGGATGCTCCACCTAGAACATAAATCAAACATCAGATGCTTCAGAAGTAAAGATGATAATGAGGCAGATGTGACAGGACTATTTCTGTTGAATCACTTTGAATGTGTGTTCTATTTCACCCTCTCTCACCTACTTCACTGCAAGGATTAACTCTCAGCAGCAGCTAAAAGCAGAAGAAAAGAACAAAAACAAACTCTCTTCAAATTTTGTGAAGTACCTGGGAAAATCTGGCTGCATTCATTTTGAATCATAACCCCCACCAAATCCTTATCCCAGTAATTTCCTATGGTAATGCAGTGACAATTAATGAGTCAGTTAAAACTCCTTAGTGCATTTCTCAGAAAGCTCACAAGTCTTAAGTACAAATAACAACACTTTTCAGCTCACAATCATTGCTCTGCACAGAGATACAAATTTTAATACTCATTGCTCCTTTTAAAAGCATAAATGTCTGTCAGCTTAGACAGATGGAAGAATAGAGTGGAGTAGAGTAGAGTAGAGTAGAATAGAATAGAATAGAATAGAATAGAATTGAATAGAATACTTTATTTCATCTTTTATGAAGACTTTTGCTTTTGTTCCCCAAAACCCTTTTTAAAAGGCTAATTAATCAGCTATCAGTTCAGTTTTCAGTTAAAGGACATTGCACGCCTGCCTCTGAATCTTCTTTCCATTTCACAGGCATTGCTATGAGGGTGTCAGCGGTTCTATTAATTTGCTGCATTTCAGTTCATGAGTGATTTGAAGAAACTGAAGAAAGGAATGATGCAAATATCACTGTGTGTAAAGAAAAGTGTGTCTTTCTTCATTTCATGTCTTTGTACTGCATTGCTTCCAACTGCTCTCAGTTTCACAAGTGTTTTCTGTAGGCTGTCAAGGTCAGCTTCTACTGTGTTTTGGAGACAGAAACAAGAGAATGCTACCCTTTATTTCCAAAAAATCTTCCAAATTGTATCAGGTGGATTTTAGCTTTTGATTTAGTGTTCTTGTAAGGTCACCTTCAAGGTCATTTCGTGCAAGGCAGTATGTTCATTGACCAGTGCTGAGAGGAATGAGAAAGATGAAAAATCTAGAGAAAGGGTTTTTTCCATATTTCAAAGTCCTGAAAATCCATGACATTTCATGTTAATTGGCTCAGATTAAGCTGCTTATTTCATATCTAAATAATTAAATGTTCAGTGTGGGCTATTAATGACCTGTTAGCACAATTGTCACACAGTGTGTGGTTTTGCATGGTTTTGCTCTTTGTTTGCTTATTTGCTTAACCTGACCTATTTCAATTGTAATTTAATGGTGGGGAGTTGGCAATGAACCAGAAGCTTCTCAAGACCTGTTATACATGAGGATGTGCTATTCTTACTAAGTGGGTCTGTCCTCACCAGCTGAGTTTAAAACCACTCTGTTTTGTTAAATCATACAAAACTAAACATTACGTGAAATACAGGACTAATAATAGTAATAATAGTAATAATAATAATTAGTAATAGTAGTAGTAGTAATAGTAATAATAATAAACATTGCCATTTTTGTCATTGGTGAGATGGATATGGAGCTAAAGCGTTAATTTCAGCAGGACTGGCTGCAGTATATATATCACAATGGAAAATGGAGCTTACTTATCCAAATTTAATATCAGTCCTAATTGGTAGCTCTTTAAATCATACGGCCATAAGTCCATGATAAAGATAATAAACATGAAATTCACCCCAGCTTGTCTGTATGGACATAAGATCTCATCTCCCCGAGACAAAGGAGGGAAAGAAAAGCCACACCACTACTGTGGTTTGAAATATTCTGTTTGGAAGCCCATTGGTTTGCACTCATTTTTTCCACTTCTAGTTAAGCTCTGGGAATTGATCTGGGTTTTTAAAGTATTTTAACTGCAAAAACTTCACCCCTGTTCAAACACAGTATGAGATCTCTTGTTGGTTGTGTGGGAGACCAAGTCCAAGTCTCTTCCCTGATGGTGCTGACATTCCTGTAGCTAGGAAATGCTTGTCAGTGGTGTACCTGAGCCGTTGCCCAGTTCTGGAGTTCAGCCAGAGACTGCTGTGTTGCCTGCATAAAATCCACATGAAGTTGATCTCTAGAATTCCCTAAGCCACTCAAAACTATAAGTGTCATCAACAACTCTTTGAAAGAACTAGTCAGAGGTGCTCCATTTTCCAATTAGTGTCATAATTAGCTGGATGGGAGGGGAAGAATAGGTCCTCAGCCTTTCCTGCTTTAGTCAGATCCAACCTTCTCCTTCTTCAGCAAATGCCCCACAGGTGCAAGAGGTGGTGACTCCTGGCTGGGCACCTCACCCCTCTCTGGGCAAAGGTGTAACATTATGCTGTGCTAAGAGCAGGACTGGTGGTGCTGGAAGGGAAGGGTACTGGTTCTCTGAGTTTGCTGGATGAATTTGGTCCCTTGAGAATTTAGGTCATCAAGTTTGTAAAGTCTTATGAGACTGATTTCTCAAGCCAGACTTAGTCTGAGCATGTATACATCTATGAACACTGGAGAATTTCATTCACTTTTGTGTAAAAAAATGTACATTCTAAATTAAGCAGCTCATGAGTTATTATTCAGCAACATAATTATAGACATGAATTCCTGCAATATTTTTAAGTCCTACTTTAATTACTGGAAGCCCTTCTTTGGATCTGGCCCCTTGTTTCTTTCAGGTTTCCAGCAAGAATTGGGGCATATTAAATTAACATTGTCTCAGTAGGAAATAAGCCTTACAAAAAAATTTTAATCAATACTCTGGTCATCAGTATTCAAGACTCCTGTGCTTATTGCATATTCAAATATTGACTGAAATGCTTTATTAAGAGAAAGGCTCTGCTTTCAGTGCAACACTATACATGAGTTTGGATAAAAGCTTCTAATCTGTATTCTGACCACCATATTTAATATGCATCAATTATTTATAGTGATTAATTGATTTGTTTTTAAGGCAAGAGGTAGACAATGTTCTGATTAATTTGAGATTGAGAAAGCTTGCATATATATTGTTTTGTATTTTCAGATTAAAATTATCTCAGTATTCTCCCAAAGCAGGTGAAATGTTGACATTTATGAACCTTTATGTTCTAAGATTTTTTAATTGTTGACTTTTTACATATATTAGGTTTATTATTAGAAAGAAATTATAAACATGACTTGCTTTTTTCTAATAAATTTAAGTGAAATGAGAAACATTAGAACTACAGAAGAGATTGGCATACCTCAGAAATTCATTGAGTGGGACACTGTAATTTAAATCCCTTATACTGCCTCAATAGAAAATCTGCTATGCATTTTTAAGTCTAGCTCTTCAGTTTTCTGGATGTTGTAGTTGAGACAAAAGATTATGCATTCATCTTGAAACCCTGTTGTCAAGTAATTGTACTGAAATGAAATACAGGGCAAAGGCAAACCAGCGGTTCCCTTGTGTTTGTGTTAAAAATAAGGCAGAAAACTCCATCTTGCAGAAAAATAGAGCAATATTCAGCTGGTCTTTTATCCTTTAGACAGATTTGTGTCTGTGGAAGGGTGTTAAAAAATGATTGTATGGGCAATATATAAAACTAAATTGGATATATCTTCAGTTAAATTTGAACTGTCTCTATAGTATTTGTATGTGAATTGTCTGCTTGAAGAATGAAGGAAATTATCTACTATGATTGATACCAGTCTGGTGTCTTTTCAAATGGGCATTTTACAATCTAAGCAGCTGTCATTTTCCAGCTACGTGACATAGCAGGCAGTGTATGAAATATGATGTGTTGTCCTTTTCAACAAGGTGTAAAACCATCCCTTATAAACTGAATCCATTCCCGTGCAAACTTTGCTCTCCTGGCTGGATGATTCTGCCTGAGAAGGTGCAGGGCAGGCTCAGCATCAGCCTGGCTGGGCCCACTTTTATGTCACTGCTATGGCCACTCCAGTGCCCCTGACTGCAGCCTCTGGGTACTGCTGATCACAGAGCCTTAAAGGAAGGCCAATATGTACCAAAACCCCATCTCTTATTTCTCTCTATTGTCTCTGTCCTATTGCTCTTAACAACGCTCAATACACCCAAACCCAGTGATCTTCTTGTTGATGAATCAGGAGAGGTCTGTTGGTTTTTTTGGGCTGCTTTGCAGGTACACTGAACTCTAGGGCTGCCTCATGGGCTGGTACCTGCCATGTGCTGAGGGCCTCAGGAGTCAGCCTAGCTGATCTCAGCAGTCCCTTCTGTCCCTGCAGTCTCTGAAGTGCTCCATCTGTCACAGGAGTAACTGCAGCTGTTTCTTTCAAGGCTTCTTTCAAACTTCTAAAGCTTAGAAACAGCTGAGTAATATCAGCAAAATAACATCAACAAGTAATATTATGTGACATCTGTATAGAGTTGTATGAAGGTGTGGTTTGAGCAACTGCGTTGTAAGTAGCTACAGTGAGTGGTAAGTACCATCTTCCACTGCTGGACTTTTCTGTCAGGATTCATTAATTTTTTTTTAATCGATGTTATCAGTATCCATGTTCTTCTCATCCAACCACTTTGGAAAAGTCACCCACTTCCTATCTTGGGGCTGTCCAGAAACAGTCTGTTGTATCCAAAACACTCTGTCTTGAGGCAACCTTTCAAAGGTACTTTACTCAAAGGTGACTACTACTGTGTTACTAGTACATAATTGGTTCCTATATTTGAAAACTATCTCGAGTACTCTTGGAATGCTTATCAATTTTTGAATACTAACAACGAGTTTTTAGCTAGGAAGCTTTCCACATGATCCACTACAGCAGAGCAAATCACTGCCTTGTAAACAAACAACAAAAACAGAGGTGGAATGCAGCTTCCACTGAACTAGACAGGCAATATCAGGCAAGATTTGAAAACTAAAAATTGTTACTGCTTCGTGTGACTCTCTGAAGAAAAAGGTGGAAGACTGAAATCTCGAAAGATATTTCATTAAATATTCCCATAATTTTAGTAGCTGTTGCTGTGCAATCGCTCCACGATGCTGTGAAGTTCAATTTCTACTGGACACACACCTTTCGGAACAAGAAAATAGTCAAATCTTGCAAAAGTTTTTAGGACTAGATTTAGGATTTAGTATTTAGGATTAGATTTTGCCTTTAGGTACAGCAATGCTACACAGTTACATACTAGTTTATTTGTATTGCATTCTTTAACCCTGTGAATTTTTCATAGGAGTAATTTCTAGTCAAAACTATGGAAACCTAACCTGAATGATATTAAAATTAACTACTTTTAAACAGCTAGATTTCTAAGCAGTCACTGTAAAATCCTGGTCTGTTGTCACCTTTCCCTTTCCATCTGAGGATGGGGCATTATTTGCTTTGTGCTTTGAAGGAGTGAACTGCAGTGTAAGAGAGCTCCACCTAAGCCATCTCAAAAATTGTTAGTAACTGAAAGGAAAGAGAGATGACGATATTCAAACCTCATCAAAATTCCTAGCTTTTTGGTTTTCATTTTAACCAGCGGTATCATCTGTCACCTTTTTAAGGAATATATTGGTTTGGGAAGTTTATCTCTATGTTCATACATTTCAGACTTTATCCTGAACCTGCTGCTTGAACTGAGCCCGAATTTGGTGGTTTGTGAGAGATTGCTTCCAATCTGAGCAGGTGGTGGTGGTTTATAGGAGACGTGGTAGGATGTAAAATCAGGAAACAAAAAGCAAGTAAATTAATACAAATAGGCAAAACACTGAAAAAAAAAGAGTTCTTGACAGCTGTCAGACTGCAGAACAGAGGACACTGAATACAACAGAACATAAGCCAATTCAGAACTCAATATAGAGTGACACAGTAATGATACAGAGGCAAAAAAAACCCCATTAACCCGAACTCAATTAATGTATCAGAATTCTGGACAAGGATTTATGAAGAAAGAAAATTTTAGCATTAAAATAAATGGAGAAAAGTCTGCTAAAAATGTGAAGTTTTTGTTTGTACAGCAAATCCAGAGCGCTAAAGATTACTGAGAAGTCGTGGTAGGAATCACAATAGGGTGTTAGTGCTGAGCCAGGGGAAAGGACCATCCTGTGGACCTGCTGGGGCAGCCCCCGGTGCTGTTTGCCATATCTGCTGCCAGGGCTCGCTGCTGGCTCAGGCTTGCCTTGCAACCCACCAGGACCTCCAGGCCTTTCCCACAGAGCTGCTTCCCAGCCTTCTGTGCCGTGGGGGTTATCCCTTTATCCCTGCCTAGCTGCAGGACATGGGTCCCTGTCAGCCCATTTCCCCAGCCTCCCCTTGATGACTATTCCCTCTAACTTGGTGTTGCCCACAAACTTGCCAAGAAAGCAACCTTTCCATTCATCTAGGCCATTAATTTAGACACTATATATAAGTACTGATGCCAGTATTGTATTTATTTCTGAACTGGGATAAACCACCTTATCCTCTTTTTCCTTTCTTTTGCAATCCAACAGCCATGTCTACAATCTTTTTCCAGTGCCTTTACTGCGTATAGTAATTTTTTGTTTTGTGTTTCCTGATTCAATCTCACACCTCTCCTATAAACCATGACCATCTGTACAAATTGGGATTGAGAGATGTTACTCACATCTTGACTTTACCTATCAGTTTTGCTGCTCAGAAAAGACACGATTATGACTATGATTGAAAACCAGCCATCACTGCAGAAAATGTACATTAACAAGCAACCACTGTCTCCTCAATACGGTGTTAGATGTGGAAGAAGATATTACTGAATATGACTCCTAAGAAATACTTATGCCAATGGACTTGCCATTGTACCCTTAACGGAACTCAGAATATCTGTGGGGGTCATTTTCAGAGTTATCAAGGCTTATAAAATGCAATGGTTTACAAATGAACATGTTGAATATACAGAAGAATTAAAAGATACGGTCAAGATAATCCTGTGAAGTTATGATGGCATGAGACACATTGGAAAGCATTTAATTCCACTAGGTATTGGCCAAAATGCTTGTCTACACAATAGCAACCATTTAATCTAATAATATTATAATGTATGGTTTCTGTTTTTCAAACATGTTAAAAAGAGATGCCTTTTCATATTACACTTTACAAGGCACATATTTCAGATGCTTGACAAGGTGTAAATCTTTTCCTAAATTACAAATCGACACATCAGTCTTGTGGTATAAAGAACAGTATGTTACAATGGTAATAAATTAATTTTCTTTATTCTTAAGCATGAAAAGCATACACCCGTTCAATGATTGGTAGCTCTGTTAAATAATTAGACAGATTTTATTATTTCCTGACAAAACAATACAGGTGCCTGTCAAAAAAGCCTCCAAACATTGTGCTACATTAAGAAGAAATAAATGCTTCTACGTTTTTTTAAAAAATGCTCCCACCTTTTCGTAGAAACCACCATGATTCAAGAAAACATCTACTGAGGAACAGCTAGCAGGGAAATCCAGTGGGTACGGGTGAAAATCATAATGTAGTGTAAAGATTGTGCTCATGACTCTAGAGCATAATAACTAAGATGTGAGCTGGTTTGACATCCTGTCTCTGACAACTCACACTGTTTACACTGGCACATCAAACTGGAAGAGCAGAACCCCTCACTCAAAAGCATATAAAAAATGTAAACATTAAATTAGTTATTTTTGAAGCAGATACATTTGTGACTATTTCTACTCTGAAAGTGGGTGTGTGGCCTTTGCCAGGCAAAGCATGGTCAGAGATCTGCTGTGTCTAGCAGGGCATTTGAATGCATGTTGTGCCTGTGAAACATCAAAAGCCATAATACAGCTTAAAAGCAGATATTTCTGCTGCTGAAGGTGTTAAAAATAACTGCACCAGTTAAAATAATATTAAAATATTATTAAAATTTTATTAAAATATAATTAAAATAACTGATTTTAGTTTGTGATTATATTTTCTGATCAGCAACAGTTTTTTTTTAATTGTGCTGCTTTTAAGCAGCAATAAGAAATTAGTCTACTCCAGGACTCCACTGCACTGTCCCTATAAAACATCTCCTAGCATTTAATGGATGTTATGGTAAAGAGGAATATTTTAGTCTGAATCCTGCTTGGGCTGTCTATGGTTGACATGATTGGACAATGTGTCCTTTAAAATATCATTGTTCTGAGCAATGTAGCCCAGTTTATCATTATATCTCCAATAATATACCATGGCATAGTATAATTATTCTTTTTATTTTCTAATTTTTAAAAAGTATTTTGGCTAGGTATTTGTCAATATTGGATGAAGATGGTATTTACTCTGCCTATATTAAGCACTTCAGTTTAGATCCCTAAACTGGCAGCCTGTTTATCCCAAGATCTCTTTTCAGTGAGTAGTGAGATAGAAGCATTTTAGAGAATTTCAAGCTTGTCTTCTTCCTGACTGAAGTTAAGTGTGCCTGTCCATAAACTATACTGACAGAAAGAGAGACTAGACTTACAACTCAGGGGCTTAATGGTACGTGGCATGAGTACTCCAGTTATCTCGAAGGAGGTGAAATAAATGCTGAACTGTTTTCACTCTAAAAATAAAAAAAATCCTCCCAAAAAAAAAAGATTTTGAAAGTTGCTGGTCAGGTAACTGATATATTTTCAGTTTATCTCCTTTTGGGTTTGAAGAGCCAAAGTGTTTTATTATGAGAACACAGGAGACATTAGGTTCTAGAAAATCTGTAGTTTCAACCAGTTTCAGGTATCAGCTTCCCTTTAAAATTTGAGACATGATAAAGTCCAACAATATTTTTATATTATTGTGAACTACTACTGATTGATGTGCTATTCCATACTGTCATGAGGAAACAGAAAGATAAAATAATAGAATAGTAATAAATTAGGTGATTTTGAAAGGATTAGCCCACTTAGAAGTGTCATTCTTTAAAACAAAACAATAAATATCTTCGTCTCAATACATCTTCTAAGAACAATTTCATTTATAAACTAAAAATTTAATCAATATAGCTTTCTGAAGAACAGCTGAATTGATGATAAAAGGTTTAATGAAAATTTTTCTATGAGGTTTTGTGCAGATCATCAGTCAGGTTGACAGCCCAAATAAATAATCCAGTTATTTTTAAGAATGTGAGATCCCAGTCTTTGGAATGACCTACAGTTTTTCTCCAGTACCATGACATTTTAAAAGAATGACATGTTTTTATGCTTGATTCAATTTATTTATCTTTTCATTTCCTGATTGTCCGAATGTCAATTCTGTGCAATTTTTTTCTTTGAATATTCTAAAAAAACCTGAAACTGTTTATTTTTCCATGTTTGACAGGTTTTATAAATAAATCATCTGGAAAAAAATCAACTCACACACCTTCTTTTGTTTGACATAATATAGAGCAACCAGGTATACTTAAGGATCCGGATTTTCTTTTATATATTACTGTAAAATGCAATGGCTTATTGCAGACCCAGGAGCACAAATGGGAGGAATATAGAGAAGCTAAATTAGAACACAGATATTGGCTTTCCAGCACTGTGCGACCGAACCAATGTAGATAAAATAGGCTATAGGATTTCCAGGTCACCAGTCATCAAAGAATATTTGACAGGTCCTGGTCTATTTAAGAATCTGATATAACTGGTTTTTATTGCTTGTAATCTTTTCTCCACTTGCTTTTATTACAGTAGGAAACCAGACTTACAAGGTAGCATCTGTTTCCCTGAAAAATTGAATTATCTTTGTTTCACACATATTCATTATTAGCTTATCCTTTTGAGACTTACTTTTCCTTTCTCTAGGGTTACAAAAGAGGGCACAAAGCACTGCTTCTAATACCAAGATACTGGATGGCAGACATGTTCTTGGAGGAAAACAAACAGACTAGAAGTTTGTCACTATAATACAATTCTTAAAGTGTGTTCTATAGCCATGAAGTACAAAAATGTAAATGAAATATCTTTAATTTTAATCAGTTTTAGTCAAATGGAAAATCTTGCATTATAAAAAATATTTGAAGTTAAAATATAGAAAGGGATGCTATTGAGAACAGTGAAGAAAATTTAAGAAGTGATCATAGCATCCCTAGTGGCACATTAACACTAAAACATTTATATAGTAACACTTAATGAGACACTAGACTTGACTGAGGAGCACAATGCATGTAAGAATAGACTTTCAGCATATAGTGGTGCTTCATTTTGTCTGGAAATTGTAAGAAAGGCTTTTATAAATGAGTAGAATATTTCAGAGAAAACCATACAAATTTCCCAGTTGTATATTATTTTCTTAGTCCTTGCTGTTAGGCATTAGCGCACAAAGACATTTCAATCCTTAATATTCTCAATGAGTTGAAAATGTGCCCTGTTTGCAAAGCTTGGGCGCTTGTCTCTGAAGCACATTCAGGGACTGTAACCTGCAATCAGTGCCCAGTGTGTTATTCAGGAGCGTTATTCATGCCCTCATTCGTGTCTTTTCATCTTGTCTTCGTGTGCTGTGCTCGCCTATTGCATGGTCTGGCAGACATGAATAATTCCCACTGTCGGCCTGGCCATGCCCATCCCAGTTCCAAATGGAAAGCTGGCACTCACAACCCTTTTTTCACTGCTCAGTCCCCTGTTTGGTGTTTTGATGCTTCATTATGCTTACCAGCCTGCCATGGGAATTTCAGAAGCTATCTCATCTTGACCTTCACATCACTGTAAACAAACCGAAGTTAAAAGCATAGATTACTGTGACCTCCCCTCTGCTTCTGCCACTGGAAGTGGATTTATGCTGCAGGATAATCTGCTTTCAGAGGAGGTTGCCTCTGCTTCCCATGGTTCTGTGCCCTTTGGCAGAGACACGGAGTCAGTCAGCACTGCTGCTTTTCAGCTGAATGCTCTTTGATGGGTGACCAAATACCGATGGCAAGTTGTCTGCGCATTGTAAGATTTGTGGGTTTTTCAGTGCAAGATTTTGCCTTAAAATGGTGAGTCTTTTTGTCATCATTCTTCAGCGAGTGAGGCAAACAGTTGTAAATGTGTCATAACGTACGATCTCACAGGTCACGGCTGTACGAGCTGCGTGTCAAGGCACAATTTGGCCTTTAAATGTATAAACATCTGAAATGCAATGCACACCAGGAAAAGGGCAATTGTAAGGGGAAGAGATAATAGATTCATTTTGTTAAGGCAGCGATGACTGGCAGAACCTCAGAAAACAGCTGTTTGCCCACGCTCATTGGCTTGCTTAAATCTGTAATAGGTTGGGCTTCAATGTACTCACTGACAAGGATGGGGAGTCTTGGAAGTCCAGTTGCAGGAAAAAGGTATTTTTATGGAACTGGGCTTGTTTTCAACATATACCTAATAAAAGAGATGCACTAAAAAAGATTTTTGAAAAGAAGGAAAAGAGAAAAAGAAAACAGAGAAGTTGGATTATTAGTAGCCAATCCCAAAAATGCGGGTTTCTGGTGATGAAAATATTTACATTTTGAATACCTATTTGAATTTTGGACACTCTGTACATACCTGTGAAAGTTGCAGAAACTCATGCTCAGATTTCATATGTAATATGTTTACACAGTTTACAGATATCTGATATAGGTCAATTAGAGACCAAGTTTCAATTCTTACATGAACTGGTTCCTATGGATTAAAAGGCCAAACTTCTAAGAGATGATACATTCTGCCTCAAAATCCTAGGTGTCAGAAAGATACAGGAAAATAGGAGTCTAAAGATGAAGCTTCCAGCTATTTCCAGAGCCTGAAATAATATTTGAGTCAGTTCTACTGTTCAACATGGATAAAAGTTGGAGATGGCATTTATAATTTTAGATGGATTCAGACATTTTGCGAAGGCTTTGATATAGGCAACTTTTGTTACCTATAATGTAAAAACAGTGACTTCCATGAAAAATTCATCCAATTATTATAACAGAGAAAAAAATTGAAACTGGCACTGTTACATATTTAATGGAATCAGTTACAGTATGGTTGCCAGCATGTCATAAACGTTAAAACAGGACTGTGCAAACATTTTAATCTAGAAAAAACAAAAGATAATAAATACTCTGCCCAAGCTTCAAGGATATTTGAAACCTCTCAGTGACTGACAATCATGTCTACATTTGTATATTACCTGATATGTGAAAACATGTATCACCTGATGTGAAAACATACAGAGACCCTAATATTTACCCAGATTTTGGGTCACTATTTTCTGTGAAAATGTCTAAAAGAGCAAATAATAAAAAAAACCCCAAACACTAGAACACCAAAAAGGTCTGGAGTTAGTTCAGAGGGTACAGTCACTTAGAGGGCAAAGTTTCATTATTTGCAGAAAAAGATTAAATAAGTCGTCTAAAAAAAATTAAATTATTAGTTTTCTATTCATTTCAGTACCTGAGAGAATAGAATTTTACAGAAATTTGATCTTTATAATTACTTTTACAATTAATAAGATTTATATTTTTTTAAAGTATATACCAGATACATAGAGTTATATCAGAAATGTGTTCAATGGATGTAGTTTTAGCTGATATCAGTATCTCACCGTGTTTAGTGCTGCAAAATTAAAAGGAAATTAATGAAGAGCGACAAAAAGTCATCAAAGCAAGACAGAAGTGACCAGGTTTCAGTGGAAATAATACATAGAAAAAGGATTTAAGGCAAAAAAAAAAAATAATAGAAAATAGATTGCAGCTACCATCACACTTAGATTCTTGTTTATTGCTCTATCTGGGGCCCTTCAGTTTCCTACTAGAAAGCATGGATAGAAAAAAGTTGGTTCACTGGAAGGAAAGAAACGTTAATAGAGACACTGACTGAAAGATGTGTTTGTTTATTTTGTACCATATTTGACAAAGCATTCAAACAGAAGTTAAGACCTGATAATATACACTCAGCTTCTTTCAGAAACAAACAATGTCTGGCAACAACAGGGGTGAATGCCAAGGGGGCTTGGAACAAGGCCAGGAGCTGCCCAGGGTCCCTACAAACTTGTCATACAGCTTCAAGCAGGAACGTTTCTTGCTTTTGCAAACCTACTGCTGCATGAATGTCAAGGAACTTTTAATATCTTGTTTAAACACTGCTGAATATCTTGTTGGTAATGCTATTAATATCTTTAGTTAATACCGTGATAAATGATCTAAAAGATGTCAGATAAAAAAATAATTTCAAGGTGTCCTTTCCCTCCTAAAAGAAATATTACTTCAGTACCTTAGGCAGAAACAAAAGAGACCAATGGCATTTGTGTGCCTATTAAACACATCCATAACTTGTGAATGCTAAAGAAATTTTGCAGAAGGCAAAGATGAAGGCCTAGGTAAAATGGTGCACAGAAAGTTTGGCTTTGTTCTGCCTTAACTGCTTGTAGTTTGTATTTGTTTAAAACTTACATATACTGAGTTTTATACATTTCAACCACAGTAGAATAATATTTAAAAAGTGGGAAATAGCACAGCAAGTTTTGTTTTAGTCGTTTCAGGCCTGGTCTTACCCTGCATGAAGTGAGAAAGAGGAGAACCATCCTTGCTACATCAGGCAGGAGGGGGATGAGACCCTTAACTCCCAAAAAACCATTTCCACCTCTTGTTTATCAGAGCAGAAATCCAGCATTGTTTGCGTATGATTTGGATAGTTTCTACCAGCAAGGTATTTATAAATGGCTATTTTATAAAATGCTAATACTCATTCTGATAAAATTAGGTTATTATAATTAGCTTGTTCCTATACTGAAATTCAGATGGTATCTACTGTTGTTTGTATTTTTGATTATAAGAACTATTCTGGGAAAGACTAGATGGTGATGATATTACTGAGATTTTATTTATTTATTTTATGAGATTACATGGGACAATTATTTTGTCTGGCTCATGATATATCTTACTCCAATTTATAGTTTTGAAGGAGTTCATACTCTTGGCCATAAATACTTGTGAATGTATTTATAGAAACTCAAGAAAGAAGGTTTTGTCGTTCTCATTTTTCCTTACTTTTTCTCTACAGTTTGAGAGTATTTAGTAGGTTATTCAAATTAATATATCTCTCACAGCAAACTGCAGTGCATTGCCAATGGTTACTTGTACAGTTACAGACTTTTTGGTCGGTTGTGAACTGACAGCAAGGACATCTCCCAGGACAGCAAGACAGTGCCACACTGGACATATATGAGATATCTAGCTCAAGAGATGGTGGGGAGATAAAGTTATAAGGCTCCACCAAATGGTGAAATGTACTTTATTTTTTTTTTCTTTACAGAGAGATGTTAATGAATTATTAAGGACTTTTAGGGTTAGGGTTTGGGTTTCTTCTTTTGTGAGAGTATGAGATGTCAAAATGATACATTTTAGTCATGTCTGAAGTGATAACAAGTAAAATTTGTAAAACAAACATCGGCCCATCTGACATTATTTTATAGCTCCAAAATATTCTGGAATAAAAATATTCCTCTCAATTTTAGCTTAAGGTGCTAAATCAAGTTTGCTTTCAATGATTAACTTTAGAAAAGCATGAAAAAACTGATTTGTGGTTCTGTGAAAGAGAAGAAATTAATCAGATTTTAATTTCTTTATATAAATGGCTTACCTATTACTGAGTAATGTCAGTAATGGAGTTTTTTTAAATAATGTCTCTTTAATACTTGTTTTGATGTCCTAGGTTCAGGTAAGATCAGTATACTTCTCCCTTTTACAAATTCTCTCAAGTCATCCATAAACATCTAAGCAAACTTTCCCAATCCTTACATGAAACTATTTCTCTATCCATAATACACTAAAAGAATGGTCACCATTAATTTATGAGATAAATTATTTCAATCCTGTTGCAGGAGGGAGCCACCCTAAAGGAATATTCTCCATCAAAGTTCTTAAAGCAGAAATACCAAAATTAGACTGTAGCCAACTGAGACATTTTTATTATGTACTTTCTTGTGTCGGCTCTTCTTGGATTTTCTTTCTTTAACAGTAAAATAACCGTGGTCGGTAGCTTCAATTACTGAATTTATCTGCAGTGGAGGTGTTGTTCATAACCTGATAAGGTTCTCTCTGGGTTAAAAGAGGGGAACTTACTTTGGCAAGAGGATTATATCAATTCACGTTTGCAAAGGTTAATTTCATGTGGAGAAGATCCACAAAAATGATTGCTATCTAAGCCTTTAGATGAGTCACAATGATTCTTTTCCCTTCCCTCCTGGCTTATGGATTTCTATGCAATTAAAAGCCAGACTCTCTGAACTAAATCAAAGCTGAATCAGTTATATAATAAGTCTGCTATTACAGGCTCTGCCCTCCTGGATCTGGCCCGAAGTCTTTAGGTAAAACCCCAGTGCTGGTACCTCCTTTGTAGAATGTTCTAAGGCAGGAACAAGCACTAGAATGTCCAGTTCGGAAAAACATCTTAGTTTCTAAATGCAGGTGAAACAGAGATAAAGCCTTCATCTTTTTGTCTTCCTCTGACAGAATGAAACAAATCCAGCAAGAATGGAAAAAGAAAATTGAGAGCTGTTACTCAAAAGATGCAATCACCAATTAAGGTAACTGACACATTATCGTGTGGCCACATCGATGATTTTTGAAAGATGCTGGAATTTCCAAATTTTTAAAAAATGTGAAATTTTTAATGAAAGTGTTTTGTTATTGTTGTTGTTGTTACTGCTGCTGTTAATTTTATTTTGGGGTTTTTTTGTCCAAACCCCAAATATCTGTCTTTTAACAGCATGAATTTATTAACATATTACTGATTTGGAGACCAACTGTGACAAGGTGCCTTTAAAGAATATATAAATTCATGTGCCATTAACTGTCTCTGTAAAAGCCAGCAGACAGAAAGACCACTGTGAAAAAACCTCTCAGATACATAATTTCCAAAATACTGCAACTGTGGATTTGTAGCTTCAACTCAGTTGATTTCCTAGGAGAAAAAGGTTTATATGGATAGAAGAATTAGCATTAAGAAAAAGAGATTCTCACTAATTTTCAGATAACCTGAAGAGCAGCCCTAAATTTTTCACAAGTGCTAGGTAGCTGGACAAAAGCAGCAGTAGCAGCCAGCAGATGATTAAGGATGTTCTGCAGATAGGATGTAAGGAGCAGGATTATCAAGTTGGGTCCTTGCATCCAGTAAATGCATCAGAGAAATCCCTTCCTGCAATGAAAACAGGTTGAGATCTCGTGCATTTTGAGTTTGCAGATTCTTGTGTTTTCGCAGGATCAAAAGATAACTCAGGTCAGAAGGGACCTCTGGTTGCCTAATCCACCCCTCTATTCCCATCTTGTTCATTCTTTTTCATTTTCTTTCTAGGTTATCAGATAAGGACTTGGCTTTTTGCTTGCCTCAGGAAAATTTGGTTTTTTATTTAAGCTGCTGCCACTCTGCAAAGATGGTACAGTGAGAGGCAGGGCACAGAGTGCAGTTCCTATCCACACGGGGAGACATGAGATTACCCAGTGTTTAACCCTTTTATCTATTGCTGGGGCATATGACGCGCAGACTAATTTCACAGAATCATATCTTCTCACAATATCAGTTATTCTCAACAGAACTCATGGAATCTCTTCTGTATGGGGTATCCTTCAGCTAAGATGGCAAATAGGAATAATTAATGAGAAAATATTGCAATAATTGTCAATTCCCTGACTATTAGAAGTATGTGATTGCAACTAAATGTTTTGCCAAAGCTCATCTGTTTTTGTTTTTTATCTTCTTTTATTGATCATAGACATTTATAATGCTTATTTACTGCATAGCCCCTTTTAATTTAGGCTCAATTTTATTTGGTGGCTAATGTTGGGTTAATCTAAGCACTTTACTCAGAAATGAGAAAGTTGTGCTATGGTGCTCCAAAAGTGACTATGCATGAGATAAAAAAACTTCACTTTTATCAGCTTTAGATTTGCAACTCTTATTTTCCCAGGATGACCTATTTCTTGTATTCTAAAAGCTCCGCTCTCACAGTGCATGATTCACATTCTGTGATTTGTGACTGTTTTATGTACCCATATCCCACGTCCTCTTACTCATCAGCTTTACAAAACCAAGCAGTGAAATCCTGACCTGATTGAACTCAGTGGGAGTTTTGACATTGCCTTCAATAACACTGGGATTGCACCCAAGATCTTTGCAGCCTTTAAATGAAAGAGCTTTTGGTCTTTTCTTTTTGGAGGGGGAGGAAGAGCACCTAGATACAGGGTGATAGTATTTATGATTTAACTAGATGTATCTCTTCCATTTGTGAGACAAAGCAGTCAGTAGTATCAGAGAGGACATAAAGGTGAAGTAATCAGAATTTACTAAGATGGGAATACACTGGCTGGAATCTGCATAAACATCTCTTTTGCCTGGATGTGTAAAGACCTGGACTTAAGAAACCACATTGACTCATTTGGCTTGCCAGCTTCTTTATAAGCATAAATAAGTTACAAAGAAAATATAATTCTAGTCTCTATTAAAGAAAAGTCAAGCCTGGTTAATCAAAATTTTAAGTTAATCAGAGGTGAAACAAAGTTACCCAGAGCTTTAATTTTAGCTTGAAATGAATGCAGTTTCCACTCCCCGTTCATTCCTTTATGTCCCATGACTGATGGATCACATTCTTTCCTCCCTGTGAGCACGAACATAACGAGTGGGAGGCCCTCTCCTGCTGAGTTGCTGTTTGAGAGTTTTCTAATATCCCTCACAGTATTTTGTGTATTGGACTCCAATGCAGAGGAAGCAAAATGTACATAGGGTTTCACAGTAGGAAGTGCAAACCTCAGAAGGGCCAGCAGTGTTGGCTGCATGCTCGGCACACGAGACTTGGCCAGTGCAACCGTATTCCTAAAACTGGTGTCATCACCAGGATCACACCCTGCTTGAGCATGCCGACAGAAGAACTATTCCACTGCCTGTGTGCTGATGGAAAATTGCTGCTTGGCCAGTCCGATGACTGATTCTTTTTTTTCACTCCCTTTTCAGTTTTTAAGTCTGTCAAAAAATACACTGAGACTGAATAGCAGTGCTTTATTTTTGAGCTGACGCATAGAAGTCGCATCTGAGGGTATTAAAGAAATGTCAAAATTGAGTCTTAGAATTAATACAACAAAATATGTTTTCAATATTTCTTCCCCCAATTCCCCAAACACAGGGGAGTTATGTCTTGACTGACTAAACGATGAGCAGCATTCAGCATGAGGTAAGCAAGCTGCCAGCAGCTCCCTGAGCTGAGCAGGTTGGTCTCCATTGCTTTATCTATTTTGCTAAATTACATCGCTCTGTGACTCTATCAGTCATCCTATTGTCTCACCCCTCTCTATTCCATTCCATTCCATTCCATTCCATTCCATTCCATTCCATTCCATTCCATTCCATTCCCATTGCTTTTGACAATTATCTTCCCTCAACCACAGACATATATACATGTATATAAATACCTCACCAGCTTTATTAAACTTAGCTACATACTATGCCTCTGAAATACTAAGGCTGTCCTTATGTTATAGATAGAAATGGAAGTTCACAGGTAGCAGATTTTGTCTGCCTCCCTTGAGAGCCAGGACAGCAATGTTCTTTACAAAGCCTGCTCTCATTGTGCGTTACAGAGTTGGTAGTAGTTACACTGGAGTGGTAGCAAGGTTGCTCCTCCTCTCTCAGACAAGCTGAATGGAAAAAGAGAAAGTAAAAATTCAAAAGAGATACTGAAAAAGCCCAAAAGAAATACAAAAGAAAAAAAAATTATTTAAGTCCAGTAAAGAAGATGGTTTCCTGTACTTTAGTGCAGAATTCTTGGGCTAACATAAATGCCACGCTAAAAAAAAAAAAAAAAAAAAAAAAAAA